>CM076577.1:881969677-882308130 GCA_034641835.2 Pinus albicaulis
ACACTCAAAACTAAAGAATCTATTTGGCACTATACTTTATGGATTGATGGTGAAAAAGAAGAGAATTCGAATTGGATATCAACTCTTAGTTGATGATGAAGCATCCAAGTCAAGAATTTGTCTCCTTCCTTTGTGCATTTTGCTCAGAAATTCTGCAAACTTGGGGTCCAATGATACCTTTTTATATCTCAATCCGAAATAGATATTTAAAAAGTGAAAGAGGTTATTGTAGATAAATATATTAGTTGAGATAAACTCTCTCAGCCTCCTAAAATTCCACTCAAAACTTTGTTCACAACATACTCGCAAAAATATGTCTAAACAGAACTTTGCACTATCCGAAAAAATAGGTCTGTGAAGATGTGCATGTATCTCCTCTTATGTAATACTCGTGTAAAAAAGTGAGATAGGGTTTTGTAGATTGGTCTCTTAGGAACATAAATCTCTTCCAGCTTTTGCAAAATTCATCTTGGATTGGTCACAATAGTTTATGAAAAACTATGACTTAAACAGGGAAATTTCGCAAAAATGTCTCTTCATGCTTTCTGTTTTTCATCTTTTAACATTTTTATTCTTTTAATTGTTTTGACTTTTACTTCGGATAAACTTCATTTTTGTTGGTGAAAGTATTTTCATCTCTATTTACCATTCTATGCCTTTTTGTATTTTATTTTTTTATCATTTACCCGACTCGCTCTATCACCTTTTTCACTTTTACCCTTCACTATGCAATTGTATCGCTCCGATCTATGTCTCGACTTTGATTTAATTCTTTTCGTGTATACAAAATATTTGTTGAATGGAGTTTTTTTTAATTAAAATATGAGAATTTGGAGCAAACAATTTTGTCAACTAGTATTGAAACTCGTTGGCCCAATCTCATATTCTGAGAATAACCCTGCAAAATAGCAAACAATTTGTTAATGAAATGCAGGTCTCAAGGAGGGTTTCTGCAGGGGACGTCTTTAGATGCTTGTGACTGCTTTCGCAACGGTTTGTGTATCTGAATGCCTGGATTCAAGATTAATTTGGGCTCAAAATAGTTTAATTGGAGTTAATTTCTCCGTAATAGGTCGGCAAAAGGTTTTCTCGGAGTTTTCTTAACAAACAGTTGAAACATTTCACTTGAGGGGTAGTATTAATGTTATTTCAACATTGATTAGCCTTTACTTTAACATTTTGTGTGGATGAACAATACCTGCTCATGCATTGCATGAAAGGGTTAATGGGGGTTCTTCGCATCGCTTTTAGGCATATGGTGGTTTTTCGCAAACGAACGTGTAACACCTAGTGGGGACACGTAGTGAAGGAGTGGATGGGAAAAACCACCCATTTCACGTTGATTGGGTTGGTTAAGTTTCGGGGAGTGACGAATGTGAATGTTGTCCCAATTTGGGGGAAGGTTGATCTAACTGAAGTCGCGCAATCAAATTGCGGGCATGTTAATATGATGTGAGGTCGGGTGTGTGGGGCCGGATTTTGACTTTGTATTAGTCTAAATCGAGTATTTTAATGTTTTATTAGGGGTTGGGTTATAACCAAAGTTTTATATGGCGCTTATGTATATAGGTGGGGTTTCAATATGCGAGGCCCGAAAGATTTGACATGTGGGTAGATAAAACTTTGGGTTATATTAAAACTATGGGTTTTGGAGGACTGTAAAATAATGGAGTTAATTATAATACGGGAAAAAGGGTATAGGGGGATTTAATACATAAGTTAAGTGTTAATATGAAATGGATGTGAAAATAGTAAATACACTATGTAAAGTGTAATATCATGTTTTTTAAGTCGGAATTTCATAATGGTGGCCCCATTTTAACATTTCACACTTAATACTTAGGATAAATAGCATTTTGTGGGTTTTTTGAGGATTTTGTATGAAAAAGGGAATTAGTCAATGAGGGTTTTACTTTTTCCTAAATAAAAAGTGTTTTAAACATAGGAAAAGGGATTTTGTTGAGGAAAAGGATTTTGTGAAGGGAATCTAGTACTTTTTACCAATCATTCATTAAGCCTTGGGTCCAGTCCCAACAAAATTCGGGAGAAATGCTCAATCTCTTTAATCGAAGGTTTTGAATACTGGAACATTGTGGGGGGGAGGGAAAGTTAGTAATCCTGCAGATGATGTTTTATTACATGCCTTGCACTAACCGTTTCTACCTACCCATCATTATTCTAACATTTTTTCATCATTTGCATGGGTGCATTTAAGCTTGCATCCCTAAATCCATTTTTCTTTTAAAGCAAGAAACTATCTAATTTTCGACCTTATTTCATCCGAGGGCTCAGATTAAACCGTTGAGCTCCTAATTTATTCTCTAAATATCTACCGATTTGTCAAGTTTAAAAATATTTGACAAATCTTTATTCTCTATCTAACAACATGAAATTTAAAGCATGAGAGATCAATTTTAAGTTGTTTGACCCTCATGGATTGTGGCATTTAGGACAAGATGCACACAATCTTATTTGCAAAAGTAAACTAAAGTAGTGGCATTTAAACTTGCAACACTTTCATGATCTATTTTTGATGAGGGTTCATATTTAATATTCTTTTGATCTTTGTTTATTTTTTTTCCTTTGATTGTTCTTTTAGGACATACCCTCTTTTCATTTTTTAATTTGGGAATACACTTGTAGAAAGCAAAAGTATGTACAATATTTCAAGATTTTAACAGAGTCAATTCAAAATTATGAATCCTATATTTATAAGACCCTAACAGACACGATAATTGAATCAAAAATATTTGACTTAAAGATAATACCCAAAATCGGTCAAAAACTTTCAATGAGGTTCGATTAACTGTAAGAAAAATGGATTACCCAACCCAGACACAAGGTTGTCAAAGTGTCATGTTCAAGAGCGACATGCTGCTTTTAAAAAAGTAAAGATGGAATGGCTCCATACTTATGACAACTACTCATGGCTCCGAGAATCCAATCTGCATCCAAAGTGTAGGATTTTATCACGAACATTAATCTTTATGGCAATTACAACTGTCTCCTATTCCCATGGCATCGGTAATTCTACATTTGTCTTTGGAATATTTTCTTACGGAACATTCTTCATCGGTAATCTTATCAATTTAGAATTACATTCATCATAATCGAAGATAAGTAATTGGAGTTTGGATGATAAGCCCGAATCATCTCTGATCTAGTATGATGGATGGAAGATTCTAAATCTGTGATTTGTTTCTTAAGAGTATCAATTTGATTCATACCTGTAGATTCTGTGATCTGCAAAGGTTTGAACATTGAATCGAACTCTTGTTGTATGAAATCGTCATCTGAAAATATTTCTTTCTTTTTCTTCTTGGATGGTAACTGAATTTCCAGATTCTCAAGTTTTTCTGTCAATCTTCTCCTTGCTGTAAACTGGACTGGGTCAAGCTGTGCCAATTCAGCTTTGACTGCTGCAATCTTCACCTGTAAATCTTCTGAAGAGTGAAACATTTTGATGTCAGGAATGAAAGTTTCATCTGAGTCAGAAGACTCAGAGTTCAATACTAACTTTCCAATTTCAGGAATTTCATTATCCTCAAAGTCTGAAGAAGAACTAGAGACTTCAAAATATTCACCATTTGAATGGGAGATAAGATCCCAATCTTGTGGATTGTGGACGGTAGAAAAGATATCTACAATTTTCATTTGCTTTTTGTCTTTCTTTTCTCTGCAAGTATTGGCATAATGACCTTCTTTTCCACAAATAAAACAAACAACTTTTTTAGAAGGTTTTGTCCTTTCTAACATTGTCCTTCTTCATCGTTTTAGTTGATAATATTTTCTTTCAAGGCAATATATTTATCGATTCTTACTTGCAAGAGCAATACTTTCTTGAAATTTCTTTAGTAATTTTCCTATGACACCCAAAATCATAGGTTTCCTTGAAATTATTGCAGAATTCTGTACTAAAGTGGATTTGTTTCTTAAAATTCTTCTTAGCTTTGCTTTCTGCACACTCTTTCTGCAAAATTGTTACTATTAGCTGCTGGACAGCTGCAAAAGATTGGCCTTCCAAATTTATTTTGTGGGTCTCCATATACTGGTTGATCAGATCAGGAATTTTTCCTGGCATAGATGCTATGTAATATCTTAAATATGCAACATTGTGGGGATCATTTGCTTGATATAATAATTTCTGCATAATACAAAAATATTCTTGCAAATGATCGATATTACATAATTTCTGGGACAGGAATAATTGTGCATGATGAGCTGATTCTTCTGGAACTATCCCAACAAACTCATGTTTCAAAGCATCAAATAGAGCCTTTAAAGGATCATCTTCATTTTCAACTATTTGATCTTTTTCATTTTCTGCCAGCTTTTCCCACCATTGTTTTAGTATACCAGTAAAGGACCAAATTATTTGAGTTACTATGTCAGACCAGTCTGCTTTTGTTTCAGCTTTTCTCTGTAATGCCCAAGCATGGACATTATGGAAAACAACAATGACTTCATTATAATCTAGACAATCAATATTTACCAATAATGAATTTCCATATCCTTTAGAAGTAGGATTGTCTAGCCTTACTGGTGTTGACTGAAGATTCTCAGTATATCTACCAAAAGGGCTGGTAGCTGATGCTTCATGAGGTGTAGTACCACTCGAATATTTCTTTCCTTTATGAGAAAAATAAAAGGATTCACTTCTATCTCTTTTAGAACTTGGTTCACCTTGTGTTTGCTCACCAGGGGTTCTCTGAGTAGAAGTTACTCCTGACATGACCAAAATTGTAGGAGCAGATGATTGGCCATTTTGTTTTATCAAAGAACTAAGACTGACATAGTTCTTAGGTAATCTGAGGCTTTCTACAGAAGGAAAGTCAGCTAGTCTATTCTTCATCAATTCTGTCTTTTCTTTAGCTAAACTGATTCCTTTTTGGATTTTCTCAAGTCTTATTTTATCCATATTCTCTACCCCCTTAAAAAGAATGTGCTTTTGCTCATCAAAACTAGAAGAGAATTTTAACTTGGAACTGGATACATCTACTTCTCTGTAATGAGGAGGAGAAGTAGGAGTAGGAAGTGCATCGCTAAGATGATCCAAATATTTAGAGATAATACCCATATTATATTGAATATCATTCAATTTCTGAGTATGTGCATTTTGCATCCCCAAAACTTCATTATAACCTGTGTGCATCTTTTTAATATGTTCTTTGATTTCGAGGACATCCTTGGCAATATCATCAATGTTTTGTAACATACAGACTATTTGGTAGTTTGTATAGTTATGCATCTTTTCTGACTCATTCTGTTCTGGATCTGCCACATTTTTCATGTGTAACCACTGCAGATCTGCTTTCATAGTTCCATTTCAGAGGCATGGAAGTAGAAACCAATCTCAAGCAAACAGAAGCATGTAGCTGAGCTATTTGGGACTGAGGAGCAACATCAAAACCATAGAATTGTATATAGGCATTCAATAATTCATTGATATATGGATCTGTCAATGAAACTTGATATTGAGGTATTACAGATGACCAGGCAGGTCCATTATTTAGTGGACTTTGAAAACCTCCTAATAGAGCATCAGAGAAATTTTTCATTCTTGTATCCAAGACACATGCCAAACAAGAGGTGTTTAGACCAGGTCGCACTAATGGATTAATCCCAAATTGAACCATACCAATATGAATATATTTGTAACCATTTTCTAAACCCCATTCAACATCTTCTTTCTTTATCAGAGGAATTTGATATACTGACTGTCTAGTAGAGATTGGAATATTGACTGAAGTAAATCAGAATAACTGAGCTGCTTTAAACTGAAACACTGGCATTTTATATAGTTTTTCTACATCTATCTCTAGCAATGTCCAATTAGGTTGTGGCTCATATTCTTGCACAAGAACTTTCTCATCATATAGAGTATCATTATCTTGAGATTTATTCAAGAACTTATTGAGAAAAGACCATATATTTTTATGAGCTAATTTTCTGTCTTCGGGTTTCTGAATAAATTCATTCATAGAACCAGCCATTGAGAATCAATAAAAGTATGCACCTGAATAGAGGAGAAGAAGTCTTTGTACTCCAGGAAAGCAAACATGGCAGTCCTTCGCCTTCACAGCTCTCAACCAAAGCTTTACCGCCAACTCCAACTCATAAACAAATACAGGAACTAATACTCTCTTAATGGAAAACCAGACAAGAAAATCGCTTGGACAAAGAACCAGATGGCTCCGATACCAATTTATAACAGAAAGTTCCACAATACTCAGATAAGAAGACAATGCTCAGATTGAAACATTCACAGCTCAAATTATATAGCTTCACAGACAATATATTACAGACTTTAGAGTCAAATTTCCATGATGCAAGCAGATCGAGAAACTTCTCGCAGATGCAGAGCAAGGAAACTAGGCTCAGACTCCAAACACACTAAGACTCTAAATTTCCGAATGCCAAAGGAACTTACAATGCTAGTATTTATAATATCCTAGCAGGTCATTCGGTTAAAGCTTTTACCGGGAACTTGGAATCAAAAGATAAGCTTTCGGCTAGATCATCATGCAAGATGTCTTGTCACGAAAGGACTATGTACTCAAAAGAAATGAACATTTCTAAAGATTCGGGCAAGTGGGCACAACCACTTGTTATCTCGTCCCTTGGAGGCTAGGCCATATGGGGACTGAATCAAACACAATCTAATTAGTACAATGATGGCCGGAATCTAGGACATCGACTCTTTTATAAAGTAAATACACAATGGAGATTTTTATTTGGCCTAAATCCCATGAAAACCAAAAGTAGAATATGTACAAACTAAAGAAAGATATGCAAGGATTTCATATGAGTGATCCTTACAATCAATCACTGTTAGCCCTGTCATCATAATCATGTTCATGATCCTGTCTATCATCTTCATCTTGTTGTAACAAAGCATTTATATTAGGAGCAAGTACTTCGTATGGAATTGACTCATCCAACCAAACTGGAGCATCTTCTCTGAAGCAACAGTAGAAAGGAAAAGTATACAGATGTGGAGGTCTTTTTGATTCATCTACTGATATCAAACCTCTGAATCTTATAGAAATATTAAATGACTCATCCTCTTCATTGGCTACCACTGTTATTTTCAAATGGGAAAAATTAAATTCTACAACAAAGTCATTCTGAGCAGCTACAAGCAACTCCCAATTGAGGATATTAGTGAATTCAGAATAACTCCTATCAAATATGTGACGAGCTCTGGGCATATACCTAAACATGAACAGTTTAAACCAAGGACTCCACCAATTATTACTTCTATCTACTGCAACAGCATAAAAAATAACTTTGACTGACCCATGAATCCTAGCTCTTTGATGAATGGAGAAATAGTCTTCCCATGTCCAGTCAGTATTCTGAATACACCCAAAATAAACAGGATCTGGCTCCCTAGATAATGCATAATATACACGCCATGGTCTAATCCTATAAGGTAACTCTCTAGTGTATGACCATCTAGACTCTTCAGAATCAAACCATTTTTGTAGTATGATTTGCCTAAGACACAATGGTAAGACTACGAATTTTTTTGCAAGACACTCTAAACAAAACTCATAATGACAATTGCTACAGACTGTTATTGACCTGACTCGACTAGACTTAACAGACTTCGATGATGATGCTTCACCCTGATGAAGCGCCCTGAACATTTTTATCTCTTTGATTTCTTGAGCTCCTTCTCTTGTAAGCATGTCAGCAAGATAATTTTCTAAACCTGACTTGTAGACTATATCAAAATCAAATCCTTCAAGCCATAGTGCCCATCGCAAAACTCTGGTGTTGCCTTGTTCTAACAACCTTTTATTGCTAAGATACTTTTCATATGCTTCAAATCTGTCTTGATAATAAACCTGACACTTTTCAGGAATAGATGAAACCTTTTGATGCCTCTTTTTACTACAAGTATCTCCTTATGTGAAGAGGGATACTTTTTCTCTGTATCATCAAAAGTACCTGAAGAATAGGCACACACAAGTTCTTTTCTCCCATGCTTCTGCAACAGCACTGCAGCCCAAGTATGATCAAAAGCATTTGTTTCAAGAATAAAGGGAAGATTAGTATCTGGAAGTTTAAGCTTTGGTAGATCACTAATCTTACTCTTAATACTTCTGACTTCTTTTGTCATTTCATCTGTCCAGCTAATGGCTTTCTTCTTTAATCTGTTCAGAAGGACCTTTGTATCTTCAGATTGGTTTTCATAAAAGTTTCTTATGTAATTCAAACATCCAAGAAACCTTTGAAGAGTCTTTACATCAGGAATAAAATCAGTAAATTTTAACAGATGAGTTAGAACATGAGGCTGAAGTTTCACATGACCTCGTTCTATGTGCAATCCCAAATAATCTATCTTGATTTTACCAATCTGGAATTTTTCTTCTGAGTCTGAGAGGACCAGTCCATGCTTATAAACAAGATGGTAAAACTGTTCTAGATGCATCTTGTGACTATTTACATCTTTACTGAAGACAATCAAATCATCTATATATACTATGATATAATCTACCCCTCCAAAAATGTCCTCCATCCGTTTCTGAAATTCATAGGGAGCATTTTTCAATCCAAACGGCATGACTGTCCTTTGATACTGACCATGGGGGACTGTAAATGCAGTTTTATATCTGTCAGCAGGAATAATGCCAATCTGCCAGAAACCACTTTTGAGATCAAATTTGCTAAAAACATTGGCATTAGCAATTTTAGCAAGCAACAATTCTTTATTGGGCAGAGGATACCTGATCGACAAACGAGCCTCATTTAAGGCTTTGTAATTGATCACAAGCCTTTTCTTTCCTCTTTTCTGCTCACGGTGCTTATTGACATAGAAGGCAGGACAAGCCCAAGGGCTTTTGCAAGGTTCAATAAGCTTTTGCTGGAGTAGCTGACCAATTTCTTCTTTACAAAATTCCTGTTCTTTTGGACTCATGTGGTTAGCACTAGCCTTCTGTGGCTTAGAAATGTATCCTTCTTTATATGGGAGTGCTACAAAATATTTTTCTCGTGTCCAAAAGGCATCTGGTCTATTAGCAGTACAATCTTTTTGGAGTTTGTCAGAAATATACTGCAAGGTTTTTGGACCATGCAATTTAGTATTTTTGACAATCTTGTTGATTTTTGATAAATCTTGCAGACTGTGTTGAACCAGATCTTCTTCTTCAGGTTGAACATTCACTTTATAATCATTTGAACCAGGAACTGTAACTGAACCAGCTTTTGTAGTAAAAGTAACAGATTCTCTACCAAAAGTAACTGGCAAATATTTTTTCAAGAAATCTTGACCCAACAAAACATCAGTACTAGTATCAAAACTATACGAAGTAACAAAAACCTGTACATTGTTCAAATAGATAGGAAATTCAGAAGCTATGTGATTAATTTCCATCAGATCTTTAGTAATAGCCCTGAACTGAAGTTTAGTAGGCTGCCAATAGTAAGATGGAATGGCTCCATACTTGCAGCAACTACTCATGGCTCCAGAATCAATCTGTGCATCCAAAGTGTAGGATTTTATACTGGGAACTTTAATCTTTATGGGAATTACAACTCTGTCTTCTATTCCCATGACATCGACCAATTCTACATTTGTCTTTGGAATATTTTCTTCTGGAACATTCTTCATCAGTAATCTTGTCAAATTAGAATTGCATTCATCATAATCAGAAATAAGTAATTGGAGTTTGGATGATAACTGAATCATCTATGATCTAGTATGATGGATGGAAGATTCTAAATCTGTGATTTGCTTCTTAAGAGTATCAATTTGATTCATACCTGTAGATTATGTGATCTGCAAAGGTTTGAACATTGAATCGAACTCTTGCTGTATGATATCATCATCTGAAAATCTTTCTTTCTTTTTCTTCTTGGATGGTAACTGACTTTCCAGATTCTCAAGTTTTTCTGTCAATCTTCTCCTTGCTGTAAACTGGACTGGGTCAAGCTGTGCCAATTCAGCTTTGACTGCTGCAATCTTCACCTGTAAATCTTCTGACGAGTGAAACATTTTGATGTCAGGAATGAAATTTTCATCTGAGTCAGAAGACTCAGAGTTCAATACTAACTTTCCAATTTCAGGAATTTCATTATCCTCGGAGTCTGAAGAAGAGCTAGAGACTTCAAAATATTCACCATCTGAATGGGAGATAAGATCCCAATCTTGTGGATTGTGGACAGTAGAAAAGATATCTACAATTTTCATTTGCTTTTTGTCTTTCTTTTCTCTGCAAGTATTGGCATAATGACCTTCTTTTCCACAAATAAAACAAACAATTTTTTTAGAAGGTTTTGTCCTTTTCCTAAATACTATCCTTCTTCCTTTGAATGATTTCTTTGAAGGATAATATTTCTTTCTTCTTGGCACATATTTATCAGACTTGCAAGAGCAAGACTTTCTTGAAATTGCTTTAGTACTTTTTCTATGACACCCAAAATCATAGGTTTCCTTGAAATTATTGCAGAATTTTGTACTAAAGTGCATTTGTTTCTTAAAATTCTTCTTAGCTTTGGTTTCTGCACACTCTTTCTACAAAATTGTTACTATTAGCTGCTGGACAGCTGCAAAAGATTGGCCTTCCAAATTTATTTTGTGGGTCTCCATATACTGGTTGATCAGATCAGGAATTTTTCCTGGCATAGATGCTATGTAATATCTTAAATATGCAACATTGTGGGGATCATTTGCTTGATATAATAATTTTACCTTCCTAACCACAACTCAAAGAATAAATTTAGTTCAGTACAAATTGGTGAAGAAGAGAAGAATCAAGTTTGGAGAAGTTGTGTCTTGTGTATTTTGATAATTGACTTGATGAAAGACTAAATAATATAAAGAAGAGAAGACATAAGAATTTCAAGTAATCTCACAAGTAATTATCAAGAAGAGAATTTGTATTAACCTACAGCCCTCCAAATTCTCAACAAATCCAGGTAATGACAATGTAACCATATAAGGAGGACCAACATTTCCAAAGCAAGAAAAAGGACTAGGGTTCTCATTAATAGGGGTTCCTTGGTTGGTGAATTCTGAAAATTTTGCCATTAGATTCAACTTCAGTAATTTTTATTAACAATTTAAAAATATTAACAATTCAAAGTCACAATCTGATCCAAATCTTGAGGGGAGGCCCCCAAGATCTAAAAAAAATTGAAATGGATCTGACAAGATCTGCAAAATTAGAATGCCAGAAAAAAAGAGAGAACACAAGGAAAATAAAACCACAAAGAAACGTGTTTTATTAAAACAGAGAATAAATGTAGAAGCTACATTGTGGTGGAAAATATGTCCTTTTACAAACTGAGGCTTGTTATTTATAGCCTTTTTTGAATTACAATACCATGTGTAGATACCATAGGCCAATACCATGGGTAGATACCACTTACAATACCATGGGTAAATCCCACGTGTGGATGAATACCATGGGTGGATACATACCATGGGTCACTTACAATACCATGGGCGAATAAATATCATGGGTGGATGAATACCATGGGTCGATGCCATTTACAATACCATGGGTAAATTCCATGGGTGGATTGATAACATGGGTATATGAATACCATGAGTTGATGCCATTTTCCATTCGAATCATTCCTCCCTCCTTAAGAAGAAATGGTCCCCGTTGCGTGAAGTTCCCTCTTGAGAAGCCTTTGTTGAATATGAAGAGCCACTGAAGAGAAAGGTTTTGTGTAGTTAACCCATAACTGTGATGAACGAAGATCCGAGGATAGAGATACCCTGTAATGCTTGTGACCAACTGTGATATTGACAGTGCGCGGCCTAGTAAATGGACTTCGATGAAATGTGGGTTTGTGGATGAACCAAAACCATGAAAAACGAAGATCCAAGGATAGAGATACCCTGTAATGCTTGTGACCAACTGTGTGACTAACAGTGTGCGGCCTAGCAAATGGACTTCGATGAAAAATATTTTGTGCCGTTGACCCATAACCGTGATGCTGATTGTTGATGAAGTAGCAAGTGCCTACATAGCTTGGGGTGGGAGGGCACGTCTCCAAATAACCCAAGCCGAATGCTGCTATGATGAAACTAATGAATGTGAAGCAGGTGCCTACTAAAGCGGGGTGAGAGGGAACGTCTCCAAAGGGAACCCGCTCCGAATGCTGCTCCAGATTTAAAATGAGCATAACTTGGTCAATATAACTCAGAATATTTATTATAACCTGTTTTTGGAAATGGAATGATCATTTTGCATCATCTCATGTGTTTGAAACCACTATCTAGAGACTCTAGACTCTCAGATTTGCGTTGGAACTGTCACGCCGTCACAAAATTTCTGAAAAAATAGTTGATTTTAAATCAACGATAACTCCCACATCCGGACTTCGATTCGACCAATTTTTTTTTTTGAACTTGGGTGATTTTTCAAGAGGAGCTTAGATCTATCTCCATTTCTCTGAAATTTTGTATTAAAAATTGCAAAAAATGACAGGAAAGCCGCCGTCCATGAATTGTTGTCAGAAAAATTGCTTCAACATTGCTGATTTTGAATCAGTGAGATCTCCCTCATCCGAACTCCAATTTGGCCGATTTTTTTTTTGAATTTGAGTATTTTTTTGCAAGGAATCCAGAGATGATATTTTTTTTTGGCAAAATTTTCACCAAAATTTTCAGATCTGATCTGAAAACTCGCCGCCCAAAAACATTCATGGATTTTGCTGAGGATTGCTGCAAAACATTGAAACTGAAATATGTTTCAAACCCTCATTCCCATGGAGGCGTAACCTGAATCTGATACCACTGATACGGATCTTTGGGGGAAGGCCCCCAAGATCTAAAAAGTTGAAATAGATTTGACAAGATCTGCAAAATTAGAATGCCAAAAAAAAAAAACACAAAGAAAATAAAACCACAAAGAAACTTTTTTTATTAAAACAGAGAATAACAATAGAAGCTACATTGTGGCAGGCCATCTGTCCTTTTACAAACTAAGGCTTGTTATTTATAGCCTTTTTTGAGTCACAATACCATGAGTAGATACCACTTACAATACCATGGGTAAATCCCATGTGTGGATGAATACCATGGGTGGATACATACCATGGGTCACTTACAATACCATGGGCGAATAAATATCATGGGTGGATGAATACCATGGGTCGATGCCATTTACAATACCATGGGTAAATTCCATGGGCGGATTGATAACATGGGTATATGAATACCATGAGTTGATGCCATTTTCCATTAGGATCACAATCCATACCTAAGATCTCTAAAAATTAAAAACAAACAAATGAACATGTGCTATCAAATCTAGGAGTCAAACCACACATAAACAGTTTGTTTCCACAATAAAATCACTAGTTGGTGATGAAATCCAACCTCATAGAGATCAATGTGGAAAACTGGCTTATGTAACTAGTTACCTTGACAACCTGCTTAATTAAACAGTTTGGTGCAAGCAACTTCACTATGCCATCTCGAGTGAAGATTACCCTCCAAAAAGTCCAATTGAGTCTAATCAACTTTTGTTCCAGGTACATTGGGACCTTCCCTCCACCGTCACCTTTGGAAAAATCCTAATATTATAGCCATTAAGGTTACTAATTGATGCAATCAAACCTGGGGGAACATTCCATGGCCCGACGTACACGCAAGGGCAGAGTAACTAAGCTCAATCCTCTTGAAATCTCCTCGACATGATAAATACGAGGTTTACTAACAAGTGACCCCAAGTACCTTTCAGTTCTTTTTGTAATGTGTGCAAATATTCTATCTTTACCAATGAAGTAGGTACGATTACTCAACTGGGTCCAATATGACCTCATGCTTAACTCTTGTACAAGAAGAGCTTCCCAAAGAAAAATTGCAACAATTGGATTTTCTCCCTACCGCAAGATACTATTGTTTATTTATTGCATTTGGAAAGTTAACTCACTTTCCTATTCCAAAGCACTAACCTGATCTAAATTAGCGGAATAAGCCTTAGAAAATATAAAAAATTCTAGATTAATTTTAATTAGCATTGTGTAATTTTGGTTATTGCTTACTAAGAGGGATATGAAAGTGAAACTTGATGATGTTGCGACTGACTCAAAATACTCTAATGCATTCAACAATGAATACATAATATTTTCATTTGATGAAATCCTAGTTAAGGGAAAGTAAGAGGTTATTTGAACTTGAAAATGAAAAACTTCTAAAAATCCAAAAACATTCTTTTTCATAAAGAAACCAATTCACTTTGAAGCTTTTTCAATTGCAAAAAATTTAATGAAAATTTTCGTTCGCTTTAAGGAAAAACATAAGATTCTCTTTGCAAACAATTATTCGCAATTCCTCAAAATTGACGAAAAACTGCAAAAACTCTAAAATTTATAAAAAAATTAAAAAATAAAATATCTTAATGAGTGATTTAATTAATGATGCCTACACGTGCATTTTCACGATTACTTCAGAATGAATGAAAGATGAAGCATTTTTCCATTCAAAAAACAGAAGTATTTTCACAAAACACTGTTTTTTTGAGACAATTTCACAAACAAGCAAAACAAATCGCTCAAACGAGCAAGATCAACAACAAACTTGATATTTCTGAAGGAAAAAGACAGAGAAACAATGATCTAGAGAGAACATCTATCTTTTCCAACGAAGAAACCAAACAAACTAGGGAAAACCTTACTTGAAAATGTAGAAGGGATGAACTCTAAAAAAATGACACTAAGGCAAACAAAAAAAACTCACAAGCAGGTTCTGAAGGTTGACATAAGTAAAAATGACCACTTAGAAATTAGCAATCAGACTCTGACAAGAAGGAAATCTATTTTTTGAAAAATTTCCAGGGGGTGCGCATGTAAACAATGCAATTTAGTGCACATGCGCATTGTGTTACAATGCAGACTGCACAATAATACGCTATGTTGCTAACACAAAACCGCGTAGGGGCGAGAAATTTCATATAAAATAAAAACAAGGCATCCAACCCAAAGGATCTAAAAAGTCGTCAATTCAACAACATTCAGGCTCAGTCAAACCAGTAAAATGGGAAAGCTAAACCAAAGAAAACTTAGAGAACTAAGGCATTCCCTAGTGGAGTCGCCAATTTGTTACCCGGATAAATCCCTATTGCAGACAAGAGCGATCTCCCTAGAATCCTCACAGAGAACTAGAAACAAACAGACGTGAGGATATCTCTTTCCCTAAGCTAACAATGTTCATATTATTAAAACTAGAGGAAGAGGATGGCGCTCTTACCTTTTCATTGAAATGCCTGATGAAGACCCCACACTTTGTCCTGATGAAGCCCCTTAATGCTTAGAAGAAACCTGCAAACACAAACATACAAAGGATCGAAGGCATATGCAACATAATATTAATCTAAAAACCAACTTAACCTAATGATCAAGGAGATTAGGGAATGAAATTTTTTTAATGAATATATGAGCATAAACCATTCACAATTCCAGGAAAACAATACAGTGAGAAAAAGTATCCAAATGTATTATTCAGGGATAAAAGAGAAATCTTACAACCAAATCATGATGACGTATAGGTTCCTCCTGAATTTCTCCAATCTTCCTCTTTGGTTAACAAACTCTCCAATCCAAAATTACCAGCATAAGACTACCATAAGTGAGCTCCGCTAACCCTGAAGTCTTAGCTCAATTTATAGGAGAAACTAAGCAGGTTTCAGATCCACCAAAGATGGGTGAGATCCACAAATGAGGGGATTAGGGTTCCATGATCCAGGGGAATTAGATCCATGTTTGGAGGGGTTTGACTCGAGCTTATATGACTCAGAGGCTTCTAGTTGGGATATATGCGCCCAACTATGCTTCTAGAACTTACTTTTATTTTTTACTTTACTTTGAGTCAATTGCGCAATTTTTAATGGAAAATAGAACGCAAAACTGCATAGGGATTCTTGGCAGTAACAACGCATGCATAGGCATTGACTGTAAAAAGTGTGCAAGTCATATTTAAGAGTTTAAAGAGCCATTTTTCCCAAAATTCATGATTTGGTCAAGGAATATGAATGTTTGACTTATAAGGGAGTATGAGTATGGATGATGATAGATCCATTTTGACTTTCAAGTGTCATGGTGACAAAATGACGTGTAACACACTTGTAGAGTTTAATTTCATTAGCAGATCGATTACCAAAGTAGAAACAGTTAGTTGCTGGAGAGAGAGTTAGAGATCGAAGCAGTGAGAGAGGGGCAGAGACACTTAGGTTGGAGGAGGCATTCAAGATCCAGCGAGTGCATTTGCAGAGATGAAAAAAAGCCACAGAGAGGTTGACACTAGGGTAGCACAATAGTCTCTAGAGGAAAAAAAGAGCCACAGAGAGGTTGACGCTAGGGCAACACAATAGTATCTAGAGGCAATATCAATTTTCTATGAAGGAGATACGTTTTCAGTTCCAGAGGTCGGGAAGGAATCCCAAAGTGCTAGAGAAGCACCTTTCCTATCAGCAAAAGGAATAACGACTTCATCAGAGATTAGTTTGAGGCTAGACATCCATCAGGCTATAGAGAGTTGCACAGAGGTTGACCCAAAGGGTCAGAGGGCCGTACTTCTGAAGGCAAGCTGTGTCGGGAGATTACCTGTGGGGTGAGGAAAATTCCTCACCATATTTCTGCCATTATTTTTCTCTGTATGATTACCAATATTTTAGCATCCAATTGTACTCATATTTTCTCACTACTGCATAATAATAAAACCCTTAGCTGTTACACCGATTTTCCCGAGTTGGGTTTTTTTGGGGACTTTTTTCCAAAAACAATTATGTTATTTTTATGTGTGTGTGTTAACATTTCTCAGCTTCCAACATTGCATTCTTCCATAGTTTTATTTGTGTAGATTGCAGTGTTATTTATTCAATATTTATCGTAGCAAACATAAAATAATTTGTTTAATTAAATTAACAACTAGGGGAATAATTTCCTATTGCTGCAATAGGATTCTGGTCTAGAATTTTCACAGTTGTCATTCTGAAGCCAATATGATATTATATCAAGAATGATAAAGCCACAAATTTAAATCCCACTATGTTAGTACAAGAGACAACAGTGGACACCCAAAATTGGAACAAACCCTTAAAGAATTGAGAGAGGTAGATAGAGATATTAATTTAATGTTTCTAATCAATTATTAACTTTTCATTTTTCTTAGAGGAATTATTTCATATCTATTTCATATATATTGTTATGATCCATTACATGTATTTATTATGAAACAAATTGAAAATATACATGTAATCTTAATGTAGAATGAATATTTGCAATGATGCATGTAGATCATAAGAATTGCTCCATCTTAAATTTGTATGTGCATAAATCCTTATGTATATATTTACGAGGAGAGATTAACACATATTTAGGCTACAATTTGCTTCCAATATAAATATTATAATTGAAAGTTTTAATATATTCCTAGTAATTTATCAACATCTTAGCATCAATTTTTATGTAATTGTTTATAATTTGATAGCGCAATATTTGCATCATACTAATTTCGACTATCATATTGTAAAATACATTTTCTAACTACAAGTATTGTGTAAGAGTATATTAGAGAAGTTGAAACATTTTCTAACATTGTTACATAGTTACTACAACTAGACATGTTCCTTTAACTAAAATAAGTGAAGATGGAAACACTAACATTGCATTGTGTTACTTGGTTTTGGATCAATGATATGAGTGGGGAAGCTTGTAGGTAGCCAAAAAATATAAACAACATTGGGACATGATTAAAAGAGTTTGACTTCGTCTTTTGAATTAGTATCTTTGGTAAATTTTTACATAGTTCTTAAATCTATGTACAATTGATATTATCCATTTTTAGTGCAACAAAAAACCTACATAGGAAGAGATTAATCATAAAAGTTGTAAATTTTAGATAATCACCATTTAAGCACTAAAAATAGATGAAAGCTAGATAAGCACTAAACGTGGGAAATAAAGAATACAATATGAATATCTCTTGCTTGTGCATCTCATAGATCGCCATTTTCTCGAAGAAAATACAGCAATGGTGAGTACATGAATTTCATATTCCCCTTATTTCATCAAGGAGAGCTAGCATATCCGCCATGGTACCAATTTCAAGGATTTTTTTGGATAACCTAATCGTAGATGAAAATGTATTGTTAGATTTATCTTAAATATTGTATTATAATATACATATGAGAATATTCAATTAATTGAATAAATTTCTTTAATTTTATATTTTGAAATGCATGTATAGTTGTCATAAAATATTATGAAATATCTTTAACATTTAATATGCAAGAGCATTATATATTGATTACATTTCCTATGTTTAATTTTAACTAAGCCCACAAGTAAGTTATATTTATACATAAATACTACATGTGTGATCTTTAAGAAAAATCAAATCTTATGTGGTGTATATCTACAAAATAATGTTGTACCCAAAACCCATAATAAATAGATGTGTCAACAAAAATTCCTTAAATTAATGCATTTTAGTGACTATTCTTTCTTTTAGTGAGCTTCTTAGTATGCATTATTTTCCGACCTCAATATTTTAATTCCACTTTATCTTCATCCTTCTCTTTCCCAAAGTGATCTATTGTTATTGGTTTGTCCTTACATGAAACCCGAGAATCTAGATTAATTTTGATGCAACTTTGATTATGGAAATGTATGCCTAGGTTTTATTTGTTCTTCTCTGAAATGTTAAGTAATCTCTTCAACCATAATGTTTCCTCAATAATTCTGTGGCAGTCATGCATTCAACTTTTAGTGTTGGAACCATATCTTTTGTAAAAGGTATGATTGATAGGAAGCTTTGAACATTTAATATACGCATCCATGTAAGGACTTGTGACATGACACTATTGAATGATTTTACTAGAGGTTTAGTAAAGAATGATTTTACCAAAGGTCAAGATAACTAGATGATTCATAATGTTTCCACAGATGTTGATCATTTAACCACAAATGACTTAGCTTCATCATTATTCATTATAATAACTCTACGTTACTTCTTTTATTTATCTTTCATATCATCTATCTTATTTGAATTTTTTTTCATGATATTTATCCTCGTCGTAATAGAAATTCCGACCTTTCTAAATTGCACTATCTTATCTCCCTTTGCTTGTAAACTTGTTTTTACATTGCATTTAAAGTAGTGGGAGTCTCGATATAATACCTTAGATCATTTTTTCCAACCTTACAATAGCGGTGCCAATTTTTTAAAGTGCAGTCCAATTTGAATCCCGAAAGAGATATTTAGGCTTTTGTAGGAATCTAGATTCCTAAGTCAAAGCGGTTTTCTTCGAACATTTTAAAATTGATTGTGCCTAATTGATTCAACAATTATTTGAAGTTGTGGATACCTGAAACCAATCACCCTTGAGACACTTTTAGTTTAAATATTTACCATAATGAAACAACCTTGTAATATATAATGTTTCAAACATTATATATAAGGTGTCCCAAACCTCTTAGTATCCTGCCATTGTTGAAATTATAATAGCCCATTTAAATCAAACAAAATTGAAAGTAAGACTTTATCATGTTCTTGAATCCATTCCATCATTATGTTTGTAATGGTAGGATTTTGTTATGTCATTAGATATTTTCCAAAAATTGGCAACTGGAAAGAGTTTTACATCTTTAATTTCATTGTTGGTGGTATTTTTGGCTTGAAGTTCTCAACCTTTCATTGGCAATAATTATTGTAGTTGTATTAGAAAATTTACTTAATCTTGAAGGTGATTCTTTCCTGAAAGAATTTACAACTTCCAAATTTACACAATAAGAGTCTAATTCAAATTAGTTTTCACGCCATACAATGGAATTCAAAATGAAGAGAAACAAAAGAGAACAATAAAGTGCACATGTTATAAGAATACCCAATTCATTGAATAAATCCCTTTAATTGAATATTTGGAAACATATACACACATTTAAACAATTTGCTAACATATGATCACATACATGTTAAAATTTTGGAATTCTATAGTTTATTTAAATTTCATGTATTAGAATTACATGCACTAAAAAGCCAAAATAGTTATTTCAATTGGTCATTGCCAATTTTGTTGGGTGTTTGGATAGTCATATGCCAATAGGTGCATGATTGAATCCCTTTGTGTGGGATGCACTAGTCTACACATTTCTTAATTTGGGGGTATATTCTAAAACCCTAATGATGTTACTAATGTTGAATTAACATTGGAAGCAACACTTTCAAGCCATTATAAGTTTCAAGCTTGTTTATTGATGCCATAAGTGTTAGAATGTGGTTAAAACACTGACCCCTTGGTATGTGTTGGCATGTGTTAATGTAGAACACGCCATATTGAAAATAAAACTTTTTTGTGGATATTAATGGCATGTCAGTCTATTGACATGACATGGATTTAGTATGTGTTAATGACACATACATTTGTTGATCTTTACTTCTAAGTAGTTTATGTTAGTATTCTTATACCCTAACTACATTTGTAGTGTTGATACATTAAAATATCGATGGCATGTCGATGTGCTGACAATACTACCAACATGTACATATTGGGTATTGTTAGACCAAATCCCTGCAAGGTTTAAATAAACTCATCAGCAACCATCAACCAGACTCATGGGTGCTCTAGGTAATGAAGCAATCTAGTCATGAAATCCATGCAAGAAAATATTGATTGTATGAATCTTTTGAATGGCCAATTATAGGCGTTGTTTATAATGATGATGACGATGGTGATTATGTTTAACATCCACTAAGACCAATGTCGTATATAAAACTGTAAGAAATTAAGATATTAGTTGAGGCTCATTCATATTTATTTATATAATAAAAAATAAGGGAAATAAGTGTTCGTAGGTCACTATTGCTTTGTTGAATTAACAAGTCAAGAATGTTGGTAGTATGGAAAATGTTTTAGAATTGATAACAAATGTGAGTAAGAGTTGGGTAATCCAAGAGAAAGTTCTTTCATATTCAACCCTCTTAGTATCACAAAGGTGACAAAATATTTAATCCCAAGGTGTTTTGGGAATAAACCAACGCCCATTTTCACTTCGGAGCTCATGAGAATTAGTTATTATCTTCACAATGATCATTTCATTCTTATCATTGGTAAAGATAGTAAAATAATTATGGTTAGTAAGAGTGGGGTTGATCACCTCCTTATAATACCTTAGCTTCCTTTTCTTGTTTAGCTCCTTATCATCACACAACTTATCCTTAAATTTGGAAGTAATAGTATTATATTATCCTTATTCTCCAAGATGATCTCCTCCTTTATCCCCCAATGGTCGAGCTAATATTCGACATCCTTGTGCCATCATCGCTTGAGCTGGAGATGAGGGTTATGGATAGAGTAAGAAGTAGTTTTGGGGAACCTTTTGGCTTCCATGTTGTAAAGTTGCTTCTTATACATCAAATACCTAAACGTAGACATACTTTTAATAGGGGAAAGGCTAGCTTCAATTATGGATCTATTGATTCCTAAAGCAAAGTTAAGTAAAAAAAAAAACTCATACAAATGATCCAGGTGGACATTGGTGGTCACCCGCTTATTCCACTTGGGGCCCCACCATTGTCTCTTTCAGTTTTTCAGTTTCAGCACAACTTACTATTTTTAGCAGTTTTTCGAGTCCTGAACTTCCGGAGTCATTTTGAGGCCCTAAACGATGTTTTTTGGGGAAAATTGGGAGCAACATAGGCCCATGGACCATTTTTTCTCACATCAAAAGTTGTATTCCTCGGATAGATATTTATAACGAGGTATGGTGTGTGTCAAACGGAGATAGTATACCAAAGTTACGTCCCCGGGAAGTTGAAACACCAATTTACCCAAACGGGGCCCATAATTTTGGCACTTAATCTCCTAGGGTTAGGGTTTTGGACGTTTAGGGTTTTCCATTGTTTCTAGAGCCTCATTGTAACACAGTTAAGAGGCCTGTAGCCTCCACATTTCTTCTCATAAATAAGCTACTAGTGCCCTAGCTAGTTTATTTCCATGCTGTCTGTAAGAAAATTTCAGTTCTTTGATATTAATGAAATGAAGTGTTATTTCCGTTGCATATTTGTATTTATGGTTATATGTGTATTTTGTTTCATTCCTGCATAAATATGGATCAATGATATCAGAGCGGTCTTCTTTTTCTCGATCCTTCTTTGCATGTCCCCAACGAGGTCGGGGTATAAGGAATTAGGGCTCGATCTGGTGGAACCTTTACAAGATCAACCTCGCAAACCCCGACGACCGCCCATGGGGAACGAAAAGAAAGATGAGGGAGCAGGAGATCCTATCAAAATATTGCTTGAGGAGGCCCTCGAAAAACAAAGGAACGCGATGATGAATAACTTTGTCCAAATCCTTCAACGACTGCCCACTGGCGGCGCATCTACATCCAGTAGCCACTCTGGAGGCGCGAATCCATTTAAGGTACAAATAAACTTTGAAATTCCCATATTTGAGGGTCAAATAGATGCAGATGTCATAGATAGATGGTTGAATCTATTAGAAGGATATTTCTCGGTTCATGAATTTTGCCGATCGGGAGAAGATTATTCTTTCACTCCTCAAAGCTACCCCCCATGTCAAGGAATGGTGGGAAACCTACTATGAGAAAAAGGATGAGACAGAACCCTCTTTGTTCTCAGTCGTACCCACTTGGAATTATTTCCGAGATGCCATCAAGGAACAATACTATCCCGTCGGGAGCTATGAGGACAAGTACATACAATGGAACACGTTGTGGCAACAAGGGGATCAAGATGTGCATGAGCTGACGAATCTGTTCCATACCCTGCGCACAAAGTTGGGTATCAAAGGTTTGGAGAAAAATTTGGTGCTAAAATATCTCATTTGTCTGCACAGATACATTCAGGAGGAAATGGAGTTCCTAGACATCTCCTCGCTTGGTATGGCATACCGGTATGCTGCCAAGATTGAGCAGAAATTCAGACAGAAGAAGCAAGACTTTGGATCTGTGAATCAAAAGCAAGGGAAAGGTGTCCCCAAACCGAAGAAAAAAGGACAAAGCCAAGGCATGACAGCCCAAGACAACCTGTCAAAGCCACAAGAAAATAACAACACCGCGAAGCCAAAGAAAGACAAGGGAAAGTGGTGTGAGTTCCATAAGAGCTCCACTCACAACACAAGTGAGTGTTGGGCCAAGCAGTCCCTAATGGCCGATGTGAGGGCTTCTGAGTCAGATGCATGCTCCGACTCTGAATCAGAACCTGACAAGGTGAATGACAAAGGGAAATAGATTATTGATGCGGAGCCCAACGCCACTTTTGCCACTGTGAAGATCCATAAGGAGGAACCAAAAGATCCAGAGGAGGAGGAGCGTCTCTTCCACTCCCATATGTGGGTAAAGGGTTCCCCGCTATAGTTCATTGTCGAAAATGGGAGCCAAAAGAACCTCATTTCAGCAAACGCCGTGAAGAGGTTGGGCTTTCCGACCACAGTACACCCACAACCATACACCATCAGGTGGCTTCACCAAGAATGGCATCTCTGCATCAGCCAGCATTGTCGCCTTCCCTATAGCATCAATCCCTTCACGGATGAGGTATTATGTGACATTTCTCCTCTTGATGTTTCTGATGTCTTATTAGGCCAACCATACTTGTGGAAGCGACATGTTGTGTATGAGTCCCGGCCTCGCGTTGTTATTGTTACTTTGGGAAATAAGATGTACAGGATACCAGAGGTACCACCGCCTACCACTATCTCTTTGGTTACTGCAAAAAAATGCGATAAGCTCATTTCCCAAACCAAGAAATTTGTTTTCCTGATAATCCGCCCCTAGGGAAAGAAGAAGATTGTGGCCACAACCTCCAGACAGGGCTCCTCTACACGACAACAACAAATGGACAAGGTTGTGGAGGAATACAGGGACATATTCAACTCACCCACAGGGGTTCCTCTGCAATGTCAGGTCAAGCACCCCATTGCTGACCCCAGGTGCGTCACTACCCAATGGACCGATCTATCGGCGCTCTGTTATGGAGAACGATGAAATCAAGAGGAAGACGCAGGAGCTGTAATGTCCCATAATAATTATAAAATAGGTTTGATTCCCTTAACATGCCTCGATTCCCATAGTGGAAGTAGCATGTGGTAAAATTTTGACCCGAAATAATGAGTAATAAAATAAGAGATTAAACCTTCATGCAATGTATATCTACATGGACTTGTGAGGTGAGTTACATGGACTTTAGAATTTAATAAATAAACAAAGAAAACCATATAAACCTTCTCGGACTGCAACTTGGCAGTCCAATACCAATTCACACATGGAGTCTCGATAAACTCAACTTTGCTAAACTCATGTTACAATATGGTAATGTTATTTATACTTTATATGGTAAGCATGTTAAGATATTAGACTATATACACATGCAAGAAGTGTATAGAGTTATCCTTATAATAATGTTGTTGTATGCTCATCATAGATATGATATGCATAGGGATTATGATGTTATGATATGAGGTATATTGGCATGTGGTTCATTTATTATGTGATGTCATGATATGCATTTAATGCAAATATGTTGATGTCATAACTTATGATGGTATTTCATGATGTGAAGCATGTGGAATTACATATATATTTTATGACATGCAAGAGTATGCATTTCTTTATTATTCAAAATGTTGTGATTAAAAACGATGTTATGTTATCATGGTGACATGCAAGAGTTGGCATGTGGATTATTTTCTATCATGTTATGATTATAACTAATGCATTGGATGCATGTTGAGATGTGGTGATTGGCAGGAAATCCACAAATGGGCCGAGAGGGTCAGTTTATTTGATGATCTCGTGGGAGCCCATACCTACGAGAGAGAATATGTAACACTATATGGGCTGGGGACAAACTCAATCAACACTACATATGCCAGTGGTTCCTTTGTCTTGTATAGCTCTTGATGGATAGCTCTTGAAGGGCTGTGGGACCATCTTGAGGAGGCCAAGGGCCTAATATTGTAGGCCAAGTGCCTGGTATTGGATGGGAACCCCGAAGTCTAGAATTGGGTGCAAGACTTCGATGCATGGGGCTATGCACCTTAAGGAGTTGTGGAGGGAGTGGGCCAGCCTTGCGAGATGCCTGGAGTCATTGAGTACTGGGACCGGATGCCTGCCTTGGGGCAGATGAGGTCTGAGTCGGGCGCGAGCCTTGGGGCCAGCCTTGGATAGGGACAGACCGGGGAGGCTTATGCCTAGTTCCGAAAGTCGGAAAAAGGACATAGATTCCTTGAGATTTCCCGGGTGCTGTGAAGAAATTTCGATGCCTGCTGATTATGCTAGTTCAGCAGAGGGTGTTGGTCACACATGAAGTAATAAATAATAAATAATATAATATAATATCATTAAATACTTAACTTCGGGACGAAGTTCCTTGAAGAGGGGGAGTATGTAATGTCCCATAATAATTACAAAATAATAAATAATATAGAAATAAGATAATATAATTTAATAAATAAGTAAATAAATAAATATTCAAGAGAATAATAAATAAATAATAAATAAAACATTAAACAATAACTGGAGTTCTAAATAAAATAGTAAATAATAAACTGGAGTCCTAAAACAATAAACAATAAGAAATTTAAAGAAAGAATTAATTAACAAAAGTAAATAAATTAACAAAGAGTTAAACTAAGAAACTAATAGAAAGAAAGTTAAACTAAGAGAACACTAAATTAAGTAAAGCTAACAAAAAGTAAGAGAACACTAAATTAAGTAAAACTTAAGTTGCATGTTGACACAGTGAATGTGTGCATGTGGTTCCC
This sequence comes from Pinus albicaulis, assembly GCA_034641835.2. Taxonomy (NCBI): domain Eukaryota; kingdom Viridiplantae; phylum Streptophyta; class Pinopsida; order Pinales; family Pinaceae; genus Pinus; species Pinus albicaulis. The sequence goes on from CM076577.1 coordinate 881,995,429, forward strand.
ATTCCATTGTTTGGTCTATTTAATAGAAATTGAGGAAGATTCAAAGATCATTCATTCTTTCATCCATTCTCTGGAGAGAAAGGTATGGGAGGCAAAGGATACCCTGGAAGTAGTACGTTGATTGAGGGCTCAGGGGTGGCCAGCTGTGGAAGGATTACATCCAGATGAGCCTACGGTTGGGTGGAGAGTTGTCCCTAAAACTTTGTTGCGGTCAGCAGGATTCAGATAGAATTCAACCTTGGAGTCTCAAGTAAGGAAAATCGCCATTACAGGTAAGTCGTCTTGCTCATGTTTCTGAAAATTCCATGATGATTAGTTAAACAGTTTTGGGGTTGATTATTCATTGTTTATGTGATATAATTAATTGCATGTTAAAATTGGGGTTGTTACAGGAGCTGCTGCAGAAAGGTCACATCTGTCTAAGTCCATCGCCTTGTGGGAGTCCAATCGTGTTGGTACAGAAGAAGGATGGGACTTGGAGACTTTGTATTGACTATCGGGTGCTGAACAAGATCGTTGTCTGGAATAGGTACCTGATCCCACAGATTGATGACCTTTTGGACCAAATCAAAGGGGCGAAATATTTCAGCAAGATCTACTTGAAGTTTGGGTATCACCAGATACCAATCGAACCCTCTGATGTGTGGAAGACTTCCTTCAAAGCCAAGGAGGGCCTTTTCGAATGGCTGGTCATGCCTTTCGGGTTGATGAATTCTCCTGCAACTTTCATGAGGTTGATGGACGACATATTGCAGCCATTCACCAACTCATTTGTAGTGGTGTACTTGGATGACATTCTGATCCTCAACCAGACTTGGGAAGAGCACCTCCACCACATCCGACAAGTCCTCCAAACACTGCGGAAACATAAGTTGTGTGCCAATTTGGAGAAGTGCACTTTTGACATGACCCAGGTTCAATATCTGGGATACATTATTGATGAAAGGGGGCTGCATGTGGATTCAACCAAGATCCAAGTCATTCGGGATTGGCTAGCCCCAACCACTCTAACAAAGCTTCGCAGCTTTCTGGGTCTTGCTAATTTCTACCACAAGTTCGTGTTGGGATTCTCTCATATCACTTGGCCCTTGAGTCAAGTCACCAAGGGAGGAGCGAAAGAAAATTTCTTTTGGTCGGAATCTCAACAGAAGGTGTTCATAGAAGTGAAACATCGCCTCTATTCTGCCCCAGTGATCACATTACCAGACTTGCAACAACCATTTGAGATCGAGACAGATGCCTCTGACTATGCTATTGGGGAAGTTCTTACTCAACAGGGGCATCCAGTGGCATATCACAGTGAAACATTGTCCGACATGGTTCACAAGTATCCCACTTATGACAAAGAAATGTATTCCATTGTGCAGGATTGTCGAAAAGGGAAGCATTACATTTTGGGGAAGGAAACAATCATCCGCACAGACCACCAACCCCTGTAGTTCATACAAACACAAGAGAAGTTGCAGAACGATCGCCATCAGAAGTGGTCCACATATCTGCAAAAATTTCATTTGAACATCAAGTACAAGAAGGGTAGCACCAATAATGTTGCAGACTGCCTCAGCCGACCACCGATCGTGGCACTAACCACCATTCTCAACTCTTGCGGGCACGAGACTTCTTATTGGCCGCTTCTCTATGAGAGCGATCCAGAATTCAGCCACACATACAAGGCACTCTTGGGGGGTATGCAAGTTCCAAATTTTCACCTCCAAGATGCATTTTTATGTCACCTGGGACACCTTTGTGTTCCTTCAAGCGAGCGTGCCAAGATAATATGGGAAGTACACTATAGTCGAGTCGTTGGTCATTTCATGGTCGAGAAAACAATGGCATTACTGCAGAAGTATTTCTATTGGTCAAACCTTCGACAGGATGTCGAGAAGTACATCAGATCCTGCACTGCTTGCACCATTTCCAACCTGACCATCAAGAATCAAGGCCTCTGTACTCTGCTACCTACCCCTATTCGACCTTGGGAATCCATCTCCAGGGATTATATGCCGGGCCTTCATTCTATTAAGCATGGAAACGACTGTGTTTTCGTGGTCGTCGACAGATTCTCGAAGATGGCAATTATGGTGGCCTGCAAGAAGAATATCACAGTAGAAGCCACTGCTAAACTCTTCTTTGAACGAGTGTGGGTGCACTTTGGGATCCCACTGTCTATCATATCAGATTGGGACAGCACGTTCCTTAGCACATTTTGGTCCAACCTCTGGTCAATGCTGGACACCAAGCTCACAAAGTCCACAGCTTTCCATCCCCAAACTGATGGCCAGACAGAGATCATCAATGGAATGATTGTACACATTTTGCGCATGTACAATTCAAAGAATCCACGCACATGGGATGAGAGCCTCCCCTATGTACAACACAGTTATAATCGGGCTCTCCACAGCTCAACCGGCCACAGCCCCTTTCAGGTGGGCTTGGGATTCTAGCCACATGTCCCATTGACGTAGCCATGTCATTTGTGGCTACTCAGGCCGATTCGGCTCATGTCCAGTCTGAAACTGACAAAGCGAACAGCTTCATAGAACGCATTCAATACATCCGCCAAAAGGTTCATGACATATTGGACAGAGCCAATTTTAAGTACAAGCAACGACATGATCAACATCGGGTGCCACACAACTTCTAGGTGGGCGACAAAGTGTGGCTACATTTGTAGGAGTGCCTCACTAGACTCCACCGCAAGCTTCACCCTCTCTGATATGGGTCGTACACCATCACCAAAGCTGTAGGGAACAATGCCTTCGAGCTTAGTATTCCACCATTCCTTGGTCTGCACCCAGTATTCAATGTGGAACGCCTTCATCCCTACTTCCCACCTCTACTGGACACCCCTGACATTGCAGAACAACTCGCACCAACAGAGTTAAACCCAGACTACATAGAACATGCCACCACAGATTGTATCATGGACATGAAAATCAAGAACACTCGCCAACAGAAGATCCAACTGTATCGGGTTGTCAAAGCTGGCCAACTCCTGCACCAAGGCAAGTGGTTCACCAAGGACCAAGTTCAGCAGAAGTTTCCTCATCTCATGGAGGAACTCAATGCAATGGGGACCATTGCTTCCTAAGGGGGGAGGAATGATCCAGGTGGATATTGGTGGTCACCCGCCTATTCCACTTGGGGCCCCACCATTGTCTCTTTTAGTTTTTCAGTTTCGACACGACTTACTATTTTTAGCAGTTTTTTGGGTCCTAAACTTCCGGAGCCGTTTTGAGGCCCTAAACGACGTTTTTTGGGAAAACCGGGAGAAAAATGGGTACATGGACTAATTTTTCTCACATCAAAAGTTGTATTCCTCGAATAGATATTTCTAACGAGGTATGGTGCACATCAAACAGAGATCGTATGCCAAAGTTACGTCCCCGAGAATTTGAAACACCAATTTACCCAAATGGGGCCCATATTTTTGGCGCTTCATCTCCTAGGGTTAGGGTTTTGGATGTTCAGGTTTTTCCATTGTTTCTAAATAATAAATAGGCCCTAGAGCCTCATTGTAACACAGTTCAGAGGCCTGTAGCTACCACATCTCTTCTCAGAGATAAGCTACGAGCGCCCTAGCTTGTTTATTTCCATTCTATTTGTAAGCAAATTTCAGTTCTTTGATATTAATGAAAAGAAGTGTTATTTCCGTTGCATCTTTGTATTTATGGTTATATGTGTATTTTGTTGCGTTCCTGCATAAATCTGGATCAACAAACCAAAATGGTATCGAGGAAATTAGAGAAATCACCTCCATTCAAGTGGGTCAACTAATGAAGTTGGGTAACAATTTTTTTCATGTAGTGATAAGGAAAAATGGTTGTTTCGAACCCTAAATCAAGGAATTTTTAAGTTTCCAATCAAGGCATTAAGAGATTTATTTCCTACTTAAATAAGCCCTCAATTAAGGGTGTTTACAAAATCTAAATCAAGGTGCATTGTTGGTTAAGAAAAATCTTGATTGAGGTTCCTTTTTTCTATAAGAATAATGAACATCATTTTGTTGGGTTGAGAATTCTAACAACCCAACAACTAGTTCCCCACCTTCATAGCTCAATCATGGCATCTAAACCAAGAGTTAGGTCATTTTTTTCTTTTTAATAATAAATTACAATTGTTTTTTTTGGGTTTTGTTTTGTTGACTAGTAGCATGTACGTTATCATAGTTTTTTTTTTCAATTATATCATATACTTAAATTTTAGTTGTTATTCTATTGATCGACAATAATTATGCTACCAAGATTTAATATTTTTGTTTTTTTGTTTTTTATTTTCAAATACACCAACTTAAAACAATATCGTTGTTGTTTTTTTTCTAACTATGAATACAATTCTCAATTTAATGAAGTTACATTTCCATCTAGTCTCTTATGGAATTCTATATTTGTGCATATGAACTATGACAAAATTTTCTTATTCAATACAAATGGTGTTACTAGTTTTCCAAGAATTCCTAGGAAACTAAAGCAATATGATGCTTGTATCTTAGGAAAAAATAACAAACAACCATTTTATGATTCTATTTCTAGAGCACATAGAAATCTTGAATTGATTCATTCTGACTTGTGTGGCCCTATGCTTGTTCCTTTTGCAAATGGAAATAAATACATGATGATTTTTATTGATGACTATACCATAATGCATTGGGTATATCTGTTGAAGAATAATTTTGAATCTTTTGGAAATTTCAAAAAAAATTATGCATGGATTGAATACAATACACATTCTCATATTGGCTCTATTCGTGCTAATAATGGAAAATAATATACTTCAAATGAATTTGAAAACTACCTTTTCTAGCATGGGATTCAACATCAAACAACAATTCCTTATAATCCTCAACAAAATGGTGTAGCTGAAAGAATGAACATGACAATCTTAGATATGGTTCGTTCAATGATGTTTTTCAAAAATGTAATTATGATGTTTTGGGATTATACAATTCTATTTGCAGTGTATATTAAAAATAAATGTCCATCTCATGCTCTTAGAAACAAGACTCCTTTATGAAATGTGACATGGCCACATTCCTTCGGTGAGGCATCTCAAAGTTTTTTCTTCCACCTTCTATGCCTTGATTCCTAAGGAACAAAGAAAAAACTTGGTGCAAGGAGTCGAAAGCGTATCTTCTTGGGGTAATTGGATACCTCCAAAGGATATTGTCGATACGATGAATTAAGTAAGAAGTTTATATTGTCTAGAGATGTCATTTTTCTTAAATCTTCCAATACTGACAATGTTGTTGAGAAACAACTTGATCACTTGGATAGATTCAGGAATGCAAAATATTATCAGGAATTTGATAATGCGATTCCACATATTGAAGGGGGAATCCCTATCCTAGATCAATATGTGAAATATCCTTCTAAAATGCTCTCCCCCCCTTATGAAGCTCCAACCACTTCTGATCAAGAAGACACTTTGAGTGATGTGATTGAGAGAATTGGAAGGCTACATATTTATTCAACCCCATCTCAATCAACAGAATATCCTATTCCATCTAAGAAAGGTCCTCCAAAATGTCTCATTAAGACACTTGAAAGTTTTCATCATGATGAAATTGGAAAGACATGAATGAGAATTTATACTAGACAAAATCTAGGTGATGTAGATTATTTTGATTCAACCGTTGATATGGATATTTCTTATAATGGTGAACTAAATTTGTCTACTAATTTCGAACCAAATTCATTTAAATAAGTTGCTTCTCATGATGAATGGAAAGAACCAATGCAAAAAGAGTATGATTCTCTTATAAATAATTGAACTTAGAAGTTGGTGGACCCTCCATTTGGAACACAATTGATTGGTTGCAAGTGGGTCTTCAAGAAAAAGTATAAATAATATGGATCACTTAACAAGCACAAATAAAGGCTCATAGCAAAAGGATTTTCACAGAAAGAAGGGGTAAATTATGAGGGGACTTTCCCCCCACAACAAAATGGTCTACCATCCAATCTCTTTTTTCCTTGGCAACTCAGAATGGATGGAAATTCCATCAAATGGATGTAAAAATTTCTTTATTGAATGAATATGTGAAAGAAAAAAAAAATTCTCAACCAAATTTTTTTGATGTGAAGGGATAAGAGAACACAACATTTAAGCTTATCAAATCCTTGTATGGCCTTAAAAAATCACTGTGAGCCTGGTATGATAAATTGATTGAGCTTATTTTTAAACCAAATTTCAAACACTATGATATTGATGATGCAACTTTATTTTTCAAGAAATTTGGAAAAATTGTTGTCTATCTTGTGGTGTATGTAGATGATCTAATGATGATAGGGAACAAGGAAAATTATATTGCATCCATAATGAAAGAAGTGAGGAAAGGATTTGAGATGACAAATTTGGGATATGTTCACTACTATCTAGGTATTGAAGTAACCCAACATCAAAATTTTATTTTCCTCTCTCAAAAGAAGTACATTGGAGTTTTGTTGAAAACATTTGGCATGATTGAATTCAATCCTTTGTCCACTCCAATGTAACAAAATTTTTCAAGTTCACATCCAAAGAAGGAAATGAATTTGAGGATGAAACTAAGTACAAACAACTCGTAAGTAAGTCTTAACTACCTCATTACTACTAGACTATAGATTTCATTTTTTGTTGCAATCCTTTCCAGGTTTATGCAAAAACCTTGTGAGGGTCATTGGTCTACTGCAAAAAAAGTTCTAAGGTATGTGGAGGGAACTCAAGACTTTGGACTTAAATATACACAGGTGGATGATTTTATCTTGATTGGATACTTTGATTCAAACTTTGATGCAGATAAAGAAAATGGAGTTTCTACTTCATGTTATATTATGATTCTTGGATTAGGAGATATCTCCTAGAGGTCACGCAAATAGTCAGTTCCAACAAATTCCACAATAAAGGAAAATTATGTGGCAGCTACATAAGCAACCAAAGAGATTGTGTGGCTGAGGAAAATTCTTGAATATTTGCAGGAGAAAGAAGTGCATTCTACTCCTCTTTTTATTAAAAATAAATATGCAATAAAATTGTCCAAGAATCCAAATTTCCATGATCAACCCAAGCATATCAATACAAAGTATCATTTGATTCAACATCATGTTGAGGCCAAGATTATTAACCTAGTCCATTGTTTCACAAATGAGCAGATTGCAAACATTTTCACTAAATAACTTTGAAGAGAAAAGTTTGAAAGATTAAGAATTATGCTTGGAATTACAAACACCCCTTTAGATTAAGAGGGGGGGGGGGGATGTTGACACCTAATCCTTTGGGATTGGAAAAATATTTTGTAAATATGTAAATACAAAATGTGAATACGAAGAGACCTTGGAATGTGAATCTCAAGGGCCTCACTCCTATGTGTATATATTTATGGTCTTATTAATAAAATTTAACTTTATAGAGTTACCAAATACCTAGTCTGATGTTATTAAATAAGAACCCGTAGTATCATCCTTTATCATTTGAACATCACGAAGTTTATTCTTCAAACTCATTTTCTGACCAATGTTAATGATGGAGTACAATCCTACTAGAGCATTATACATATCCTTTATAGTTTCCAAATGTGATAAATATGGGATCAAGTGATCTCAATTGGACTCAACAATGATCCACATGGTTGTGATCACATTCTTCTTGAATATTTCCTTTCCTTCATTGTATTGAGGTTTAGTCACTTTCCCCTTCACACAATTCAAGACATCATTTTTTGCAAGAATAAGATCAATCCTTGTATTCCAATCCCTAAAGCTTGTAGCACCTTCCAACTTGTTCTTCATCTTAGCGTAGGAGCCCGTGGCCATAGATATCAACCATAAACAAATTGTAGAAGTAAGTGTCTTAATTATGGTATTAATGCCCTTTCCTTCACCAAAACTTTGATACCATATTTATTTTTAGGTGCAATTAAAACAAGCACAATTTTAAGCTAGATAATTACTTTCAATGATATAATTTATCCTCTTAACACAAATCAAATCATTACGCAATTACACTTCAGAAATGTCAGGCTAGGAGGTAACTCCAAAAAATTGAATATGAATTAGATGGAGGGTGTGTATGAACTTATACATGGAGGTGAGACTATTGGGAATCATTTCCCAATGTCTCTTGGCCTTCCTTATTTCCTATTTTACAATAATATACAATCTCACCCAATCCCTTAGGATTAGGTATCAACATTTCCCCCTTTAATCTGAAGGGATGTGGGTGAGTCCAAGTATCGTTATGAAATTTTCAAACTTTTCTCTTCCAAGCGCTTTGGTGAATATGTCTATAGTTGGCTCATTTGTGGAACAATGACGTATATGGATAGTTTTGGGCTCAACATGATGTCGAATCAGATGGTATTTTGTATTTATGTGCTTTGTTCGATCATGGAACTTGGGGTTCTTGGCCAAATTTATTGCAGAAGTATTGTCGATCATGAGTGGAGTTGAATGCATTTGTTTCATCTGCAAATCTTCTAGGATTTTCCTGAGCCACACAATTTCCTTTGTTGCTTCAGTTGCTTCCACATGTTCTGCCTCAATTGTGGAATTTGCTGGAACTGACTGTTTGCGTGATCTCCATGAGACGTCTCCTGATCCAAGACTCGTGGTATAACCTGAAGTAGATACCCCAGTTTCTTTTTCCCCACAAAGTCTGAATAAGAGTATCTGATCAAGCTGAAGTCGCCCACCTGTGTATATTTGAGTCCAAAGTCTTGAGTCCCCTTCAAGTACTTTAGAACTCTTTTTGCAGCAGACCAATGTCCTTCACAAGGTTTTTGCGTAAACCTGGAGAGGATTCCAACAGCAAATGAGATGTATGGTCTAGTGGTAGTCAGGTAGGTAAGACTTCCTACAAGTTGTATATACTTCGTTTCATCCTCGAATTCCTTCCCTTCAATAGATGTGAGCTTCAAGTTTTGTTCCATTAGAGTGGTTAAGGGATTTCATTCATCCATGCCAAACTTGTTCAAAAGATATCCAATGTACTTCTTTTGAGAAAGGAATATAAATTTAGGATTTTGAGTTACTTCAATACCCAGATAGTAGTGAACATAGCCCAAATCAGTCATTTCAAAATATTTCTTCAATTCTTTCTTTATGGATGTAATATAACTCTCATTTTTCCCTGTCATCAAAAGATCATCTACATAAACCACAAGATATACAACTATTTTCCCAACTTTATTAACAAACAAAGTTTCATCATCAAGATCAAATTTTTTGAAGTTAAGTTTTAGAAGATTCTTAGTTAATTTCTCATACTATGCTCGCGGTGCTTTCTTGAGGCCATACAAGGATTTTATAAGCTTTCATACTTTGTGTTCTTGGCCCTTCACAATAAATCCTTCTGGCGGGGACATAAAAACCTTCTCCTTTAGATCACCATTCAAAAAGGTGGTTTTTACATCCATTTGATGGAATTTCCATCCATTTTGAGCTGCTAGGGAAAAGAGTATCCGGATGGTGGCCCATTTTTCTCTGGGGAAAAATTTTCTTCATAATTGACCCCTTATTTCTGTGCAAAACATTTTTCCACAAGCCTGGATTTATGCTTGTCAAATGAGCGGTCTTCTTTGTACTTGTTCTTGTAGACCCACTGGAAGCCAATTGGTTTGGTTCCCATAGGAGGATAAAAGCGCTGCCAAGTGCCATTCTTTATCAAGGCATCATACTCCTTTTGCAACGCTTCATTCCATTCAACATGAGAAGCGGCTTCTTCCAAGGAAGTTGGTTCAAGATCTCTAGACAAATTCAGTTCAAAGTTATAAGAAATATCCATATCAGTAAGTGGATCAAAATTATCTATCTCACCTCCATTTTTTCTGGTGGAACTTCTGGTTCCTGTCTTTCCAACCTCACTGGGACGAACGTTTTCTAGTCTCATTGTCAGCAATTATGGGTGACCTTTCTGAGATGGCCCAAGATACTCATTTCACTAAGTTGGAATTGAATCAAGATTCAATCTCCCAATTCTGTCAACCACATCGTTCAAGGTGTCATTCTTGGTTGGTTCTTCATGTGGGGGAGAGAGTGATTCGGAAGATGATTCCACAGATTGATTCAGTATAGGAATCCCCCCTTCAAGATGTGGAATCTGATTATCAAATTCTTGAAAAGTCTTTGCATGTGTTAATATATCTAAGCAATCAAGTTTCCACTCAACAACATTCCCAGTCTCGAAAGATTCAAGGAATATTACATCTTTGGCTACTAAAAAATTCTTATTGACTTCATCATAGAGACGATATCCTTTGGAGGTATTGTAATACCCCAAGAAGATACATTTTCGACTTCTAGCACCAAGTTAATTCCTTTGTACCTAAGGTATCAAAGCATAACAGGTGGAACCAAAGACCCTAAAATGATTTACTGGAGGAATGTGGCCATGCCACATTTCATAAGGAGTTTTGTTTTTTATTTAATTTGAAGGACACCTATTCTTTATGTATACAACACATAGAACTGCATCAGCCCAAATCATCAATTTTACATTCTTAAAAAACATCATGGATCAAGCCATATTTAAAATTGTCCTGTTCATTCTTTCAACTACACTGTTCTGTTGGGGATTATAGGGCACAATTTTTTGATGCTTGATCCCATGTTGAAAAAGATAGTTTTCAAATTCGTTTGAAGTGTATTCTTTTCCATTATCAGTGCGCAAAGAGCCAATATGATTTTGTGCATCATTTTCAATCCATGCATGAAAATTCTTGAATTTTTGAAAAGCATCATATTTGTTCTTCGATAAGAAAACCCAACACATTCTGGTGTAATCATCAATAAATGTCATCATATAATTATTTCTATTTACATAAGCAACAAGCATAGGGTGACATAAATCTGAATGAATAAGCTCAAGTTTACTATGTGCTTTGGAATGTGAATCATGAAAGGGTTGTTTGCTATGATTTCCTAGAATACAAGCATCACATTGCTTAAGGTTCCTAGGAATTGTAGGCAATCTAGTAACACCATTTTTCTTCAACAATCAAAGGTTGTCATATTTTAAATGTCCAAATATGGCATGCCATAAAAGATTTGATGGGAATGTACCTTCATCATGATGTGAACTGTATGCAAAGTTTTGTGCATGAGCAAAGGAACCTTGCAGCTTGAGGAGTCTTCCTTCTTATATTCCCTCCATGACAAGTGAGTGCTATGATGCTTTTCTAACCTCAACGCTGCCATCAAACATGTGAATGCAATGTCCTTGCTGGTGGATATGGACCACAGACAACAAGTTTCTCCTCAACTCAGTGAGGTATAAAACCTCATGTAGAAGATGATCTGGAAGACCACACAACTTAAGCCCAATTGTGCCAAGCCCTAATGGCTTGATTTTGGATTTATCTGCAAAGTATACTTCTCCATCAACTTTGTCAGTAAATTCTTCAAAAAAATATTTTCTAAAAGGCATGTGACATGTTGCTTCTGAATCTAGCAACCAATCATTTCTCCAAGAAGTAAATGAAACATCAAACAAGTCTTTAGTTACTCCATTGTTACAATGTGCTACAACATAATGAGTGGATTCGGGTGCTTTACCTTTGTCTCTGTCACGAGTTTTACCTTTTTCTTGATTTCTTTGTTTCTCAATTTTATCCCAAGGCAACTTACATGTAGATGCATCATGCCAATCTTAATTGCAGTGTATGCAATGAAGATCAGATTTTTCAGTTTGAGTTTGTCTGCCCCCCCTTCCTTTGAAATTTCTTCTTCCTCTTCCTCTTTGGCCACCTCTTCCTCTGGAATAATCTTGAGCATGAATCTTCTCTCTATGTGCAAAACATACAACCTCTTTAGAAGACATAGGGGCTGTCATCTTTCCAAAATATTTCTCTCTTTCTGCAAGCTTTTTCTTAAGGGAATCAAAGGTGATTTTCATGAGGTTTCCACTTGCTTGAAATGACTCAAGATAATGTGAGTAAGTGGGATATAATGCCTTAGCATAAGCTATGAGAGGTATCTCAACTTCTACACCAGTATTCTTAATTTCGTGCATGATAGATCTTACTTCTGATGCTAAAGCAAGAGGGTCATCATTTTTCAATTCAAGGTTGAACAGCTTAACCATTAATTTAACAATTTCAAGTTATGAATGTGATTCATAGAGTTCTTTTTATTTTCTCAAGGCTTCATAGGAATTTTAAAACGGTGTAATATGGCGACTCACCTCTTCATTTACAGAAGCTGCAATCAAGGGATAGGCCTTGCAATTCTTGTTTTCCCAAATGGAATTATCCTTGTCTGAGGTGGGCGTTGCTGGTGGATGGTCTCCTTCTCCTTCACAAGTTCCTCTCCACAGATCATTAAAAATGAGAGTGTGCTTGATTTTCTGAGACCGTTCAGGATAGTTCTCCTTGCCGGAGAGAAAAACTCCCACAATAGATATGAGAGAATGCATTATTTTAAAAAAATCACTTTTTTGTCACTGTCAAAAAGTCACTCAATTCTAGTGCTAAGAGAAATTAAATTATGCTCTTCAATTTATTTTTATTTTTCTTATAAAAATAAAAAAATAAAAAAAAATTTGGTAAAAAAAATTGCAGAGGGTTTATTTGGGGGAGGGATTATCTGAGGGAGGCGGAAGTGGGGGAAGGATTAACTGAGGGAGGGTGGAAGTCGAGGAGGGAGGGCAGAAGTCAAAAGGCTGATACCAAAGTATGCAATGAGGTTGAGCTGCAAGGAGGCAACGATAGGGAGGGAGGAATGGAAGGGCCGACAGTCGAGGAGGGAGAGGCGTAGGGGAGCGAGAGTATGGGAGCGGAGGGGGAGTAGGGGAGCAGAGATGGTGTGAGGACGGAGGAGGGCAGTGGCAGGTGTGGGAGTAGGGGAGGGGAGGGGAGGGGAGGTAGGGGAGCAGAGGGGAGGGGAGGGGGAGTAGGGGAGCGGAGCCAGCGTGAGGACGGAGGAGGGCATCTGCAGGTGTGAGAGTAGGGGAGGGGAGGGTGTGGTGTAGTAAGCGAGGAAGGAGATGGCGTGAGGGATGCAACGTGGTGCCGAGTGGAGGCCTGCACAAAATTTCCTGCAAAAACAATTTTGATATATATTGTGGAGAGTGATGAGAGAGGCCAGAGAGCCCAACTCTATTTTAAATTTTTTCTTATGTATTTCATAATTTGATGAGGAATAATGGGCAGCGGACTATAAGACAGAGAAGATAGAGAAGGAGAAGTCATGCCAGGTGCTGGCAGAGAGGCAATTCTTCCAGGAGGGAGTTACAAGGGCAGGGATGCCAGAAATATAGTTGGCTCTAATACCATGTCAGGCTAGGAGGTAAATCCACAAAATTGAATATGAATTAGATGGAGGGTGTGTATGTACTTATACATGGAGGTGAGACTATTGGGATTCATTTACCAATGTCTCTTGGCCTTCCTTATTTCCTATTTTACAATAACATACAATCTCACCCAATCCCTTAGGATTAGCTGTCAACAAGAAAAATCAAACCATAAATACAATAGGACAATAGAAATCACAATAAAATAAATATTCATAAGAGACAAAATTTACCCTGGGAAAACCCCAAACTAGGGTAAATCTTGACAAAATTTTCTTAGGAGAAATTTTCCAATTCAATCAATTTGTACCTTTGAATCTCTAGTCAAACCTAGTAAAAATAACCATACCACTTTTCCAAATCCATTCTTGTCAAAGGAGGCATAAATTCAATCTTCTAGTCAACAAGTCAAATATGGTCAACATGACGAATTTCGACAGTTGCTGCTCCTGGTCAGCTATGGTCAAAGATGTTGAATTTCGTGCCTACAATTTTGAACAATAAGGCTCAGTTGACATGTGGTCAATGCTGGTCAAAATAATTTGGTCAACACAAGAATTTATGCCGAGAAATTCAGTTAAACATTCAATCAAATATTCCTTCATATTTGGTTCAATAATTCAGTCAAGGATCCAACTAAAGCATCCTAGAAAACTCCAATTCAATGCTAGTCAAATAGATTCAAAGCCAATCAATTTTCTCTCTCTTTTCCGTCACACATGTGAATAGAAGACTCCTTAAAAAAATCTAAATTATTGATGCGATGTCCAAAAGATGAGGGTTTAATGACAATATATACATGTCCAATCAAGTGGGAGTTTTACCAAGGGTCAAACCCCTTCATGTGGTGGGGCCAACCTGTCAAACTAGGGTTGACTTAAACAACAAGAATAATAATTATTTTTCTTTTGACTTGTAGGTTTCAAATACCGACCAAAACTACATATTTTCAACACTCTTGAATCATGGTGGACAAAACAAGAAGATTAACTTTTGGGTGGCATAATTTTTGTATACAAACTTTGTTTGATGTCTTTTTTACATTGTTTGAAAGGTCTCTATGTGTAGAATAATGCTAGGGGTCCTAACACAATTAAGATATTTTGGACCCCAAAAAAAATCATTAATGCCTCAAACTAACTCCTGAAGGTTTTAGACCCTAATTCTCCAAATTGGAATCCATGGATAAAAATGGCCCTATAAGTTGATTCCTCGGTTTTTCCACTCTGAAAGCATCAAGATGGATGAAAAATAATATGATGATCCAACTTGAATCATGCCTACCCATTTTGGGAGGATTTTGGACCCAAAATTATTACTTAATGAGATGAGGAAATGTTTTCTTTACCTTATCCCTAGAGTAACTTTTCAATAAGGGGAATTTCAAGGTCTAAAATGAGTCTCATAAGGAAAATAATAAAATAATAGTTAAAATTATAAAATAAGAGTATGAATTTTGAAAGAAAAATAAAGGAGACTACTTGTTTTTAATTATATTTTTGACTTATATCCTTATAGGTTTGTTGAAATTTCAAGTGTAGACACCCATTGTATATGGAATTAAATTCCCCATCCCACAAGTACCCACTATGCATACTTTTGAGTTGATCCAAATCGATAAAATTTGAAAATACATGCAAAAATGCGTTCAACATGCTTTTTTCATGTATTTTCAATTTTTTTGATGCGGGTCTACTAAAAAGAATGCAAATTGGGTACTTGTTGGATGTAGAATTTATTTTCACATCCAATGGGTTTATACAATTAGCATTTAAGTAAATTTATAAGGAGATAAGCCCAAAATACAATTTAAAAAAGTAGTTTTTTAATTTCCCCTCCAAAATATTTACCCTTGGGGATGAAATCATCATCTTGAATCCTATTGTTTCTTTTAAAGTTAATTTTTTTAGTACATTTTTATTTTGAGACCCATTTTTAATCTCAAATTTCCCTTCGTGAGCCTTTTTTGGGAACTTCCCTTTCAACCCAATATGCCAAAGGTCATACTACCCCTATCTTGTAGCTTTAGAGTTTATACCTCTTCTACAAAATTGCATCCTCTATCAAAACTACTTGAGCATCTGGAGTTAATTCCTCAGTGGAAGGTAGGACCTACTCGTCTTCCAGATCCAACCTGGAAGGCTCATAGAGTTTAGGATTTTCGACATTCACCACTAATTAAACGCATATGTATAGGGTTGAACGAGTCCATAGAAATTATCTCTCACCTATTTCAGTATCTCGAAAGGGCCATATCATAAAGCCTTGATTTTATTACAAGGACCTTGTAGCCTCTCCTTGTTTAATTGTAACCATACTATATCTCCCACTCTAAAGGACCTCTATGTCCTGTGCTAATCATGCCTAGCCTTGCATTTCTCTTGTGACATCTTCAATTACTCATGTACCTGTAAATGAATTTGCATGATCCTCTCAACATTGTTTTATTCTCTTAAAACATCCCCTGTGACATCCTCCCCCACTCCCCCTTGTTGTAAATGTACTACATCCAAAGGTGAAGGTTGAAAATATCCAAAGAAATTATCAAATTGTTATTTACTAGTTGAAGTATGTAATTCTTTATTGTAGGAGTGTTTTATATGGACTAGATTTTCATCCCAAATATTGATATGCTTCTAATTATAATCTCCCAAAAGTTATACCAAATTCATGGTGATTACTTATGTTCTCCCATATGTCAATGGATGGAATACCTATTCAATATTGTGTCCATCTTCTCTTATAACAAAGTCCAAAAGGAATTAGAAATGTGGTTTCCCTATCTCAAATGATTTTACTTGGTATCCCAAAATGCACTAAGACCTATTAAAGTACAAAATTTTCTACTTATTCCCCCCTGATGATATTTTAACATGGAATGAGGATGCACATCTTGTTGAACCTATCATACTTCCATGAAAAAGTATTCATGTTCTTTCCTAATTGTTGGTAAATATCCCATAAATTCTATGGAAATTATTTCCCAATGACAAGTGGATACAAGGGATGGTATATGCCCTATTCTCTATTACTAGTCTTATTGTTATAAAAAATTGTACATCCTATAATGAATTTAGCAATATCTTCTTGCATCTTGGTCCAGTACACATACCTATATGAATTGGAAAATATCTTCCCAACACCAAAATTCCATGTAACCTGGAGGCATGAGCCTCTCTAATTAGTTATAGTTTCTCACTTTTAGGAACAAAAAGTGTTTAGCCTATAGAGTAACCCATCCTAGAGATGATAGTCGACTATTTTGTCACCATCATCTGCATGAATATGTCCCACATATATAGATATACCTCCCTAAATTCATCATCCTTGGTGTATGTCTCTATGTGTGCATCATGGGTGAAATATTTCATGTGCATTAGATTTCCCAAATAGGGAATCCTTTGGGGGGGTAATTTCACCAATTAGATATATATTGGCAATATTATCAAAAGAATAATTTCCCATTTGGTTAAAAAAATTCCTATTATATATATTGATGATATCCACCAAAAAATTACCAGTTTTTCATAGTTAATTACATGTTCTTTATTTAATATTCTCCTGCATTCTCTATGTATGTTTTTTAAAACTTGAATTTTCACCTATAATACTGTATATAATCATAGTACTTGAATCCTTAAAAAATTCCATGTTCCCAAAGTTATGATTTTTGATGTGGGTGGCCTTGAAAACATGTCGGCCAAATTGTTTTCTATACCCTTCTTGTACAATCACTAACTTAAATTGTTGTAAGAATACCATCCATTTATAATGCATGGTATATTGTAACTTACTCTAGGCATGAAAGTACTATGATAGTTACTAATATGTGTGGATGATTGTCACTTTACCCATCAAATAGTGTTTCCAATTTTTGAAAGCTTGTAATAGGAAATATAACTTATTGTCATTGGTAGGTTAATTGAGAACCACACCCCCCAATGAAACACTTTATGATGGTAGCATACCAAAATTTCTCCCTACATCAAGCTCGCTACCATGGCATATCCCACTTGCATCTAACTCCACTTTGAAGGGTTTTTGCAAGTTTTGTGATGCAAGAACTAGTGCTTGACTTATTTTTCTTTTCACCTCTTCAAAGGCCTTATGTTGACCCTTCCCCCACCAAAAGATATTTCCACTCACTATTATGGCATGGAGTGGTGTGGTTACTATTAAAAATGTCGATATGAATTTTCTCATGTATTGTGTTTCCCCAACAAAACTTGAAACCTATGAAACATTCATAGGCACCAGACACTTCATGATGATCTTCATCTCCACAAGATATATCTTAAGCTCCCCTCCACCAATAACATAGCCTAAATACACTAAATACTACTATGAAAACTACAATTCTTGATATTTTCTAGTAGCTAATGCTTCTTCAATGTCTATAGAACCTACATAAAATGTTAGATGTGCTCCTCATAGATAGCATTGTATGAAAATATATCATACAAATAAACAATAAAAAATGAATCTCATTATGGGTGTAGTATGTAATTCATTAATCTCATGAAAGTAGTTGTAAATTTCATTAAAAAAATGGAATGAATAACCTTATTTTGTTTTGAAGGAATTCTTCCAGATATCTTCTTCTTTGACTCAAACCTTGTGATACCCCAATTTTAAATCTAGCTTAGTGTAATATTTTTCTTGTCGCAACTAGTCCAGAAAATCATGTATCTTGGAAATGGGTACGTATTCTTAAGCATAATTTTTTTTAATGCTCTACGAGAAATGCACACTCACCAAGTCACGTCCTTATTTGGCACAATTATTATGGTTGACCCAAATGGTTGCTTATTTTTTTGTAGCATCAGGAGGTATTTCGACATGTCTACAAGTTGACTTAAGAAGAAGATAAGTCGGCCTAAAAAGAAGAAAATTTAGATAGATAATGAAGGGACATGTCCCTTGGGTTGTCACATCCCCCATACATGTATAAATAAGATGTTAAGACGCCTCATTTGGAGATTAATGAAGAGTAATTATTTCTCTCTATTTATCGCCAAGTTTGACCATCATTCTTGAGGCCACACTTGTGATTAATCAACCAATTTTTACTACAACAAATTGATCGAGGTTGATTGAACTTGACCACAGATATTTGGCCGCATTTCATTGACCAAATATGATCGCACGTTTGACTAGAGACTGCATTTGACCATATAACCACATTTTTTACCATATTTGAATTTTGATTGGTTTTGATCAACTTTGGCCAACATCTAAATTGACTAGGTTTGACTCGCATTCTGAATTGGATATTGGCACAAATTTCTACACAAATTGTTTATTTATAAAACTTGCTGAAGAATAATTTATCTTAATAAAATTTGCTGGGTTTTCTCCCAAGGTTAGGTTTCCAAGGGTAAAATTATTGTATATGTTGTGGATGGTTGTCTTGATATTTATTATTGATATTTTCTCAGTATAATTATTCAATGGTAGCAGTGGCATACAATATTGTGTGGAAAATTCATGAGGAAGTAATTATCTGATAGAAAATTGTATGATAGTATACTTGTCATATAATTTCAACATGTTATAAAATCTTTGTTGAAATATCAACCATTGAAGTTAGCCTAAGAGACATTGTTTAGCAACTTGATTGGATTTTTTACCTCTTATTAAAATGTTCCAATTCTTAGAGTAGAAGGTAGGTTGGTTGGTGCTACAAATTTTAGATCTTGGAAGACCAAGATGCTCCTTGAATTCAAATAAAATGAGCTTCAGGATCATGTGAAGGAAGTCATTTCAGAGACAGAGGGAGCTGAGAATAAATCCAAGTATAAGAAGAATGAATCCAAGGCTAAGAGAATATTGGTAGATTCCATAAAGGACAACTTGATTCCACATGTTGCTAAGTTGAAGACTACAAAATAAGTATATGCTGATTTGGTGGGATTGTACTAGAGTAGCAACACTAGCATGAATCTAACCTTGAGGCATCAACTCCATAGTGTCACGATGTCTAGATCATATTTGTTTGTCTCTTATCTTAAGAGAGTCTCCCAGTTGAGAGATGAACTTAGAGCCATTGGAGATACCATTGATGATACACAGCTTGTTACAATGACTCTCAATGGATTTCCTTCCTCATGGGAGTAATTTGTTCAAGGAATTTGTGCACGAAAAAATCTTCCCAAGTTTGATAAGCTATGGTTTTATTGTGTCCAAGAGGAGGCTATATTTTTTCCAATAATAGCTTGTAGAGACCTTGGGATGAAGAAATTAAAGCACTTGTAGCTCATGCAAAGAAAGGAAAGGGAAGAAGAAATTTTGGAAAAAATACAGGAAGAAGACTATATCCAGTTCCACATCAAAAGAATAAGGATATGTCAAATATTAGGTGATTAAAATGTCATGATTTTAGTCACTATGCATCCCAATTTGCTTAGAATAAAAGGAAGGGAAAGCAACATGCATCAACAGTTGATGTCGATGATGATGATGGGCATCCACCACAGTGGAAGTCAAAGGAATATTTATTTGTCTTCGCTCTTATAGGAACTATTACATATGGCGGCGAGGTTTGGTTGGTGGAAATGGTAGTTCTAGGAATGTGACTATTTTTTGATATTCTCTCATAGATTCAATAGAGTTGGATTCAACATTGAAAGTGGAACTTTGGGATAAAAATATGTATGCAATGAAAGGAGTTGGTTCAACATAATTTTAGTTGGGGTCCAAATATTCTTTACACATGAGAGATGTTTTATTTGTAGCAGTATTGAAAAAAAACCTACTCCCTATCTTAGAATTGGAGGATAGAGGTTACAGAGTTTAATTTGTTGATTGACAATTTCTTGTATCACCTAAGGGATTGAGCATAGATGATTTGTATATGTAAAATTGAAGATTTTTTATAAAATTTGCAAGTGAAATGTTTAGGGTTTCTATGAAATTATGTAAGTTACATTAACACATAAAATATGATTGTTATCTCAGCTTTGTAGAAATAACAAAGACAACAGTACCATAACAACAAACACAAGACAAAAAATGATGAAGAAGTTCACCCCTCCTGGGCTACATCTCCTGGTCCAGCTACCAATGTTGGGCCACTTTCATTATTCTCAAAAATATGTATTTACATAAAATTTCATTGCTCGAATGAAAAAATATTGTCTCCAATGGCTCCAGAACAGTAAAAAACCCCTAGATGGGCTCTTTCGCCACTCAAAAAAGTCAAAAAATGACTGAGTTATGATCCATAGAATTTTTCCTGCTAATTGTCTTCCAAATCGCACCCACCTGCTATCCATTCCACATTTTTTGCCTTTTTCAACCACGTGAGGCGAAAAATTTTCCTTGTGCTAGGGAGATTCATGTCAGTCCATGTGCAATTTGTCAGATTCTTTAAAAGCCGACGACCCCCATGAATCGACCGAAATGGGTCACTTGGCGCAATAAGGATTGGTGGATTCGGGGTCATTTAAACTGCTCCCACCAAAGCCTTGACTCTAGTTGCAACTACGGTTGGGGTCATGGTATGGTTAACTGATCGTCGTGGTTCATACCCATGTAAAAAAAACTCTAGTATAAATGTTGAACTGGAGTTAGGTTATAACCTGCGGCAACATAAACCTAACCCGCTCTGAATCCATGGTTGGAATATGGTCTTCACTGGAGTTAAGTTTGAACGTTGAAATTTGTGCCAACAAACTTAAACCATAACTCTAATTTTAACTTGTGGTTACATTGTGACTTGTGTTTTTTTTCATGGTTTGGGGCTGACCATAACCGAATTGTGATAAATTATAATATATGGTTTTGGAATATAACATATGGTTCAGGAATATGACATGTGGTTTCGTTATAACCTGACATGTGGTTGCGTTATAACGGGCATGTGGTGTTGGGGCCGGGGATAACCCCACGCCACTGGCTTCCCAAGCTGCGGTCTCGTTGTGTTGGGTGGACTAGAGGCCAGAGGTTATCCTCGGCCCCAACCCCCATTACAACTTGTCATAAAATTTAAATACGACTCAAAGACTATGGCTATTAAGAATCAGTTGTGGCACGGTGGCGGATCATTGTGCTGCCACTCAAGAGGTCTGCGGTTTGAATCCTGTGGAGGCCCTGCCAGTTCATGCACTAAAATTTTACACCAGTAAGTGGAGGCCACGTGGTTTTCGGCTATTGGCCGATGTAGATCTCCCTCATTTCACCAACACAATGACTCACGAAGCAATATAAACCCACCATTCACGAGCCAATAAAAAAGAGACACTTGTCGACAAACCATAGGCCCACAAAAATACACAGTCATGCCCAGTCGCCTGCCTAGTCAACGTATGGACTACTGACTGGGCGTACCTACAACCAAAAACAAAAAAATTAGCAATTTGGAAGATCGGTCAGAACACGATATTAGGAGCATACCATATCGCTTTTGAGTGAAATGAGTTGTGTTGGATTCAGGGCAACGAGATTTGGGTGTCAGTTTCAAGCCGTTTCGACCACTTTTAATTTTGAGCATTTCACTGATCCACCGGATCATTCCTACCCACTAGAAGCTTTTGGATCTCCAAAATCTCATTTTTAGTCAACAAATAGATGAGGTTACAGTTCCCTCACACTTACAGTCTTAATCCACTTAGATTTTCTTGGATTTTTCGCTTTGAGCTTCTCATGAAGATACTTCACTTTCCCTTGTTTTGAAGTATTTGTCTTTCTTTCAAATATCATATCTTGTTGCAATTTCTCAAGATATTCAGTACAAAAATGGCCTTTGAAGGAATATGAACATCACCTCCTTGGTATTCAATCAAATGAAACTTATTCAATTTCAAGTTCACTCCACCTTGAAAACTGTAGTCATAATGATGCTTGACATGTCTAGCCTTGTACTTCGCTTGACTCTTTACCAAATGTGATCGCCATCACCATGCACCATCCTTATTCAAAGCCAAAACATTATGAAACCCACAAGAATACGTTTTAGAACCGATGTCCTCTTTGTAAAATAGCTTTTTCATTTGATTTTTGACCCTTGCATTCTTTAACATTGGCATCTTGTTCACACCAATGTTCAACAATGATGCATCCTGTTGAAATTGCACTTTATATTATTTTCCTCTTTTAGGAGGCAACATGTTAGACTCCTGAAACATCTTATCACATGGACTATAAACCTCAATGAAATCAGATTTCAAACTTGATTCATGTCCTTGAAAGGCTTTATATGCTTCAACATCTTTGTGCATGAACATTAACAATGCAAAATTCTGATTAGCATGTGACAATCCTCTTCATTTGTCCAACATTCACAAGAGATAAACTCAATTTCTTGCTATGTGGTCTAATAATGTACTCAATCCCATTCTTTAAAAAATGATATTTATTCTCATGGCGATGAAAATGGCTCTCCTATCATATAGATATGGGATTCACAATAAAATACCACATATATCAAGAAGAACTACATCAAGTTCTACCTCATCAAATAAGTTGCAGTGATGGAAAATCTAAGTATGCATTTACTTGTCACTTGCAATTTTTCATTCTCACATACCCAAACTAAAGGATAAGGTTTAGGATGAGGAATGGTTTCTAAATTCAACTTCTTAACAATGTCTTCTAAAATAAGATTTTCCGCGTGATCCACTATCAAATAGTGTAGCTATCTTGGTATGTTTTGAAATAACTCTAATATGGAAAAGATACAATATTTATTTTTCATTTTGAGTTTAATTGTGACTATTTGAAGAACTATTACTTGCAATGTCCATACCTTTCAATCCCATGGCTGTAATATTTGTTTCATCCCTATAATATGATCCTAAATCTTGTTGTATAGTTGTAGCAGTATTTTATTTCTCCTTGTTTTTAAAATTTTTGTGTCTCATCTCAGGATGAAGTTTCAAGAAATTGTATTCATCATGGCCCTCTTTGGAACAATGTTTACATGTGAGTTTTTCTTTCTCCATCTTTATGGAAGCATTCCTTTTCCCTTTTCCTTTGAATCTCCCCTTTCCTTTTTATCCAGACTCAAATAAGTTCTCACTTGTTTCATTAGAAACATTCTTCCCTCTTGCTTCTAGATGTGTTTATTGTACACAAACTTCATATAAATTTGTAGGGTTAAACATGAGTATAATGTGTCTCAAATAGCTATGTAAACCTCCAATGTATTTGAGTAAGTGTCTTGAGAGGATAAATATACACCCAAAATCAATGCTCTCCTTCTAAACTCTTGGGTATAATTATGTACACTTTGACCCTTTAATTGCCTAAATTTTTGCCAATCCATGATAGATTTATACATGTATGATAAAGGATAAAAATGTCTTCTTAATCCAGCAACAAAATCATTCCAAGAGGATAAAACCTTACCATGTTTCTTCATGTGCTCTTGAGTTTTGGCTTCCCACCAAATAAGTGTTGCACTTTCCAACCTTAATGAAGCAAGTTGAATCTTGGTCTCATCATCTTTGATCCTTTGTATGCTATAATACAATTCAAGCTGATGAACCCAATTATCTAATTTCTCAACATTTACCTCTCCATTATACATAGGAAATTCAAACTTTATGTCAAGTTTCAAAAATTAAGTTTTACCATGTCCCTTTGGAGATGTGGAGGTGTTTGTGAAGGGGTTGATGTAGAATATGATGATGGTGAAGATGGGGGTGAGGAGAAAGGTGGAGTTAGAGGTGGTTTATCACCATTACCTCCATTCCCTTTTGGATGCTTGTCTCCATTTCCTCCATCTCCCTTTCGAGGGTTTGAGCTCTCACCTTGCAACCTTGACTTCCTCTCCTCATAGAGAAATTCAAACATCTCAGTCATGCCAAAGAATGATTTCCTAAAATCCTTCTTATCCTCATTCATATTTTTGGGCTGTCCTTGATGTTCCATGACTGGAGAGGATTTTGGTGAAACTTGAGCTGAAACTTGTGGTGGAGATTATGGAAAATGTGCTCTCCTTGAACTAGCTTGAGGACATGGTCCCACAAGTTTTCCTTGTCCTCTTTTAAGCTTCAACCTTGTAAGCATCAGAAACACTTGAAAAAAAAAAACCCTCAAAACAACCAAATGACCAAAGCTTTGATACCAAATTGATCTGTATATGTAAACTTGAAGGTTTTTGATAAAATTTGAAAGTGAAATGTTTAGGGTTTTCATGAAAATGAGTAAGTTATATTAATACATAAAAGATGATTTTTATCTCAGTTTTGTAGAAATAATAGAGACAACAGTACCATAATAGCAAACACAAGACAAAAAATGATGAAGGATTTCACCCCTCCTAGGCCACATCTCCTAGTCTAGATTCCAATATTGGGCCTCTTTCATTATGCTAAAAAATATTTGTTTACATAAACTTCCAGTGCTAAGAATGCAAAAATAATGTTTCCAATGGCTCCAGAATTGTCAAAACCCCCTATTTGGCTCTTTCTAAACTCAAAAAAGTAAAAAAATGACTGAGTTATGCTCCAAAGAATATTTTTTGCTAACTTTCCTCCAAATCTCACCCACCTGCTATCCATTCTAAATTTTTTGCCTTTTTGAACCACATGGTGCGATGAATTTTCCCCACACCGGCGAGATTCACGTCAGTTCGGGTGCAATTTGTCGGATGATTTAAAAGCTGACGACCCCCATGAACCAACAGAAACAGGCCACTTGGCACAATAAGGATCATTGGATTCGGGGTTGTTTAAACCGCTCCCGCCAAAGCCTTGATTCTAGTTGCAACTGCGGTTGGGGTCATGGTATGGTTAACTGGACGTCAAGGTTCATACTGATGTAACAACTCTAGTATGAATTTTGAACCAGATTTGGGTTATAACCTGCGCCAACATAAACCTAACCTGCTCTAAATCCATGGTTGGACGATGGTCTCCGCCGGAGTTAAGTTTGAACGTTTTACTTCACGCCAACAAACTTAAACCATAACTGTTGTTTTAACTTGTGGTTGCATTGTGACTTGTGTTTTGTGTGGAGGTTTGGGGCCGACCATAACTGAACGGTCATATAAATTATAATATATGGTTTTGGAATATAACATATGGTTCAGGAATATGACATATGGTGTTGGGGCCAGGGTTAACCCCGCAGCCCTAGATGCCCATGTTGCAGTCTCATGGTGTTGGGTGGACCGGGGGCTAGGGGTTAACCCTGGCCCCGACCCCAATTACAACTTGCCATAAAATTTAAATATGACCCAAAGACTATGGTTATTAAGAATCACTTGTGGTGCGACGGTGGAGCACCGTGCTACCACTCTGGAGGTCTGTGGTTCGAATCCTGTGGAGGCCCTACTGGCCCATACACCAAAATTTTACACCAGTAAGAGGAGGCCATGTGGCTGCCAACCATTGGCCCATGTGGGTCTCCCTCATTGCACCAACACTGTGACCCATGAACCAATAGAAACCCACCATTCACAAGCCAATCATAAAGAAACACTTGTGAACCAACTATAGGCCCAAAAAAATGCACAGTCATGCCTATTCACCTTCCTAGTCAGCGTATGGATTGCTGACTAGGCATACCTGCAACCCAAAACAAAAATTTTAGTTGTATGGAAAATCGGTCAAAACGCGATATCGAGAGCATATAATATCGATTTTGAGTGAAATGAGTTGCATTGGATTCATGGCGACGATATCTTCATTTTGGTATTAGTTTTGAGCCATTTAGAGCACTTTGAAGTTTGATAATTTTACTGATCCACCAGATCAATAGACTCAACAAGAGAAATTTGTGTTTGAGAGGGAGGATTGTATATATTGTTAAGACATCCAACCCATGCATTGATACATGAAAATATTAGAGTAGAGGGAATAGAGCATGTGGACCCACTGAGAGTTGTTGTAGTGACCATGAAAAGCTTAGCATGGCTTCATGACTCTTTGAAGGATGTGGAAGAACATGCACCTCCCAAATGAACTTTTAGGGAGACAAAATGACCATATAAGTACTCAAGTTATATGGAATTGATGAGTCACATTATTGATTTTGAGCCTTCCAGTTATGAGGATGTAGTAGGCCAAAAGGTTTGCTAGGATGCCATGATGGAAGAGTATCAATCCATCATGAAAAATGATGTGTGGGAGATAGTTCCAAGACCTAAGGGGAATTCATTAATGAATTCCAAGTGGATCCATAAGATCAAGCATGTAGTAGATGGAAACATCAAGAAGTACAAAGTGAGGTTCATGGTGAGAGGGTTGCCCTAGAAAGAGGCAATGGACTATGATGAGAGATTTGCTCCAGTTTCCAGGTACACGTCTATCAGAACTATTGTTTCTCTTACTTCTATTATGGGTTGTAAGGTACATCAGATGGATGTAAACACCACATTACTCAATGGTTTTATTGAGGAGGAAGTGTACATAGAGTAACCTAGGGCTTTGAGGTACATGGGAACGAGTCCCATGTATGCAGATTGAAAAAGGATTTGCATTCACTCAAATAGGCACCTATGGCATGGTATTCTAGGATTAATTGATACTTATCAAAGTTACCAACTTAATGAGAATTCTATCGAGTTCTCGTTCTTTTATAGGTGACAAAAGATCATGATTTTCATGTTGATTTTGAAAAGTATTGATGCAACATCAAGTTTTTTTCTTTTAACATATTTTTGACACTTTAAATTTTCTTATGTATTTAATATGGACATTTTTTTTAATTGTTAGCGATTTTCATGTCGATTTTGAAATATGTGTTGATGTAACATTCAGTCCTTTTTTTTTCTAGGGGGTTGGTGGGGGCTTATTTTTTATACTTTCAATTTTCTTATAAGTACGAATAATTTTTTTGAATGTTGGTGATTTTCATGTTGATTTTGAAAATCATTGATGAAGCATCAACCTATTTTTAAGGGGGGCATATTTTTTACACTTTAAATTTTCGTATGTCCTAAGTATGCACATTTTTTTAAAATGTTGGTGATTTAACCATTTTTCAAGTTGTCTTTTTCGTCATTTCTTCCCATAATGTTTTTTTTAAGGGGTCTTCAAATTCGTATTTTTTTTTTCTTTGCAATGAGTTTTTGTAATAAAATTTTCAACTTTTTTGCAAAGTTAAAAAAAAAAAACAATAAAATAAATATTTTGAATTTGTGATTTTTTATATATTTATGTACATCATTAATTAATACTTCAATACACATAAGTAATTTTCACTAAAAAAATAATAATAATTTTAAACATTTGACAAAAAAATACACATTTTGTGTATAGACATAATTAAAAGAATACACATTTTGGGACCTTTTTCGCTATAAATGACGTGTGAAACAAATTATTTTTATAGAAAATTTGAACATAAAAAGTTGAAAAAATAGAAAAAATTATAAATTTTTTAGGAATTTTATGTCCAAAGATGATAATATTTGAAGTTTATTTTCCAAAAATGATAATTCACATATAGCTTTAAGTGAAAATAACAAAAAAAAAATTAAAAAACAACTTTAACATAAACAAAATAAAAAAAAAGGAAAAAAGAAAAATAAAAAGAACAAAGTAAAACAAAAAATGTTTAAAAATAAAAATAAAACAAAAATATATTTTTCTTTTAAATACAAAAAACATCTAAAACAAAAAATTTAAAACAAAACAAAAATAGCTTAAACAAAGTGTAAATAAAAAATTTACATTATAAACTAGTTAAAATCAAAATTTGTTTAAAAAAATGATATATATATATATATATATATATATATATATATATATATATATATATATATATATATATATATATATATATATATATATATATATAACACTTAAAAAAATGTTTCAAAAAGTAAAATAGATATTAAAAAAATTAAACATTATGAAAAAAATCTAAATTGAGAAATAAACAATATACAAGTAAAATTGGAAAACAAAAATAAAAAAATAAAAATACAATTAAGATTTTTTTTTTTTTGTAAATTCAATTTTATTAATTAAAAAAAAAACATTTTACATCAAGATACCGAAGTATCAACATACATTCTTGATATTTATAGTGCTACATGTCATATTGACTCATGGGATTTTCTTTTTTTATCCTTTCTCCTTTTTACATATTTCCATCCTACAGATCAGTCCCAGCTGAAGATTGAGTCATATCCTCATTATTTTGAGAAAGCTCCATAAAATCCAAATATGGCCTAATCATCATTTTTTTCTCACTATCAAAGTGGTCAGAATCATGGATGTGCTTCTTATTTTGATTAATTTTCAGCACGTAGTCGTATCCTCATTATTTTGAGAAAGCTCAATAAAATCCAAATATGGCCTAATCATTATTTTTTTCTTGCTATCAAAGTGGTTAGAATCATGGGTGTGAATCTTCCTATTAATTTTCAGCACAATCATTCCCTTTCATTAACCTTTTTTGACAGGTTCCCCCATGATGAGGGACGAGACAATGCCACATGGGAGTGATCAAGATCCAGAGAAGCTTATTTGTCAGGACATGACTTATATTGCTAAGAGTTGTCCTTATTTTGACCTACAGAAATTTTGGAGCTAGAAGCAGCCTTTGGATCCTACCAGCCACAACTAGTTTTCTTCAACTCTTAGGTGTTGAATGCCCCATTTGACAAAGGACAAGAATTCAAAAGGTGTCTGAGTTATTGATATATTATACACATGAAAGCAGTGTTTTTGTGATCCGGTGGTTAGTGATATTCCTTACCCCAGTTAAGCATGATTTTATCTAATAATCCTTCACTAAGGTCCATTTCAACACATATGTGGATAAATGTGATGATCCCTTTTGCCAATATTTCATTGTCTAGTTTAATGAAGCACCTTATTTAATTTCCAATATCTTCTATGATCTTTGGATGGATCTAGTATGAGAGGAAAGTTTGGGGGCCTTACTCATACTGGAGTTGTCAGATATTTCATTGTACTCGGAATAAAATTTGGAAACCATAGCTAAACCAAAAGATCAACTCGGCCCCAAAACCAAGGCCCCTCGTCAAAAACCTTTTGTTGATATTCCATGTCTTTAAAGACAACAACAAAATATCCTTTTGAGAAAAATAGAAAATCAACATTATGGGACTAGTTATGATCAACCCAATCCGAGAGAGGATATTTCAAGGGAAAAAATTCATTAAAATGACATATAATCACTCGGTTCTTATAATTTGTTTCCCTAATCTTAAAAATAATATCGTTCATAGCAATATTTGGTGTTTCCTTGGATTTCTCCACCACAAAATCTTAGCCTAAGAGCTCTTTCGGTGTCTGCAAATAGGAATGACAGTTAAGGACATCCTTAAAGGACATCCTTAAAGGACATAGGTTTTGAATCTGAGGATTCCCCTACCCCTTGCACTGCCATTCAAGCTTGCAATGAGAGAGATAGAGACATCCTTCTTAATGCCATAATTTTCTAGGCCATTAGACATTTTGAGTTACCTCCCTTCAAAAAGGTGTCTCATCACCTCCATAGGAATACCTGTCCAATTTTGAATACTGCTAGTAAGCATGAGTACAAAATACTCATCTTTGACAAATATGCATAAGGACTCCCCAGTCATGGATCTAACAAAAACTTTAAAAAAATTGAGACGCAAAATCCCCAAATTCTTGTTTTATAGAGCTTGAATTTAGATTTTATTTTTTTGGTTCCATATCAGTAGGTAGGCATCACGAGCCTTGATCGCAATCCATAAGTAGAGGAGTAATATTATCTGGCTAGATATGTTTTTCAAACACATTTCAGGGTCTCCCATATGCTAGGTGAACATCTCATTCATGTGTTTCAAAAAGCATTTGGTTGGTCTCCTTCCTGCACTCATGTTCAAAAACCCCATGAGACCACATGAGCTCTAGAGCCCTTCTAGTACCAATCTAAGGTGAGACATTAAGGGCTATTACGACCATAACCGTCGCACCATATCTAAAGTCGATGGGAAGGGATGCAAAAGGTACGAACAATGTTCCTATGGATGTGAACCCTAGGGGTATCTTCTTAGCAACCGTAACTGTTGCACCATGCCTAAAGGAAATGGGTGGGGATGTAAAAGGGATGAAAAAAATTATTGCGACCACAAACCCTAACACACCATTTCCAGGAAATATTGAACATAAGAGACATTTTGCTTCCATAGAGCAATACGAGTCTAAACTATTGATTGACAAAGTCACCATAGCTCCCCTTGCTTCCTAACTGTATCAATTATATATACAATTAATAAAATTATATATATATATATATATATATATATATATATATATATATATATATATATATATATATATATTAAAAAATATCTAAAAGAAATTAATAGAATATTGTCCAAAATTTAAAAAAAAAAAAAAAAAAAATATATATATATATATATATATATATATATATATATATATATATATATATATAATTGTAATTATAAATAAAACATATTAAAAATTAAAATAAATATAAATAAATATAAATATAAATAAAAACTAAAAAACTGTTAAAACAATTTTTTAAAAATAATAAATAAAAAAAATATTTAAAAAATATTGTTTTTTTGTGGCAACCCTGCCCTGGCCCCAATGGGTCCTAGGAACTCTTACCTGACCCCAATGGGTCCCAGGAAGGGTGCCACTACAACAAGCCCTGCTCGTGGCCCTTTAGCGTCGGGGTAGGGGCTTAGCCACCTGCCTCAGCACCAAAGAATAGTGGGTAGGGCACCGCTCAAGTAGCCTTGACTGTGACGCTTTGGCATCATAGTGGGTGGCTAAGACCCTACCCTTATCCACCCACCACGACACCAAATGGTTGTCGGCAAGGTAGGTGGAGCAGCTCTCGACAACCCTTTAATGTCAGAACTGGATATCAACGAGCTACCCACACAACAATGCCACTCCAGTAGCCTTTCCAAGAACTCTTTGGTGTCAGGGCGGGATAAGAAAACACACACACACACACACACACATATATATATTATTTTATTTTTATTTTTATTTTTTATTTTTTTTGGGTTAAATTTTTTTTTTTTTTTTTTTTTAATTATGATTTTTAATGAGATATTTTTTGTTCATTTCTTATTATTATTATTATTTATTCTTGTCAAGGAATAGTTCGGGTCAAAATGCTTTGACTATCAATTAATTTGTAAATTTCGAAAATTTATTGAAGTTTTGGTCAAATTAATTATTAAATTCATTTTTTTAGAATTACAAGTTGTTTAAAAAAAAAACTCTAATCATCAATTGTCCTTATAAATTAATTATCCAAAAAAAAATCAAATATATGGATTTTTCCATACTTAATATTTTCTTTTCCAAAAAAAAACTTAATATAAGGAATTTTCCATAATATTTTATTTCCATTCATTATCATACTTATTTTTAACAATAAATATTTATTAATCTATAACCATTCCTTGCTTGCTTTCTATTAACTAGTATATTCTTTCTAATAGCAATGTGTTTTTCTAATAACAATATTTTTTCACATTTTTCCATGAATATATTTTATAATACCCGAAGGAAGCGTATTTTGACTCTTAATTAATTTGCAAATTTTCAAAAACTGTTTGCAAAGTTTATTAAAGTTTGGTAAAATTAAATATTAAATATATTTCTTTAGCAATTGAAAAGTAGTTTTTGAATTTTAAAAATTTGAATTTCTAATTTTTTATTAGTTGATTATTTTTTTATTGTTTAATTATTTAATTGTTGCGGGCCTTTTTTTAATAAAACTATGTTATCATGTACCAATAGATTATTAGCAATTTGATCCCCCTTCCACCAAGATCATGGCGTTCAAATTATGCACTTAATATAACTAAGTTATATGATCTCATTCACCCCATAAGGTTTCTTTACTTTTTGGATAAGAGATAGCTACTAAGCAGCGACAATACATATTACACTTGTTTTATGCTTGATTTTTCTCTTTTATGAGTTATTTTGGTTATTAAAAAATAACAATTTTGCTTGATTTTTTTGGGTTTCTCTTATGTTTCTATTGGATTTGTTTTTTTGGGACATTTTAATTTTTTTAATTATATTTTTATTTTAATTGTTTTTTTTTCTTTTTAATTTGTTTGTTTTTGTTTACTTTTATTTTGTTTTTTCGTTTGTATTTATCTATTTATTTATTTTTATTTTTTATAATTTTATTTTATGCTACAAGGATTATGTCAATGCTCGACTAGCAACCCGACTCCACTATGTGTCAATTTGCTAGTTGAGTTTAAGGTTTCATTACAATGGATCAAGTCTAGTCTCACTGTGTGTCAATTTCGTGATTGATTTTTAAATTTTCAATGAAATTGTCAAGTTGTCTTAGGCTAATATTTTTAAAGAGTCAAACTTTTAGCATTAAAAAAAAAACTCTTGGTATAATGACTCTTTGATTTATGTATTCATTATTTTTATTTATTTTTTATTTTTTTTAAGTCATGATATTTAGTTTAATTCTATAGCTAAAAAAATTCAAAATTTTAAGTTTTTTTGGAGTCGTGATATTTTGTCTTTAATGCCATGGTTCAAAAATGTCAAAATTTTAAGGTTTTTCAAAGTCATGATATTTATCTTTAACGCCATGGTTGAAAAATGTTGAATATTTTGGTTTCTTTTTAGTTGTGATATTTTATCTTTAATGTTATCGTCGAAAACTATTGGAATTTTAAGGTTTTTGGTAGTCACTTTATTTTATTTTTAATGCCATTGCTAAAAAATGTTGAAATTTTAACAACAACAAAAAATGTTGATATAGAATCAACACTTTTCAATTTTGTGGTGTTTTTCACATTTATTGCACATTTTTTTTCAATTTTTAATGCCATTATTAAAAAAAAAGAAAAAAAATTGAAAATTTGACTCGAAAAATAAAAATAAAAGTGTTGATGTAGCATCAACACTTTCCATTTTCGAGGTGTTTTTTCATGTTTATTTCTCAAAAAAATTGGTTTTTAGTGTCACTGCTAAAAAAAATTGTTATTTTAACCCCAAAAAAATGATGCAACACAAACTCTTTTTGTATTTAGGATGTCTTATCATGTTTTTTATGCAAAAATTATGGGTTTTTTGGGCTAAAATTCTTATTTTTCGGTTACAGTTCTCATTAAGTTGGTAAATTTGTTACTTGATCAGTTTGAGATTAACTAAGATTGATGTAGATCTTAACCTTTACTTCATGGTTGTGGATGGAAATCATATGATCTTGGTGTTGTATGTTGATGATATGTTCCTTACTATGACAAAGATGCTTGTCGTCGGGTGCAAGAGTGAGTTGGCCTTGTAGTTCTAGATGAAGGATATTGGTATGATGCATTATTTCATGGGATTTGAGGTGTCTCAAAGACTTGAAGAGATATTTCTTGAATAAGTGAAGTACATTGTTTATATTTTCAGGAGATTTGGTATGATGGACTGCAAGTCCATGGCTACACCTATGGTGACCAATCTAACGAAGTTGAGTGATTCCGCTTCATAGTCAAATTTGGTGGATCCCACTATGTATATGAAGTTGATCGGGTCCTTAATGTACTTGGCTAATACCATGGTAGATATTTGCTTTGCAGTAAACACCTTGAGCCCGTATGTGGTTAAGTCGAGGTGAGTACATTGGTTTGCAGCAAATCATGTGTTGAGGTACATGTGTAGTACAATTGGATATGGTTTGAGATATATCTCAGGTGGTGAAGTGAGGCTACAGGGATATACTGATTCAAATTGGGTTGGAAGTGTAAAGGAAAAAAAGAGCATGCCAGTGTAATTGGCATAAAATATTGCATGAAAAAAATTATGAGTAAGTAATTATCTAGGAAAAATTGTATTCTATTGTACTTTTCATATAATTTTAACAATGGTGAGGCATTTGGTTGAATAACACCCTACTCCAGCAGCTACTACAATTGCTTCTTGACCTTGTTTTCTTTTAAATGAATTGTCTATAGAGCTCGATGTTTGGAAATGGAGAACTCAACAACAACTGGATGTCATGCACCACTTCCCTCTTAAGTGGTATCCCTTTAGGTTCTTGGAACACTCCCTTGTATGCCTTTATAAACTCTTCTAGATGCTATATATGTTCCTTAGTGCACTACCTCAAGGATTATTTTTCTCTAATTGACTCTTTTATAAAGTAATTTTATCTTAATAATAATAAATTTTATTTTTTACTGGAATTGATCAATTTCTTAGCTTGATTAGAACTTACCAATGAAATCTTTGACTTTCCCTCGTGCACATTGAGGATGAGGGATATTTTTATCCTTGATGATGCCATATTAGTTGGATCTCTGCATAAATATTGCGTCCCTCATATATATGTAGGAAACTCCAAGCATAGATCCACATATATCAAATGGAATACATCTATTTCTACTTCATCAATAAAATCATCATTCATAACAAACTTAATTTTACATTCTTTAGTTACCTAAATTTTTTGGGTATGTGTTATATCTTTGCACGACTAGTAGAAAGCGTTGTTATGTTGTGTTGGGTGCAATGGGGGGAAGTAGTCCCCCTCCAAAAGGTTCATGGTAGCACCCCAAAGAAAAATAAATTTTGGGCGGACCCTAGGATGGATGGATGGACCCACCCATGGTTTCGCACATGGTTTTATGCATGATGGCTTTTACCATGGTATTTTGTAGATCTAATCAAGGGAATATGGTTATGTTATAATCCAATTTTAACGGATTAAGGGTTTATGAATTATTCAGAATGTATATAATGTATTGTAACATTGAAAGGAATTATAATGAAAAATTAATCTTGTTTTCTCATTTTTGGGTTTCAGGAGAAAAACCTTTGTGTATATTTTATGTTCTTGCCATTGTATATTTTCTATTTTTTTAAGAATTCGTTTGTAGGTAATTTATGTATAGGGTTAAAAACTTATTTATTTCTACCTCCTTGTTAACCCATCCCAATTTTTATGGGCTAGGGTGGCCATGAACCTCCAATCCAAGTTCGCTGACCAAATCCACTACTATGAGATTTTCCTTTCACCATGATCCAAAAAAAGCATCAATCCTTGTCTTCTTCACCTGTATTTTTGTATGGAAGAGACGGGTCATCTCCTTCTCTTCATGTTGACCAAGGTTACTCAAATTCACCTTTGTATATAATAATGTTCATATAATATTCTCATCCATTTCAGAGCTAATTTCCACTTGCTTTCTCAAATATGTGCCTATGATAATGTTCTTCATCATATCCTTCTTAGGGTTCTTTGGGTTGAGATTTGGATGCAACCTCTAGCACTTTTGCTCTATGTGGCCATGAATGTTGTAGTGGTTGTAGTTTTTTTTATGGTATTTTCATTAGTTTGTTTTGGTTGTTGTCTTCTTTCCATTTCCCCCTTTCCACTTCTTCTTATTTTCCTTAGAAGCTTCATTGTGTTCCTTATTCTTTGAACCACTTGACTGCAATTTATTTTGGCCTATGTTTTCTGGGTACTATTCCTATACACAAGACCCATTTAGGGTTTGAACAAAATCACTTTCTTTCAAATATGGATGTATAGATCACCTAGGTAATTGAGGAGTACATAATGGTTCTTGAAAGATATACCTAGCATTATTTCCATCTTCTTCAATTGTGTGAAATAATCCTATACATTCTTCCTATGTCTCTACTTGAAATAATGAAATTGAACCACTAGTCCTCTACATACCTCATAGGGTATATTTGTGACTTTATGAGAGTCTTAAAATCCTCCCACCTAATTACTTGAGGATATCCATCTAGCCTAATGGTTTTAGTGTGGATTTCCCACTAGATCAGGGCATGTCCCTATAATTTCAAATGAGGAAATTAATTTGTTTTTCCTCATTTATAAAGTGAACAAAAAAAAACTCTAACTATTGCAACCAATGATTTCATTTTAAACCATATGCCTTACATTGATACAACTTGATATCCAAATTAGCTTCCATCTTGAAGAGAAACTGTGAATGGTTTATAATGCTCGGGCTCAAATACTATTTTTCAAGTTTCTAGTCTCTTTCTATAGTTCTTTATTGTTAGATTTTAATTCCAATATGACCTTAGAGTTGGAATCCCCGTCTTCTCCACTTAGTGAAAACTTACTAGTTAGGGTGGCCATGAGGAGGTTCACATTATATTTTATATTCTTCACTTGCTCTTGAGTCTATCAAATATTTCCTCTGTCACATATCAAGGGTTATCGTAAATTGATTTGTCACCCATGGCTAGGGTTTTATTACTTTTTACTTAAACTGTTATGATCCCACACAACTTCCCACAAAATACCCAAAGAAACTTACTCTAACACAAATTTGATCTAAAAATTTTCATGGATGTTCCGTTGGAGATTTTTTCACAATATATTTATGAAAACAAACTGAAATATATACTATGAAGGCTTAATTCCCTTTATATTTCATATTTTTTATTACTATTTTGTTGTTTATGCATGAAATTGGTAATATGAAAAAAGTAGATAATAAGCAAATAAAATCACTCACAAACCAAAATGAACACAAATGTGTGCTTTTGGAAACCCTTATGGGAGAAAACCCAACGAGAAGTTGAGGTGAATTTGGTATTTTTTGTTTGGAATGGAGATGATGCAAGTATAAAGGAGAAGGAACTTCCTATGGAGTGACCTCAGAACTATGGCCTATGGGTTGCTATAGAACACAAACCCCCTTTATTATTATCTCTCTATCCACACTCAACTACTCTATTATACTATTGAACAACATGAACTTGGATAGAATGGAACCCATTTTCCTCTTAGTGGCCCAATTATAACACAATTAGATAGCCAACTAGGGGACAAATTCTACCCATTCAACCCTCAAAATGAGTTACAATTTGACCATTCTAGATCCTTTTCCATAGTCCTCATGTGGCTAGCCCCTTTTCCATGAGTGAAAAGGATAATGTCGCATCCTCTTGAATCATGGTGGAAAAAATAGAGAGGTCAACTTCCAACTTCTAGGCGTCATACCTTTTGCATATGGACGTTGTTTGATATTTTTCATACATGGTTGGAAATGTATCTATGTGTAGAAAAATGCTAGGGGACTTGACACAAATAGGTGTTTTTGGACCTAAAAAAACTTTGTTTAATGCCTCAAAATAACTCTATAATATTTCAGGCCCTAATTCTCTAAACTATGACTTACTAGTAAAAATGTCCTTGTAAGCTAATTCCTCGATTTTTTCCACTCTGAAAGAATCAATATGGATGAAAAATAATATAATGATCCAACCCAGATCAAATTCCCATTAATCAATGCACATTCATCAAGTTCCATCCTTATTTGGAACAATTATGATGACTGACCCGTAAGGTGAGGCGTGTGGTCAGATAACACCCTACTCTAGTGGCTACTACAAATACTTCTTCACTTCACTTGATTCCATAATGGACTATATATACAACCCATTTTTTTGCAATGGAGAGTCTGGAAATAATTAGATCTTGTGCTCCACATCCCTCTTGGGTGGTATCCCTTGAGGCTCCTAGAAAACTTCCATGTATTCTTGTGGAAACTCTTCTAGATTTTGTCTCTACTCTTTAGTGAACCCCTCAAGGATTTGTTTTTTTTTTATCGACTCCAAATAAGGGAATGAATTTGAGGATGCAACTAAGTACAAACTACTCCTAGAATTTATTAACTACCTCACTACTACCAGACCCAAATTTTCATTTGTTGTTGCAATCATTTCCAATTTTCTGCAAAAACCTTATGAGGATCATTGGTCTACTGCAAAAAAAGTTCTAAGGTAGTTGAAGGGAACTCAAGACTTTGGACTGAAATATACACAAGTGGATGAGTTTAGTTTGATTGGATACTCTGATTCATACTTTGATGGAGATAAATAAAATGGAGTATCTACTTCAAGTTATGTTATGAGTCTTGGATCAGGAGATGTCTCGTAGAGGTCATGCAAACAATCAGTTCGAGCAAATTCCACAACAAAGGAAAAATATGTGGCAGTTATAGAAGCAACCAAGGAGATTGTGTGGCTTAGGAAAATTATTGAAGATTTGCAGGAGAAACAAGTGCATTATAATCCTTGTCTTCCAAGTCCTAAAGATTTTAGCACCTCACAACTTGTTCTCCATTATAGAGTAGGAACACATGGTCATATATCTAAACCATAAACATATTGAAAAAGTAAGTCTCTTAAGAGTGATCTCAATGTCCTTTCCTTCACCAAACCTTTGATACCATATTGATTTTTAGGTGCAATTAAAACAAGAACATTTTTCTGCCAAATAATTACTTTCTATGATATATTTATTTTCTTAGGACATTTAAAATAATTAAGAAATTACACTTCAGAAAAAAATCAACCATAAAGACAGTAGGGTAGTAGAAATCACAGTTAAATAAAGATGCATAAGAGACAAATTTTACCCTGGGAAAACCCCAAACCAAGGGAAATCTTGACAACATTTTCTTAAGATAAATTGTCCAATTCTATCAATTTGTACATTTGAATTTCTAGTCAAACATAGTCGAAATAACCATACCACTTTTCCAAGTCAATTCTGGTCAAAGGAGAGAGAAATTCAATCTTATAATCATCAAGTCAAATCTGATTAACAGGCTGAATTTTGACATATGTTTCTCCTAATCAACTACAGTCAAATAGGTTGAATTTTGGCCCTACAACTTTGGGAAATATGCCTCAATTGACCTGTGGTCAAAATAATTTGGTCAACACAGGAATTTCTTCTCAGAAATTCAGTCAAATATTCCTTCATATTTGGTACAATAAGTCAATTAAAGATTCAGTCAAAGCAACCTAGAAAAATCCAAGTCAATTTTAGTCAAATATACTCAAAGCCAGACAATATTTTCTCTCTTTTCCTTTGCACATGTGAATAGAAGACTCCTTGAAAAAATATGAATTATTGATGTGATTTCCAAAAGAAAAGGATCGAATGTCAATATATGCATGTCCAATAAAGTGGGATTTTGACCAAGGGTCAAACCCCTTCATGAAGTGGGGTTGATCTGTCGAACTAGGGTTGACGTAAAAAACCAGAATAATAATTATTTTTCTTTTGACTTGTAGGCTTTAAATATCAAACACAACTATTGAGAAACCAGCTCCAAAAATAGAACAAAGGAGATATCAATGCCTTAGAAATAAGCCACTTCGAGGGGGAAACCTCCAATACATTACATTAATGAACAATTCTTGGATGATACAAATTACAAAACCTCCTTTCTATATATAAGAGTCCATGTGGCCACATTGTAATCCTATTGGGGCCACAATATAATCCTAATCGACCTTACAATAATAAGTTAACGGCACAATAATAAAAATATGGGGGTTACAGGGGTACAATAATAACAATAAGGGGGTTACAATAACAACAATAAGGGATTATACTAGTAATATAGGGACCTAACATGCCCCTCTCCTTCAAAAAAGTGTTGTCCTCAACGCTTGAGTAGCTTTGGGTGCTTCTGTATAAAATTCTCATCCTCCCATGTAGAATCTTCAGTAGGTAAGTTCTTCCACTTGATGAGATACTCTGAAATTGATCGATTTCGTAGCTGTCGAGTTCTTGTTTCCGTGACCGCTTCAAGTTCCAATATGATTTTTCCTTCCTCATCAAGTTCTGGCAATATTGTTTGAACTGGAAGATTTTCACCTATAACCTTCTTTAAGCATGAAACATGGAAAACTGGATGTACTCGCGAAGAAGCAGGAAGCTCCAATTTGTATGCTATAGTACCAATCTTTTGCAACACCTTGTAAGGACCATAGTACTTTGGCGATAATTTATTATCCTTCTTTGCTTGCTTGAGGGACATTTGTTTGTATGGTTGTAGCCGTAAAAATACCCAATCTCCTACATCAAAACTTCTCTCGCTACGATGTTGATCTGCCTGTTGTGTCATTCGATTTTGTGCCAAATTCAGGTTATCCTTTAAGAGTTGGAGAACTTCTTGCTGATGCTCGATGTGATCTTCCACTGCTTGAACCTTCAAATTTTTTCTTAAAGATGATGTGATGGATGGTGGATGATATCCATAAAGTGCCATAAATGGGGTCATTTTTGCTGCAGTATGGAAGGAAGTGTTATACCACCATTCACCGAGAGGTAACCACTTGACCCATTGTGTTTGTTTATCAGATACAAAACAACGAAGATATCCTTCCAAACATTTATTTACTATCTCAGTTTGACCATCAGATTGAGGATGATAAGATGAGCTATAAGCTAATTGAGTACCCAAACAAGAAAATAACTCCGTCCAAAAATTTCCAGTAAAAATGGGATCTCTGTCGCTCACAATAACCCTTGGGTTTCCATGTAGCCTTTGAATTGTGTCCATAAATGTAGTAGCAACTGTATTTGCTTTAAATGGATGAGATAATGCACAAAAGTGTGCATAATTGGTAAGTCTATCAACTACCACCATGATGACACTCTTTCCTTCGGACTTAGGTAAACATGTGATAACATCCATTGAAATCTCCTCCCAACGTTGACTTGGAATGGATAAAGGTTGTAGAAGACCCGGGGTCTTAATTGTCTCAACTTTATTCTATTGGAAAACCAAACATTCCACCACAAACTTTTGAATATCAGATTTAAGGCTATCCCAAAAAAATTCTTTCTTCACCCTGTGGTATGTTTTTAAAAATACCGAGTGTCCTCCTAAAGGAGAAGTGTGAAATTCCAAAAGAATCTTTTTTTTTAGTTGGGAATTCTTACAAAGATATAAGCGATCTTTGTACCATAAGGAATCATTTTTCCAACTAAATGTATCAGATGTACTAGGATCTTGCTGCAATTTTTGAATGAGTTTCCACACTTCTTTGTCCTTCTTCCATTCATCCCTTGCTTGGGTTATCCAATCTGGTTGGATAATAGATATGGCACAAAGCAATGCTTCCACTTCTTCTTTCTTTCTTGAGAGTGCATCTGCAACAACATTTAGCTTCCCTTTTGTGTAGATTATTTCAAAGTCATAACCCAACATCTTTGTGACCCATTTTTTCTGCTCTTCTGAAGATAGTCTTTGTTCCAAAAAGTGTTTAAGACTATCATGATCAGTTTTTACCTTGAAGTGTCTTCCCATTAGGTAAGTTCGCCACTTCTTTAGTGCATGCAGTATTGCTAACATTTCCTTCTCATAAATAGGTTTCTGTAAATACTTTCCTTTGATTGGACGACTTTCAAAAGCAATGGGTCTTCCTTCCTGCATTAAAACTGCACCAATTCCATTTCCTGAGGCATCACATTCCACAATAAAGGTTTTTGTGAAGTCTGGCGTAGCTAAGACCGGTGCTAGGCACATTGATTCTTTAAGATGTTCAAAGGCCTTAGTTGCTTCAGGAGTCCATGAAAATGCATCTTTCTTCAATAATGTTGTTAGAGGTGCTGCTATTCTCCCATAATTCTTAACAAACTTGCGATAATACCCTGTTAAACCAAGAAATCCTCGCAACTGCTTTATGGTTGTGGGGACTTTCCATTCCTTAATGGCTTTAATTTTGTTAGGGTCTACTTTAACACCCTCGTGAGATATAATATGACCCATATATTCCACCTCTTGTACTCCAAAGAAACATTTGGATGTTTTTGCATATAATTGTTTCTCCTGCAATAGTTTGAGCACCCTGTCAACATGTTCAACATGATCCTTCCAAGACCTGCTGCAGATTAGTATATCATCAAAAAATACTAGCACAAATTTTCTAAGGGTTTGAAAATGGAATTCATCAACCCTTGAAATGTAGAAGGTGCATTGGTAAGGCCAAAAGGCATTACCAAAAATTCATAATGACCTTCATGAGTTCGAAATGTTGTTTTTGGAATATCTTCAGTCTTCCTTCTAATTTGATGATATCCTGAACGAAGATCCAACTTGGTAAAATAATTTTCTCCATGTAATTCATCCAGTAATTCATCAATCACAGGAATGGGAAATTTATCTTTAATGGTGAGCTTATTGAGCTCCCTATAATCCTAACACATGCGCCATGATCCATCCTTCTTGTGTACCAATACTACAGGAGCAAAGAAAGAACTTTGACTAGGTTGAATTATACCAGCCTCTAGCATTTCCGCAATCATATGTTCAATTTCTCTCTTTTGGACATAAGGATATCTATAAGGCCTGATGTTTGGAGGAACACTTCCTGGAATCAAATGAATAGCATGATCATGATTACAAATAGGTGGGAGTCCTTTGGGGGTTTCAAACACCTTGGAATGATTGTCCAAGATTTTTTGGAGATCTGAAGAAATAGATGATTTTGGTGTTGGAACTTCTAGTGAGCATAATTGTGCAATTACGCCTCGTTGTTCTTTGTTTAGAAGCTTTGTCATGAAATTAGATCTTATTATCTTTCCCAGCTTCCCTGCAATACCCCGTAATTCGACTTCCTTTCCTTCTGAAAAAAATTT
Organism: Pinus albicaulis; assembly: GCA_034641835.2. Lineage (NCBI taxonomy): Eukaryota > Viridiplantae > Streptophyta > Pinopsida > Pinales > Pinaceae > Pinus > Pinus albicaulis. The sequence goes on from CM076577.1 coordinate 882,038,038, forward strand.
CAAGAAAAGTTCTTGAAAATTAAAAGCTACCGTCCCCAAAGATTGTAATCATTGTACTCCTATTACAAAATCAGCACCTCCCATAGGAATGGAAAGCATTGAACTATTCAATACATATTCCCCCATGGTTAGCTTGATATTATGGCATTTTCCAGAGAAATTTATAGTTCCTCCATTTGCAACCATCACTTGACATTCTGGTGCTGGGTATAGGAAACAATTCAATTCCTTGGCTATCTTACAATGAATAAAATTATGGGTACTACCTGAATCAATCAACACTATTACCTTTTTCTTCTTGATATGTCCTTCTATCTTGAGAGTTTGAGGAGTGGTAATTCCTACCATTGCATTACACGATATGGTCGGACTCATCTCTTCCTCTTCTAGGGTTGGTTGGTGGTGTATATCCTCTTCTTTTGAAGATTCTTGTTCATTTTCTTCTTCCTCTTCACAATCTATGTAAAATAATTTCTTCTCAGTACTGATCTAATCATGTCTAGCCTTGCATTTCTCTTATGACTTCTTCAATGCCTCCTATAATTGTAAATGAATTTGCATGATCCTCTCAACAATTTTTTCTTCTCTTAAAGCATACCCTGTGACATCCTCCCCCACTACCCCTTGTTTTCAATGCACTACATCCAATGGTTAAGGTGGAAAATATCCAAAGAAATTATCAATTGGTAACATACTAGTTAAAGTATGGATTGCTTTATTGTAGGAGTGTTTTATATAGACTATAATTTCATCCCAAGTATTCATATGGTTCTAATTATAATCCCTCAAAAGTTGTACCAAAGTCATAGTGACTACTTATGTTCTCCCATATGTAAATGGATGGAATACCTATTTAATTGTGTGTCCATATTCTCTTATAACATAGTCCAAAATGGACTGAGAAATATGGTTTCCCTATCTAGAATGATGCTCCTCAATATCCCAAAATTCACTAAGACCTATTAAAGTACAAATTTTTTCTATTTATTTCCCCCTGATGATATTTTTACATGGTATGAGAATGCACATATTATTGAGCCTATCATACTACCATGACCAAGTATTCATGTTCTTTCCTAATTGTTGGTAAATCTCAAATAAATTCTATGGAAATTATTTCCCAATGATGAGTGGATACAAGTAAGGGATGGTATATACCATATTTCTATTACTAGGATTATTGGTACAAAAAAATATACATCCTATTATTAACTAAGCAACATCTTCTTACATCTTGGGCTAGTACACATACCTATATGAATTGGAAAATATCTTCCCAACGCCAAAATTCCATGCAACCTAGAGGTGTGAGCTTCTCTAATTAGTTATAGTTGCTCACTTTTAGGAAAAAAAAAATATTTAGCCTATAGAGTAACCCATCCTGGAGATGATAGTCAACTATGTTGTCACCACCACATGAATCTCGCCCTGTATCTATTGATATATCTCCCTAAATTCATCATCCTATAGGTATGTCTCTTTGTATGAATAATGGGTGAAAGGTTTCATGTCCATTAAATTTCCCAATTAGGGAATATTTTGGGGGTGAAATTTCACCAATTGGATATATTTTGGAAATATTCTCGAAATACTATTTAGTTAAAAATTTACCTATTATATATATTGATGACATTCACCAAAAAATTACCATTTTTTCTAGGTAATTACATGTTATTTATTTATTGTATGATTTTTCAAACTAGAATTGTCACCTATAATAGTATATATAATCATAGAACTCGAATCCTCAAAAAATTCCATGTTCCCAAAGTTGTGATTTTCAATGTGGGTGGCCTTGAAAACATGTCAGCAAAATTGTTTTTTATACCCTTCTTGTATAATCACTAAATGAAATTATTGTAATAATCTCATCCATCTAAAATGAATGGTTTATTGTAACTTAATCTAGGCATGAAAGTACTATGGTGGCTACTAATATGTGTGGATGATGATCTCTTTACCCATCAGATATTGTTTCGAATTTTTCAAAGCTTGTAATGGGGCACATAGCTTCTTGTCATTGGTAGGTTAATTGAGAACCACGCCCCCTAATGAAACAGTTCATAATGGTAGCATACATACCTTTCTCTCTTCATCAAGATCAGTCCCATGGTATATCCCACTTGAATCTAACTCCACTTTGAATGGTTTTTGCAAGTTTGGTGATGCAAGAACTAGTGCTTGACTTATTTTTCTTTTCACCTATTCAAAGGCCTTCCGTCGATCCTTACCCCATTAAAATATTCTGCCGCTCACTATTATGGCATGGAGTGGTGTGGTCACTAATAAAAATGAATATATGATTTTTATCATGTATTTTATTTCCCTGAAAAATGAATTAATGTTGTTGTTTAGGGCTCCTATTTATGTTTTCCAAACGTGTTCGAAAAAGGTTGATACTTTAGTATTGCTGGCCAAGCCCCGCCCCGGGCAGCTAATTCTTTGAGGTTTGGGTGAGGGTGAGCCAGCCGAAATCTCGACCACCGGGAGAGGTATGAACCCACTCACCTGAGGTACGATGGAGAGGATGCGTAAGCATGACTCGACCACCGCGATAGGGGGTGCCATCCAATAAAATAGTCCAATGGAGATAACATGAATTATTAGCTAACTCCCTACCTTATCAACCCTTAGGTAACAAAGCAAATAAGTAAACCCCCTACCTTTCTTTTTTCAAAGTATCCGGGGCCAAGGAAATAAGTACAGAAGGCCTTGAAAGGCCCTATTCTAAGTAAACACTCCATTCATCTCCTTATCAACCCTTCTTGCTACACTTATTCTTTGCTGGGCCTTGGCCCGAGGTATTAAGTCGTTAGGCCAGGGAAATAAGTATATTTTTTTCTAGGCGAGTGGCATGGAGTGGTGTGGTCACTAATAAAAATGAATATATGATTTTTCTCATGTATTTTGTTTCCCTGAAAAAACTTGTAACCTATGAAACATTCATAGGAACTAGCCACAAGATATATATTAAGCTCCTCTCCACCAATCACATAGCCTAAATACACTAAATAATACTATGAAAACTACACTTCTTGATATTTTATAGTAGCTAGTGCTTCTTCAATGTCTATAAAACGTACATAAAATGTTAGATGTGCTCCTTCTAGCCTTAACTTTGTATGCCATTATATCATACAAATAAATAATAAAAAATGAATCTCGATATGGGTGTAGTATGTCATTCATTAATATCATGAAATTAGTTGTGCATTGCATAGAAAAAATGGAAAGACTAACCTTATCTGGTTTTGAAGGAATTCTTCCAGGTATCTTCTTCTTTGACTCAACGTTGTATCTTCTTCTTCCAGGTATCTTAAATCTAGCTTACTACAATATTTTTCTTGCTACAACTTGTCCAACAAATCATGTATCCAGGAAACAGGGTACCTATTCTTAAGCATGATTTTTTCTAATTCTCTATAAGAAATTCACACTAACCAAGTCACATCCTTCTTTGGAACAATTATAGCATCACTCAGCATTCCTGTAGACCTGATGCTCTTTTATGGCCCTGGAAAATCCCTTTTCCCATGCAGACTTTACTTTCTACTAAAAAATAGTATTTCAAAATCCTTACATGACTCTTCCCATAAAATAAAGCATACATACACGGGTCCCATAATACTATACCCACGTATACATTTTAAAATATGAAAAAATAAAATAAAATGTTATTTTTCGAGCGGGGTTTACGGGTTTCATCGAGAGGCCACCTAAAATATCCCGTGGCCTAACTGAAATAACCAAGTTGAGGTGGTATATACGCCCCATGGGTAGGCCTAAGGACAATAAAGAAGAAGGATATCAACATTATACCCATTTTCTCCCAGATTAAGTTTTTTTTCCCGTGCCTCCTGCACTCCTAGTCTCTAGGAAACCTTGGCTTCATTTAGAGAGATGCTCAACATCCTTATCTAGGATTCTCTTGCAATTATTAGAGAGTTTGTCTTCATGGCTCGGTCTGTATGTATCCCGAGGAAGGCTTCGTCGATTCCTTTGTCCTGGATCAGGTTGTATTTGTCTTGTAGTTAGTGTTGTTAATCACTAAAGAAGCTCATGTATTGTTCCTGATATTTTGTTATCTCATGAATGATAGTTTAAATGTTTATATTTGATGATCTAACATATTCCTATGTATGCACATTGAATTATCTATTATATGCTTATTTGATTGATTTGCAGGTCTACACATCTTGGAGGAAGCAGAGGGTTTGGACCCTACGAGAACATATTCAAATGTAGGACCTCCAGGTATGTCTCCAAATCCTAGTTTGATAATTCAAATGTTTGGAATGCTTGATTGAGTATTATTTTTTTATTATCTTATCCTTCTCTGTTGAGGCTTCCAACCCTTGCCTTAGGGAACTTTTCAGGCCAACAGAATTGGTGACTCCATTGGGGAATACTATCGAGTATTTCCTAAAAGGGTTGGTTTTCTTTGATATAAGTTTAGTTTGTTGTTTCTTGGATTTTTCCAGCCTTCTTGAGTTTTGAGTGATTTAGTTATTCAACCCTATCTTTTATATCTAGGCTTTATTTTTATTTTATTTTCCTCATTTTTCCATTTATACGCACTTTTTCTTGTAGACAATTGTGTACATACAAATATTCTACTAAAGAAACCTGGGTATACGTGTGTTGCTTCATATATAGTCTTGTATACATGAGGGATTGTATTTAAACAATCACATACATATTTCAAAAATGAAAAATTTTCATTTGTGGCTTTCGTTGAGGTCTTGACAAAGTGTTTTTTATGATTTCTTGATGTTTATGAAGTCTGGAATCACCTTGATGTCTATTGTTGTTGGTGTCTTTCATCTTGTTTGAGAAATGGCTATGTCAACCTAGGGTTTGTAGTCTTTGAAGCTTTTGTGTTTGAATTTGGGTTTCCAATGTTCTTTATGAAGTGTCTGGTTGCTTTTTGTCTCTGGAACAAGTGTTGTTGCTCTTAAACTTGTTCATAGCCCAAGGGCTTGTGATTCTTGGATGAATCAGAGATTTCAGTTCTCTCGATTCTTTTTTATTTTCAAATTATTTTGTATCTTTCTAGCCAAATTCTTGAAGTGATTAAGTATTTCATTTTCTCTAGTCTTTTATCTTTTTTATCACTTTTGACTAGTTGGATTTGAGTCTTTTTCATGCCTTTGGTCTTCAAATATTTTTTTTTTCCCTTTCTGAACTTCTTAGTTCTTTATATCTTTAAAAGAAAAATAAAAACATGTTCTTTGTGCATTTTTTATTTTGTTTTTGGCTTTGTAGTATTTTTTAGTTTTTGGAAAATGTGTGAATTCTTGTTTTATGGTTAAAGAGTATTTTTGCTTTGAGTAGTGATTTTTCTTTTGGTATTGGCTTCTCTTTTCTTGTTGAATTGACCTTTACCTTTGAGATCACATTTATTTATCTTTAAGCCTTTCTTTAAATCTTTCATTTACATTCTTGTGTGCATTAGGTTAGATGCATTTTAGACATCATTTAGTCTTTTTTTTTAGGTTTTGAATGTGTGAGTTCTTAATTGAAAAAGAAAAAGAGTTTTTTTTTCTCTCATAGGTTTCTCATAGAAACATTGTAGAAATATGTTTCATTGAAGAAAAATAAGTGTTGCATTCTCATGTAGCCTAGGTTTTCTATTGATTTATTTTGCATCAGAACATTATCAGTTGCACTTCCACTTCCATTGTCTTAAATAACAACCAACTAAAATGAGTGCTTAAAATTAAAATGAGCTAGAATTTTTCTTTTTTTCATAGCAACATAAACTATCCTAGCGAATTCAGGGCTTTGGCATAGGTGTGAGGAGAGTAAGCTCTCCAAGGCCACGTAAAATGAAAGTATAGAAGTTTATTAATGAGTGGAAATCTAGTATCATTAAGTTGTCCAAGAAAGCTCCTCTAACATGGGAGTTAAGCACGAGGACGTGTGAAGATAAGGAAAGAAAGATACACCATCTCCTACTTGTTGGATCACGTGCCCACGACTCTTCGACCTAGCTTTTGATCATGAGTTGGTGACCTTATTTCCCTTTCCTAAGGTCCACAGAGGTGACTACGGGGGGGATTTCCATGGTACTTGACGCAGATGTTGCATCCTTTTCATAATGCCTCTAGAGGGTTCCATTGTGAAGCTTGGGTACTTGCACCGGCAAAGGCTATTGTCTGGAGGTTAGCATAATCGATTCTGATACCTTCGCTGGTAGGCTTAGGCCCTCATCATCCCAAACAACTTTTGGGATGTCCATATATTTTCTTTCTTATATTTTGAGTCCGGTCCTAATCACCTGGAGCAAAAATACTTGGAATTTGTTTTTTTAGTTGTATTTTTAGGAATTTCTTAGAGAGTGCTTTGTGCTCCTAGCTTTCCATAGGTGATTTGAACCTTTAAATTTTATTTATATATAAATGTGGTTGATCGAACATTTCATCGGTATAGAATAATTCGTGGGATTTCACCTATGAGTGTTGATCCTTCAACTAGAAGGTGTAGGAGTAATTTTGTTGGTTCTTTTGAACCATTGCCATCTTATGCAACAGAGAAAAATCCTTATCCGAGGGCTCTTATTTCACACAGTGAACCTAGTCTAGTCCATAATCCGGGAGGAAACGCTCTGGTGCTTGCTAGATTACTCTTCCAATTAGAAGATGAAATACAAATTGAATACATTTATGAGTCTCCTATGACTCCTATGAAACATGTTCCTTCTCATATTACTTACATTGTATCATATGTGGGTACTATGACTCATATTTCAACTAGCCCTATTCACTCTCCTTCTTTCTTCTTAATGGCCAATGTTAGTGGCACAAGTATGGTTGTTGATACGATCGGTGTACATACTATTTCTTCTTCAACTATAGGAGGAAGTATTATTTCTATCTCTACTATTAAAAATAGTACAGTAGTTGTTGGATCTACCTGCATCCCAGGTTCAAGTGGGGACACCCAAACTTCTAATCCTTTCACTGGTGCTTATCCTTTTGGAATAGCATCTAGTGGGATTTCCTCAGTCTCAGGAATCTTACCTTCTACTGCTTCTATATCTATGACTTTGATGGCTAGTGGTTCAATATCTTTACAAGTTTTTTCATTTGGAAGTGGACATGTTCCTCCTTCCAATCCATCACTGAATGTAGGATCAATGCCTTTCTCTGGCCATGCTAAAAACATTAATCATTTTCAAAGGATCCAAGGCTTGGTATATCCTTATATTATTGGTTTTGTGTTTGGGAATGTCTCTCATTTATTTGATAAGTAGGGGAGTATGCACTTCCCTACTGTTGGTACTTCACATGTTTTTCCTCCTTTCGCTAGTGCTTGGAATCCTTACTAGGGGATATCCCCTTCATATAATGTTCTGTCAGGAGGAAGTTTTCCTATGACTAGTAATCTTGCAATAGGGGGTGGATACCCTCTGTATACCCCTAGAATACAAGTTTCTCCTTATAGTTCAGTTTTTTCTATGATTAATCCCTGGCAGCCTAGTGCCTCTCAAAATCCAGGATACTCTTTTTCGAATGTTGGGAATTACACTCTTGGAGCTTGGATTTCCATAGCCCCTATGCTCTTACCATTCCTAGAAACTCTTAATTTACAATATCTTTTGAAATTGACTAATGAAATGATACGTTACAACCTAGCTTGGCCTCCATTACCTATTAAACTTTCGTCTGATATACCAAAATTTGGAGGGAAGTCTGGTGAGGATCCAGCAGATAACGCAACCACTTTCCACTTATGGTGCTCATCAAACTCCTTGATTGATGATTCAATTAGGTTGAGACTCTTTCATCGCACCTTAATTGGAAATGAAGTCAAATGGTATTATATCGAGCTAAAGGGTGGGTAATTTTATAGATTTGGTGAGTTGGTTATAATGTTTCTCAACCATTTTCAGTTTCCTATCCATTATGATCTCGGAACTGAACTTCTGGCCAATTTTGAGTAGGACAAGGCTACCATATTTCTGAACACATTCAATAATGCCACAGAAGGAAGATATTGATCAAGGCTTATAACCTTGATGAATTTTTTCTAGAATGGTTTTTGAAATCACTACAACTGGAGACATCTAAGGATGTGTCACTTTCAGGAGTGTTCATAGAAGAACAATCTATATTTAGAGCCCAACAATTAGAGCTTATTTATTTCCAGTATGGATTCCTCTATAATATTTTTCCTAATGATCCTAGATTGAAAATCGATCTTTCCAAACCGAAACCAGGCCCCCATGCCAACATAGTTATAATATTGATCAATAGTAATACAACTAGTTTGTTAAATCAATTACAATAGTTGTCATTGCAATATTATTTTGCAACATAGACTATGTTGTTAGTGTCTCCTCCTTCTCAACATTTAGCGGTCAATGTCGTTTAGTTCTTGAATCCCAAAGGAAATCAACAATATGATGGGAAGAATAAAGGGTATGGGAAGAACAAAGATAAGGGAGGGAAGGGGAATGTGAATAAACCTAGTAAAGACACTAGAAAGGGAAAGAAGGATTCTAAAAAGAAGGTTAAATTCCCATGCAAGTTATGCAATGGGGATAATATTAATCATATTTTCCCCAATATTCAAGATGCTCAATTCTTGTTAGCCCACCATGGTTCTTCTGGTTCCCAGGCTGGGCTTACTAACCACTTTCCCCAAGGGTAACAATTACTTGTTGGCGCAAATGCTAATACTTGAACCCCTACAAGGGGAATCCCCATCGAATGTGTATATGGTTAAGTATCATGTTGATGTTTCAACAAGAGCTCATGATTATGGAGAGCTAGAACCTTTTAAGGCCAAAACTGCTTACGATACTCAAGAACCTCTTCATATAGAGAGGCCCACAATTGAACCTATACCTCAAATGTCAAAAGGATCCTCAAAACAATTGACTTATAATCCAAATGATATGGATTATCAGAACTATTACATTGTTGAATATTTATCTTACAGCCCTTGTGCTATGTCGGCGTTAGAGGTATTCTAGTTGTGTCCTGTGCAAAAGAGTGATTTTATCATTGTGATCAGAGAATTTGACCCAAAAAACTCTCTAGTGACTACATTTGACATGTTAAATGTTAAAATGAGACTCCATCATAATATGGATTTTCAGATTAAATATACATATCGTAAGAAGACCATATTTTGAATCGTATTTGATTAAGGGGCTTCCACATGTGTCATGTCTATGTCATGTTGGAAATCTATCGGGTGCCCTGAAGTTGTTCCCTCTCCTACTCTCTTAACAACATTCGATGGTAATTCTCATAGGCATCATGGGATTCTTCCTGCATTCCCTATTTTTGTAGGGGGGAAGGTTGTTAATGTGGAAGTAGAGATAGTCGATGCTAGTCTTGATTATAAACTTTTGTTGGGTCGGAACTGGGTTTATGCAATGGATGCCATAGTATCATCTTTATTTCACATCCTATGTTTTCCTCATGAATGGATAATTTTTACGATTGATCAATTAGTCTATTATCCTAATGACCCTAATGCATCTATTGACTCCATTGTCCCCTTGGTGAAGAATACCAAGCAACCTATTGAGAATTTAGGAGTTGTAATATATTCCTCTTTGATGAGTACTTTTGATCTTCCACCTCATGTTACTCATGTTAATTCCATTTCATCCTACAAGATGGTCCCTCGACAATGTTCTTTTAGAACTCATTATTTTTCAGACCTTTGGCCCTTTACCCCTCCTACAACCACATTAGTAGGGAAAGTGGGTGGAATGGATTATCCTATATATGTAGCGGAAATTGCATATCAATCTATTATTAATTCTGCAGATTTTGATCCCATCCCTATCTAAACAAAGGATGTGGATGATGATGTGGCATAATTTTGGACAATTGATTCCACTTTGGACATGGATTTCCTTGATATCATTTTACCATATGAGGAGGAAATTCTAGAAGCAATGACTAGTGTAGAAAGACCATGGGATGATTTGCATCATCGGTCCTATTTTCTCCCTGACTTGTGTAAATTCAAATCAATTTTGTCTAGATCCATTTCTCATGGAAGTGTTCATAAAATTTTAAACCCTTTGGCTCCAGAACATATCTTTTCTGAAGGTAACATGGCTAATATTTCGGAAACTAATGCGGTGAAAATTTCCAATAATCCCAACGTTATTGAGAATATGTTCATCAAAATTGAGTGTTTCGATGAAGAAATCAAAATTTACACTGGTATATTTAAAGATTTTATAGATGTAATCACTTGGTATTATGAGGAAATTGTTGGGATTGATCCTAGTATAGTTTAGCATGAGATCAAGACTTATGAAAATGCAAAGCATGTGCATCAAAAGCTTCAGCTGATTAACCCTTGGAAAGTTTCGGCTATCAAGGCAGAAGTAGAGAAGTTGCTTAAAGCAGGTTTCATCTACCCTGTTCCTTTAATTGAATGGGTTTCAAATCCAATCTCTATGGACAAAAATAAAGGAAAAATTTGTGTATGCATTGATTTCAGGGATTTGAATAAAGCCTGTCCAAAAGATAATTTCCCCACTCCGTTTATAGATCATATTATTGATGAGTGTGCTGGAAATGAAATATTTTCTTTCATGGACGAAGTTTTTGTAAATAATCAAATAATAATCCGTCCTGAAGATCAACATAAGGCAATGCTTATTTTCCCCTGGGTACATTTTCACATAGGAAAATTCCTTTTGGCCTTAAAAATTTTTGGGCTACCTTTCAGTGGGCTATGCCATACACTCTCCAAGAAATAAAAAATATAAGTGAAGCTTATTTAGATGATTTAGTTGTTCGCTCTCGTAAGAGAATGGAACATCTAAAACATCTTCCTCTAATTTTTGAGAGATGTTGTTATTATAAAATTTGGTTGAACTCTAATAAGTGCATTTTCATGGTTACATCTGGTCAGTTGTTGGGATTCATCATTTCTAATGAAGGGATTCATGTTGATCCTTTCAAGGTTGAGGAAATACTTCAGTTTCTTCCCTCGTTGAATATTCTTCGACTTCATCGTCTCCAAGGAAAAGCCATTTTTTAAGGATATTTATCATGAATTACATTGAGATCACAAAATGATTTATGTGTTTACTTAAGAAACGAGTTCCATTTTTTTGGGACTAATTCGCTTAACGCTCATTCAATGCTTTGAAAAGGGCATTGAAATTTTCTCCTCTTTTGAGTCCACCTGATTATAGCACAAATTTCCTTTCGTACCTCGTGGTAGCAAAATAAACTATTGTTAGGGTTATAATTTCGAAAGATGATTCCCTTAGAGATAATTTTAATTTTTATCTAAGTCATGGGTTAATTCTTCCTGATATTTGGTATTCTTATATTGATAAATTGGATTTAGCAACAGTTCTTGTTGTTCAGCGACTCTGTCATTATATTTTGCTAAGAAAAACCTTTGTATTAGATTACGTCAATCCATAGAAGAATTCAAAGGAATATTTCTTTGTCTATGCTCTTATAGGAACTATTACATATGGCAGTAAGGTTTGGTTGGTGGATAGTGGTGCTTCTAGGAACATGACTAGTTTTTTAGATTCTCTCATAGATTCAATAGAGAGGGGTTCAACATTTCAAGTGGAACTTTAGGGTAAAACTATGTATGAAATGAAAGGAGCTGGTTCAACATCATTTTAGCTGGAGTCCAAAGATTCTTTACACATGAGAGATGTTTTACTTATACCAAGATTAAAGAAGAACCTACTCTCTATCTTAGTGTTGGAGGATAGAGACTACAGAGTTGCATTTGTTGATAGACAGGTTCTTGTATGGCCTAAGGGATTGGTGCTTGAGAGGGAGGATTGTATATATTTTTAGGACATCCAACACATGCATTGATACATGACAATATCATAGTAGATCCAACAGAGCTAGTGGACCCACCTAGAGTTGTTGCAGTGACCACGAAAATCTCAAAATTCCTTCGTGACACTTTGCATGATGTAGAAGAACATGAACCTCCCAAGGTGCTTTAAGGGAGATAAAATGACCATAGCCGTACTCAAGTTATATGGCATTAATGAGTCACATCATTTATTTTGATCCTTCCAGTTATGAGGAGGTGGTAGGCCAACAAGTTTGGAAGGATGCATCGATGGAAGAGTATCAATCCATCATGAAAAATGATGTGTGAGAGATAGTGCGAAGATCCGAGGAGAAGCCATTAATAACTTCCAAGTGGATCTATAAGATCAAGTGTGTAGTAGATGGTAACATCAATAAGTACAAAGTTACAACACCCTCCTCCCACATTTACCCAAGCTAATCGGTCTACTAGGGTAAACATGTGACGATAGGTTACTATGATGTGATTCAAATCCCCATGTACAATTAATGAAGTGGAACCAACATAATGAAACCAATATGACCTTCCACACATGCTACAGAACCTTCAAGAGCCAACCAACCCTTCCAGGTGGAAAACCCCTGAGATAAATTGAAATTTCACTGATCTGAACCCCTAGCCACTCCCATGATAAGCCATGCATGCGATTGAGGCCTTCCAGTCACTACCAAAACAAGGCATGCCAACAACTGTGGAATTTTTTAGGCAGTTATGTGCCAACAACCTCGAATTCTAAGACAATTTTTTAGGGCCAGGTCTCAGGCCACTATCCAGAACTTCATGAAACCTTCAGAAATGATAAATAAAAATGGAACAAAGCTTCTAATGCAATCACTAGTGAAATTACTTGATCTGACCCCTACTAGCCATGACAGGAATTTCGTCAAACATGTCACAAATATGTAATCTACAAGTCATAACAATAAATCTGAGCATAGGGATCTCAAACTTATCTGAGATTCGTAAAGAAGCATTGTTTCCTTATCACAATAGTTTCATTATCATATATTAAGACATATATTCATTGTACATTCATTTGCTAATCAAAACATGATGAAATCCATACATAAAGTCTGTGATAAAACATACTCATAACAAGTATATAAACAACATAATAACAAGGATATAACAGCCTTGAAAAACCATTATGAACCAATACATTTACACATGAAATACCAAGGATAAGAAGCACTTATTAATGAATGAAAAATCTAGCCAAGTCTAGGACTTCCACAAACCACCCGACCATAGATTGGGTTGAACCAAATCTTTCTTTCAGCCAATCACCCCCGTGCCATATTCCAAGCATGAATGTGTGACTCAAAACCAAACCAATCTAGGTTTCCTCGAGATTTACCACAATCCCCACTAGACCACTAGGCCCTAAACAAGCATGGATGCCACCAGATTTCTCCACCTACACCGTGAGGAATTTTCCTGCCTCCTAATATCTAGGATTTACTGTATATCCCTCCATTCACCGATCGAAGATTCCTAGGCCTAATCAATAATCCACCCTCCAAGATTTACTGTATATCCCTCCATTCACCGATCGAAGATTCCTAGGCCTAATCAAGACTCCACCCTCCAAGCTTTACTGTATATCCCTCCGTTCACCTGTCGAGGATTATTAGTCCTACCAAGGCACACAAAGTCTGTCTTTACCGCAATTCCACCTTCTCCGGTCCAAGCATTCCTAGGCCTTGTGTTATTTTTTTCAGATACCACCCCACTCAGTTTCGAAACCATCAAGAAATCCAGCTTAACTAAATAAAAGACAACCCATCACCCCATGGCTATTCGGAAATGGAAAGGCAGGGCTGAAGAACATTGTAACTCTTGGAAAAACCCATGCCAAGGACAACAAGAGAACCAAATACACACATGCATGTACCATGCATGCCAAATCTAGCAAGGAAATCATACATGCAAATAAATACTTGCAAGTAATACTGATGCAGCTGCTTGATCCTGCTCTTCCTTGCTTGATCTTTGCTTCTCTTTTCCTTCTTTTTCCATCCTTTGACTTCCTTAATCCAATGCTAGATTGCTCCAAGAATGCTCTAAGTGTCCAAGAGTGTGAGAGAGAGAGAGAATAAACAAAGAGCTCCAAAACTGAACTAACAAAAGGTTACAAAATGATCCTGAGAAGCCTTTTTATTAATGAGGCCTCTAATTTCTTCATTTTCCATTGTTTTCCTTCATTTTCCTCCTCACATGCAACATGTGACCCTTCACCTTCCTTTTCTCCTAATTTCCATTATTTTCATAAATACATTTCCAAAAAAGTCAATTTTCCTTTCCAAAGCCTTTGGTATTGCCTTTGCCAATTTCCCTTAGCCATAATAAACCAAGTGAACACCCACTAGGATGTTTTTCCCAACATTCAACTTGAAATACATGTCCCATGACCATGGTTATTATTTTGCCTTTATTAACTTTATTACATGAAATTTTGACCAAGGTTGTTACAAAAGTGAGGTTCATGGCAAGAGGGTTCCCCTAGAAAGAGTGAGTGGACTATGATGAGACATTTTTTCTAGTTTCCAGGTACTCTTCTATCAGAACTGCTATTTCTCTTACTTCTATTATGGGTTGGAAGATACATCAGATGGATGTAAGGACCACATTCTTCATTGGTGTTGTTGAGGAGGAAGTGTACAAAGAGAAACCTAGGGCTTTGAGGTACATTGGAAGAAGTCCCATGTCTACAGATTGAATAAGGATTGTTATGGACTCAAACAAGCACCTAGGGCATGGTATTCTAGGATTAATGGATACTTCTCAAAGTTGCCAATTTAACAAGGATTCTATTGAGTTTTCATTTTTTTATAGGTCGCAAAAAATCATGATTTTCATATTCATTTTGAAAACTATTGATGCAACATCAATCTTTTATCTTTTAGCATAATTTAGACACTTTAAATTTTCTTATATATTAAGTAAAGTAGCCCATTTTTTTAATTATGATTTTTAGTGAGATATTTTTTTGTTTTATTTATTTTTTATATTTTAATTTTTTAATTTTTTTAAACTTGCCAAAGGTCAAAATGCTTTGACTCTTAATTAATTTGTAAATTTCTAGAAATTATTTCCAAAATTTATTAAAGTTTTGGTAAAATTAAATATTAAAATTATTTTATTAGAAATTGAAAATTATTTTTTGAATTTTAAAATTTGAATTTCTAATTTTTTGTATGAATAATTTTGTGTGGTTTAAATTCAATTTTTCAGAATTGAAAATTTCTTAAAACCTCTAATCGCCATGTATCTAGCATAAATTAATAATTAAAAAAATCAAATATATGGATTTTTCCATAATTGATATTTTCTTTTCCAAAAAAAATTAAATACATAGAATTTTCCATAATTAATATTTTTTTTCTATTTATTATCATACTTATTTTTAACAATAAATATTTATTAACATATAACCATTGCTTTCTTGCTTTCAATTAATTGTTGTATTCTTTCTAATAACAATGTTTTCTTCTAATACCAATATTTTTTCACACTTTTCCATTAATATATTTTATTATACTTGTCGAAGGAAGTGTATATTGTAATCAGTTTGGATCAAAATGCTTTGACTCTAATTAATTGCAAATTTGTAAAAACTATTTGCAAAGTTTATTAAAGTTTTGGTAAAATTAAATATTAATTTTATTTGTTTTAGAAAAAAAAATCAAAATTTGAATTTCTGATTTTCAATTGGTGGATGATTTTTTTATTGTCTAATTATTTAATTGTTCCAAACCCTTTTTTCATAAAACTTTGTTATCATGTACCAATACATTATTAGCAATCTATTTCCCCATAGGCGTTCTCTACTTTTTGCATTAGAGATAGGTACTAAGCGCATATTACACTTATTTTATATTTGAATTTTTCTCTTTTATGAGTTATTTTCTTTATTTTAAAAAAAAAATTATGTTGATATTTTTTTGGGTATTTTTTATGTTTATGTTTGATTTGTTTTTTGGGGCCTCTTTTACACGTTAATTTTATTAAATTAAATTTTTTTTTAATTGTTTTTTTCTTTTTTATTTGTTTTTTTTTGTTTACTCTTTTTTTTTTTGTTCTTTCATTTTTATTTTACTCTTCGTATAATGACTCTTTGATCTAGGTATTCTCTTTTTTTTTTTTCTTTTTTTTTTCTTATTTCTTTTTTTTCTCTTTTTTTTCAGTCATGATATTTGGTTTTAATACTATGGTTGAAAATTTTCAAAATTGTAAGTTTTTTTGGAGTCATGATATTTTATCTTTAATGCCATGGTTGAAAAATGTCAAAATTTTAAGGTTTTTAGAATTCATGATATATATCTTTAACGCCATGGTTGAAAATTGTTGAAATTTTTAGTATTTTTTTAGTTGTGATATTTTATATTTAATGCTATCGTCAAAACTATTGGAATTTTAAGGTTTTTGGGAGTCACTGTATTTTATTTTTAATGCCATTGCTAAAAAATGTTTAAATTTTAACCCAAAAAAATGTGGATGCAACATCAACACTTTTTGATTTTGTGGTGTTTTCCACGTTTATTGCACAAAAATTTCATTTTTTAACGTCATTGTTTAAAAAAAATGGAATTTTGACCCGAAAAACAAAATTGAAAGAAAAATGTTGATGCAACATCAACACTTTCCATTTTCGGGGTGTTTTTTCATGTTCATTGGAAAAAAAAAATAGTTTGTAATGTCATTGCTAAAAAAAATTGTAATTTTAAACCAAAAAAAAAATGATACAACATCAACACTTTTCATATTTAGGATGTCTTTTCATGATTTTTATGAAAAAAATATGGGTTTTTGGGCTAGATTTCGCGTTTTTAGGTCATAGTTCTCATTAATTTGGTAACGTTTTTACTTGATTAGTTTGGGATACACTAAGAGTGATTCAGATCTTGACCTTTACTTCATGTTTGTTGATCTAAATCCTCTAATATTGGTGTTGTATATTGATGATATGTTCATTACTATGGAAAAGAGGCTTATCGTCGGGTGCAATAATGAGTTGGACTCGTAGTTCGAGATGAAAAATATTTCCTTGATGCATTTTTTCTTGGGATTTGAGGAGTTGCAAAGACCTGACGAGATATTTCTCAGATAAGTGAAGCACATTGTTCATATTTTGAGGAGATTTGGTATGATGGACTGCAAGTCCATGGCTACATCTAGGGTGACCAATCTAAATAAGCTGAGTGATTCTGCTTCAAATTCATATTTGGTAGATCCCACTATGTATAGGAAATTGATTAGATACTTGATGTACTTGCCTAACACCAGGCCAGATATATAATTTTATAATCAAAAGTGTGGAGCGAATAATAGGTTCACAAAAAAGTGAAGGGCGACATAATAGGGTTCTCAAGGAGCACGAGGGCATTCACACAAGGCAGTAGGAGGGCATTCGAGGATGCCACAAAGGAAATCCATAGGGCAACAGGAGGACATTCGAGGAGGCCACAAGGGAATTAACTCATAATAGGTTCACAACATAGAAAAGGGCGCCATAATCGGGTTCTCAGAGAGAACGAGGGAATTACATATGGCAGCAATAGGGAATTCGATGAGGCCATGAGGGAATTAGCTCATAATAGGTTCACAACGAAGTGAAGGGTACCATAATCGGGTTCTCATAGAGCACAAGGGAATTCCACAAGGTGGCAGGAGGGAATTCGAGGCGACCACAATGGAATTTGAGCTAAGGTAATGAGGGCTTTCAAGTAGGACAGAGCTGTGGGAATAAGGGAATTCGAGCAACGTAGAAGAGTGGGCACAAGTGCATTCAAGCAAGGAAACATTGGATGCCTATCTTCAATATGGCGATAAGCTTGAAACCATGTTCCTCTATTTTCTATTCCATGACTATAAGATCAACCCCATCTCTCTTATTTTTCTCAGTCCTTTACCTACCTCAAATTTTCCCACCTATTTCCACCCAGGGAATTTATTCGTCTTACCTGCAGTGGGGTGAGCCCTTACCCATGATTGTAACCTTGAAACCATTTTATTCATCTTACCTACAATGGGGTGAACCCTTACCCTTGATTTTAAGTTTTACATTCTCTGTCTTGTGTGTTTTTGGGCCTTCTTCATCAGAGGGGTCGAATTTTAGGAATTGGTTCTGCCTGCATGCTCACCCGCTCTATGATTGCTGTATGGAACCTCATTATTACTTATGATTTTTATTCACCAATTCATTAGATACGGAGTATTATTGTTGTTATATATATATATATATATATATATATATATATATATATATATATATATATATATATATATATCAATGAATGTAAGCTCAAAACATGTATTTGTCTTACCTGCAATGTGGTGAACCCTTACCCGTGATTGTAAGCTCAAAACCCATGATTGCATATACACAGTTCTATTATTTATACAGTTCCATATGACCTCAATATAAATTATTTTGGCTCTGTGATGGAAGTTTGCATACATTCTTGGCATCGATTATTTATATAGTTTGTATGGTATGTCTTCTCTGACAATTATGGCTTTTATACCAAATACATATGAGCTCAATATAATTTTTTTTTTGGATTTGTGATGGAAGTTTTCATAGTCTTGGCATAAATTATTTATACAGTTCCATATGACCTTAATATAAATTTTGTTTTGGCTTGGCGATGGAAGTTTTCATACAGTCTTGGCATCGTTTATTTATACAATTCATATGGTATTTCTTCTCTGAGAACTATGGCTTCTATACCAAATACATATGACCTCAATATAAATTTTTTTTGGCTCTATGATAGAATTTTGCATGCAATATTGGCATCAATTATTTATACAGCTCGTATGGTATGTCTTCTTTGATAATTATGGATTCTCTACCAAATACATATGACCTTAATATAAAGTTTATTTTGGATCTATGATGGAAGTTTGCATACAATCTTGGCAATGATCCACCATTTCCACCAACCTGATAGAGAAATACGGACTATCCTTGGCATTTCCCAAGTCGAGCGAGTAAGGGAATTTAATTTTATATTTAGGTCAATTCAGGTGGGTGAAGGAAGAGTTGATTGACTCCCTTTGTTCAAGTGGCCTTCCGGCACCTCTCCCTTCGGTTAAGTCGACTTACGATGAATGGATTAATAATTTATTTTCACAGAAGATGTGTCTATCTTATGGTATGGTTATCAATGATGGTATAGCTCCATCCCTACTACAAATATCATATGGTATGTCATCTATACCAAATACATATGACCTCAATATAAATTTTGTTTGGCATGGCATCAAAACCTTTTATTTAATCAATATCATAGTATTTCTAATCTATATATATATATATATATATATATATATATATATATATATATATATATATATATATATATATATATATTGAGATGTTGTTATGATCAGCCCTAATGAAAATCCCTAAGGAGAGTTGGAATCTTAATTCATACATTCAAATGATAAATATCTCCTTGACAAGTCTCTTCTATGACTCATATGAAATGATGGTAGCTCTAAAGGACATATGATCAGTGACCCTAAGAAATCCTATATCAACAATATTTGGGTTAGCAACCGATGATATTCTTGACATATTCTAATGATCATCAAGAAAATGAGAAAGTAATCTATATCATTGTCATCATGACATTGACATAGATAGCCAATCTTATGCATACATTATGTTCTTTAATGTAGTATTCCATACGTACATCAGTGACTTGGCACACCTATGTCTCTACATATAATAATATAAATGAACTTATCATTGTGACAATGACCTCATTGCAACAAGGATCTTTATGTATCAATTCAACACCAATTCTTATATAATGCACAAAAATTGAGATTAGCCATTTATTTATTGATGGAAATATGTGCAATAAAATAAAATTGTGGAACAATGTCTATTAATGTAAACAAAACTTATAAATCATCAATTTTTTTCCTTTAATATTTCTTCATCCGTGGCACAATTTCCCCCTTCTTGGTGCTCAAATAATCAATCAACCTATGTTCACTCACAAGCCCTATTTTTCCTCTTCATTATGTATGAGTGGCCTCACTCACCATGGCACAAGTCTCTATATTGAGACTAATATTTATGCTTCATGGGATGGTGTATCAACTCATCTCATGCTCTATCCCAATAATCATTGAATGTCATCATATTTCTCTGAGGTTCTATTCAAATTTTGGTAATTTATAAGGCTTGTAGCCTTCCACTCCTTTCACAGCTCTCTAGTTTTAGGTGGCACACTAAGTATAGGCTAATTAGTATAGGTTTAATGAAGGTACTTTATTTTCCTCAATCCATATTCAGAAGATCTTGCAAGCATTCCCTCATAGGTATGGGCTCCTATAGTTTATTCATATTCTTTATTTTCTCAGTTTAATTGATATTAGAAGTCTCATGCTTATAACACACACACATACATATATATGCCAATATCTATCCAATATTAATCATTAATACATATGCATCGAACATAGATCTCATTGAAATATCATTTTTATCATTACATGTTTTATTCATGAGTTAGAATATCATATTTCACTTTGTAGCGATGTTCTCATTCATGACTCATTGATATGCATACTAATTTATTCCACATTCTATGATCAATTCCATATTAATAATGAATATGTAAACAATATCCATTATATATGATAAGTAAAAAATATCAAAATAAACTACAATTACTTCCACATAATTAACATGAACCATTAATCGTTATTATAAAAGTATATGTGTGACATACATCCTTATTTATTCCCCATTATATAACCAATTATCCTTAAACAATATCCATTATATATTACAAGTCAACAATATCATAATAAATAATGGTCACTTTCACACATAATGTCTAAAAAAATCCATTGATCAATAATTAATAATAGCTTAGAGTAAAGTGATTATGATGCCTTTAAATCCCTCCATACCAATGAAGGCACCGAATCCTTTGGGAATTAACCGACCATTTAATAAGAAATAATTTCCAATCATCAGTCCTTACCAATGCTTGTTCTTCTTTTAAAATAAATAGCCTTGCTCAAGGCCACCTCTTTTTCCCTAATAAATCAAATGGACTTTTTTCATATTATATATGTCGAACACTTCTTATGTGCGTGATTTGTCATGGAATTAATTTGTAAGCACATGAGTCAAAATGTAGTGAACAAAGATGTGTGATGGACTATGCAATGATGAAGAGACAAATAACACATTAATAATTATTATTCATGTAATAATTTTCTAAAAAAACAAAATAATATTTTCTCTCTTGATACAAGAGCCCAATCGGGTCTATTACATCAACTTTGACTCAATACAAAAACCATAGAGAACTCAATGGGTGCTTAGACCTAGGAACCAAAAACTTTGAGCTTGAAATCCATGATTTAATAAATGAATTTTCTTTTACAATAATTATTTTTCTTTTGATAAGTACATAAGAGATACATCATGTCATGAGCCAAATACAATTATGAAGACCCATACAAGTTACAACTTTCAATAGGAACTCTGCATGTTACATACCTTCAATGTCTTCTAGGGTAGATTACTCCTCAACTAAACTCTTATCTCCTTCTTTTGTACTTCACATTTTTTCTTATCCACAGAATTTATCCGAAATGAAGTGGATGTATGATGTCTCTCAAAGGAGGTTGAATGTCTACTTTATATAGCCTTCTAAGGGAATTTTAAGCCCAATGAGAGGCCAACTTTAGCTAGCTAGCTGATCTGTTCTTAGGTCGAGCCCTATAAAATTATTTTCTTTCTTTGATACAAGTGCCCAAATGGGTCTTTACATAATGAAAATGACCTTTTGATTCAAGACAATCCTATAGGCATGCAATGGATTTATCACATATTTACCAAAGACTCAAGCATGAAACCCATGCTTCATAAAATTTTATTTTTACAATTTTCTTTCCTATTTTGATTAATATATAATAATTACATCATGAAATGATAGAAAATTATGAAGATCGAAACTAGTTACATTTCCCAACAGACAGGAGCATGTTGATTCAACTAATCTATAGGAGTAACATCCACTATATTTCCATTTTGAGTTTCTCGCTCAGTTTGGGACAACGTTTCTTTTGATACACGATGATAATAAGAGAACTATATTTCATGATATATAATGCATGATGAGATTTTCCAGTCCTCCAAGTGCAGTGAAATAAGATCTCCAATGGAAGCGAAACAAGATCTCTTCAAGATTACAGCTCTTCTAGCCTTCCATGCTCACCAAGGAAACCTGCAACACCTCCTACAATTTTTGGCATGAGGAAACCCTAGAAACTGTAGGTTTTAACCCTGTACAGAAATTATCTGCAAACAGATTCTTAAAAATAGAAAATAAACAACAGCGAGAGCTTAAAACATAAAACATATATACAGAAAGATTTACCCCTGGATCCAAACCGGGACTACCAGCATTATTTTTCATTATATTCCTTTTAGTGTTACAACACATATATATACATTTCGAAGAATTCAAAAAACCCAATCCATTAGCCCTGGATTAGAACATAACCATAGTTCCCTTGACTGGATCTACAAAATACCAAGAGCAGAAAACCATCCTTCCCAAAACCATGCGAAAACCCATGCACAAAACCAAAGGCGGGTCCACCCACCTCATATAGGGTCCAAAAAAAAACATGAGGCATTGCCCCAGACCCTGTGCAAGGGGGCTACTGCTCCCCTGCAAACCCCCCGACAAGGGGGGCTGTCGACCTGACGGCTACACCTGACACAAGTAAAGGGGTGCTGCCACCCTCCACTTCACTCCTACTTCTAATCATGGAAAGAATATAACACACACCCAACATTCTCTCACTTGTTATTTTATTTCCACATGGGGCCATAGGAGAGCTTTGTAATTGGTCCAGCCCTGCAACACCCATTATTTGTCTACACCATGAGAACTTCTCAGTGCTCACAAAATTCATCAAAGCATTTGTAACATTCTTCAAAGTGTCCACCTTTACCAGCAACACTTTTTTATCCTCAACCATATCTCTCACAAAGTGATAATGTACATCAATTTGCTTTGTATTTTAATGATAAGCAGGGTTCTTAGCCAAGAAAATTTCACTTTGGCTATCACAGTCTATCCTTATAGCTCGTTACACCAACCCCATACTTGAACACAATCTCTACAACTAAACTGCTTCCTTGTATATGCAGACTTTCTTTTACTCATCCAATTGACTACACCTCCAAATAGGCTAAACACATACCCACTTGTAGATCTTCTTTGATCCTGATCTCTAGCCCAGTCTGCATCGACAAAGCCACAAATGTCTGAAAATATGTACAATCTTGGTCTTCCTTAGTAGCACACACCATAATCACTAGTGCCATGCAAATATTTGAAAATTCACTTTATTATTGTCCAATGCTCCTTCCCTGGTTTTGACATAAAACTGTTGAATACTGCCATTTCATGTGCAATGTCTGGTCTAGTACATACCATTTCATACATCAGGCTACCCACTGCACTTGCATATGGAACATGGGGCATATCCTCCTCTTCTTCTTGTGTCTTGGGACATTGTTCAAGAGATAACTTTACACCTACAAGAATAGGAACCTTCACCAGTTTACTATCCTGCATATTAAACCTCTCCAATATTGTCTCAACATACTTCCTCTGGTTTAACCAGAGCTTCCTCTTTTCCTGATCTCATTTGATTTCCATGCCCAAAATATAGTTTTCAACACCAAGATCCTTCATGTCGAATTCGAAGAACAATTGGGTCTTCAAATCCTAGATAATTTCTTTTTCATTTCCAACTAGCAACATATCATCCACATACAAGACCAAATAAATAACATGGTCACCAATTAATTTAAAATACACATAATTATCTTCTTTACTTATGGTGAAGCCAAGTCCCCGTATATAGGTATCAAATTTTTGATACCACATCCTTGGTGATTGTTTTAACCCATACATAGACTTTTTTAACCTGCATACTAGTTCTTTCTTACCCTTCACCTCAAAACCTTCAGGTTGCTTCATGTGGATCTCCTCTTCCAGATCGCCATGAAGAAATGTTCTCTTCACATCCATTTGTTCTACCTCAAAATAAAATTCAACAAGAACAGATAAAAGTAATCTAATAGAAGTAACCTTGGCAACAGGAGAAAAAATATCACCAAAATCAATTCCCTGTACCTGGGAATAACCTTTTGCTACCAATCGAGCTCTATATTTATCCACCTTGCCTTCTGCATTCTTTTTCTTCTTAAACACCCATTTTCTCCCAATGGGCTTCCTTCCAGCCAGGAAATCCATCAAATCTCATGCCTCATTTTTGTGCAAGGATGCCATTTCATCAACCATTTCCTCCTTCCAGAGTTTTCCATCCTCTGAATCCATTGCCTCTTTGACAGTTATTGGATCATCATCAGTGATAGTTAAAGAAAAATTTGAATAGAAATCAGATGGACTATACCTTTATGGCTTCCTTCTTTCTCGAACTGATCTTCTCACAGCTCAAGTTTGTGGCTCTTCCTCTTCTGAATCGTGTTCTGTTGTAGAGTCTGATTCTTCCTCCTTTAGCTCAAACTCTATCTTCTCAGGTTCCTTTGGTAGGAATTTATGTTTAACAACACGTTTCACCTCTCTAAACACCACATCTCAGTTGTACAAAACATTCCTTGTTTCTGGGTTCCAAATCTTGTAACCTTTTAAACCATCCTTATACCCAATAAAGATGCACCTTTCATATTTATTATCTAACTTGGTCATTTTCGCCTTTGGAACATATACATATGCATCACATCCAAATACCCTCAGATGTGAAAGAGAGGGTTTCTTACCAATCCATACCTCATGTGGAGTCTTATCCTCTAACGTTGATGAAGGTGATATGTTAACCAGGTAATATGCAGTCTCCACTGCCTCTGCCTAGAATTCCTATCCTAACCCAGTACCACTGAGCATGCTTCTTTCCCTTTCCATCAACGTTCTATTTATTCTTTGTACAACTTCATTTTGCTGAGGTGTGTATGGAGTAGTCTTCTTCCATGCTATATCACACTTCTTATAGAACTCTTCAAATTCATTCTTGCATAACTCTCCACCGTTATTTTTCCTCAGCACCTTTATCTTCTTTTCTGTCTGGTTTTCCACCAAAGCGTTAAATTCTTTAAATCTGTCAAAGACTTCAAATTTATTCCTCAATAAATATATCCATGTATTCCTTAAGAAGTCATCTATGAATGAAACATAGTACACAGACTTACCCAGTGATGGAACTGACACAGGTTCAAACACATCATTGTGCACAATCTCTAATATCTTGTTTTCCCTCTAGCACCAGAAGGAAAAATCACCCGATTTTGCTTCCCATATACACAATATTCACATAAATAGAAATCCAGAGAGAAATTATACATACCTTCTACCATATGATTACCATGCAGTATTTGAAGGCCCTTCTCTCTAATATTTCCAAGCATTTAATGCCATAGCATGGTATTTTCTCTAGATATTTGCTAGGCTTTCTGCTCCACTTTCAGGAACCAAAGAACTGTTGCACCAATCAATAACAGTGCTACTCAGAAGCTTGTACATAGTTCCAATCCGAACTCCTTGCATTAATACCAGTGCTCCCTAAACCATCTTGTAGATATCTTTCTAGAACACTATTTTTACACCTGCATCATCCATATTGCTTACAGAAATCATATTTATGGTAAATACAGGAATATGAAGAACACCAGGAAGTGTTCTAATCCTTCCACCTTGCAACTTCAGCTTAAATTTTCCATTTCCGATGGTTTTGGACTTCCTATCATCCCCTAAGAATACATCACCACAATCATACTTCTCATACTTGCAGAACCACTCCCTATGGGGAGTGAAGTGAAAGGATGTACCTGAGTCAATCAACCATGCCTCATGATCCACATGTGTATTTGAATAAGAAGCCAAATACACATCCCCACCTTCATTTGAGGTGGTTTTCACCTATGTAGAAGGAGCGTCATAATATTCCTTTCCTTTCTCAGGAGCTTAAGGTCTGCAGTCATTTTTGAAGTTCCCTTCCTTTCCTCATTTCCAGCACACCTTTACAGGATTTCTTGGAGATTTAGATCTCCCTCTAGATTTATATCTCCCACTCGAAAATTTATTTTTGTTTCTATTCTGGGACCTTCCTCGTATAGATAAGGCATCTCCATTCTGGCTCTCCATATTTTCCGTCTCATTTCCTATGACAGCAAGGCTTAGACAATTTCATCAAAATTCAAGGTAGTTGTATTGCTACCTATTGCAATGACCGACTATCCCACGAATCATGTAAAGAACACAACAAACTGATGCACTTATCTTCATTTTATATTTTAATATCAACAACTTAAACTTGACTTACCACAATATTGAAGGCGTTCAGATGCTCTGTCATTGAGTCTCCATCCTTCATTCTCAGGTTATACAGCTTTTTCCATAGGAAAAATTTATTCACCAAATACTTAGATTGGTACAAATTCCCTAGCGTGACCCATAGAGTCTTCTCCATAGCTTCCCTAGATACATTCAACAATACCGAACCTAAGATACACAACCGTATTGTTCTCTTTGCCTTCCTACCCAACTTCGCCTAGTCTTCTTCTGACATTGTCGTTGGTTTAGTACCTATATCTACCGCGATCCACTGATCTTTATCCACCAACGAGTCCTACATCTTGAGCTTCCACAACTCAAAACTCCGACCATTAAATTTCTCGATCTCTATCTTTCCACTGCTCGCCATCTTCTTTCACCGCAATCATCGATCCCGCAAATCTCCCACTAAACAGCATCTACCACAGGCATGAGCAAAAAACCCCTCAGCAGCAAAGGCATCCCCTTGAAGCCGAAACAACTCTGATACCAAATGTAGGTTTTAACCCTGTACAAAACTTATCTGCAAACAAATTCTTAAAAACATAAATTAAACAATAGTGAGAGCATAAACATAAAACAGATATACAAAGATATTTTCCCTTGGATCCCAAACTGGGACTACCAGCTTGATTTTTCATTATATTCCTTTTAGTGTTACAACACATATATATACATGATGAGAATTCATAAACCCCAATCCATTAACCCTGGATTAGAACATAAATGTAGTTCCCTTGACCGGATCTACAAAATACCAAGAGCAGAAAACCATCATGCCCAAAACCATGTGCAAACCCATGCAAAAAATCATAGGCGGGTCCACCCACCTAATATAGGGTCTAAAAAAAATTCTGAGGGCATTGCCCCAGACCCCGTGCAAGGGGGATACCACCCCCCGCTTCGCGCCTCCTTCTAATCATGGAAAGAATATAACACACATCCAACATAAACCCTAGGGTATTCACACGTGTGAACATTAGAAAAAAAATTGCAAAATTTAAAAATATTGATGTGGCTCTCAATATCTTGAAAGTTTTTAAATATTAATTGAATATTTTAAATGCAAAGAACTTCCTTGTAACTCACTTGTACTATTATAATGTTCTTGTGGTTTCTTCAAGAAATTTATCCACATCCCGTATGACATTCTCTAACAATTTCTCTCATTTGATGGAGTGTTATAAAACATTCAAACAAACAGGTATTTGATAGATCTATCTTCATCGAGTGACAGAATTTCAGGTAGGATAGAAGAAATTGACCAAACATGCGGCTACGTCGTCTAGTAGGCGAAGATCAACTAGAGGTGAAAAGATTAGAATAAAATTCAATATAAAAATGGAAATTTTTATCGCTAAATGGGGGCCATGTTCTTATGATAATGTGAGCATAGATGACATAAACGTTCCCTTGAGGTACAAACATCTAGTGAAACAATAAGCACTAAAGGATCATCCTGAAATAAAAATGATTTTTCTATCAATGAAAGGATATACCGCATTGCCCCATCATCATTACATAGTTTGGGGCTATTTTCCATGAATGACATAAAGGTATGTTACGAAGGATTAAATGAATTGATGGAGTATGTCGGACCCTGTTACAACTACAATGATTGGGTACGTCTAGTCCAATATACCAAAAGTATGTGAAGATATGGAGTGGTTGTAAGTTATATATTACTAAAATACAATGATGAAAATAAAGGCGCAACTATGTAATTTGATGGAAGGCCAAAAGCAGCAGGAAATATTGCAGGGTTTATAAATAATACACGACCCGCAACCAAAAAATAAGCAACCCAATTTCATATTCGAGGGACGTGAAAGAAACTGGGTATTCGTATGTTCCATTAAATCAATAGTTGTAGGGGAATATTTTCTCATTTATTACAATTTGAATAGAATAGATACAAATATTTCTATTATGGGGGTGGTATGTATTCAATTTTACCCAACTTATAAGTAATGTCTATCGTATGTTATGACTGTCATTTACTACGTGAAGTTTCTATATAAATTTAGACATATTTCAATAGTTTTTTTCTTATTAATATAATGATAATTAATTGTCGATGAATTGTAAATTACACTTATTTGATAAATAGGGTGATAAGGGGAAGGCGCCAGCCTTAGAGCTATCCACAAATTCTCATGAGGAAGAGTTATTGATGATGGATTTTTTATGTCTGCCAATCTAATCCAAGCAATAAAGAAGCTTAAAATCAAATAAAACAAGAAACTTGATTCTTTAGTTCTCATTGAGCCTCAGAAAGATGAGATAAAAGGTGAAATTTGAACCTTGCTGCAAAAATTTAATCAGTATGGGGTGATAAAATCATTTAATTATCCCATTTATTTGTTTATCATTTAGTTATCTCATCCTTTATAAAAAAACTCTTTATTTTATAGGATATTTTTCCAAAGTATGATCATCATGCTATGACTATGGGTTAAGCTAATGGTTGTAGCAGCATCAATGCTCCATTTGTGAGTGAGTCACTAGTCATTGATACTGGTACAATCGTTGAACCGCTTATAGCAGGATATGCACCCCCTGAACAACATACATCAGGATCTACACATGATGTTGTAGATGTAGTTCATGATCCAATTGCACAATTTGAAATGAGTTTTCCCAGATATTCTCGTGTTATCAGCATGAGATCACTATCGATCACGTTTTTGGTAAACGATGAAAATGTCCCCATGAAAATAGAGAAACTCATAGGTGTTTAAGAAGTGTATTAAATATTAAGTATAACCTAAATGAAATTAACGTATAGTCTGTGATTATTTTAAACTATTGATAATATCATTTTGTAGGAATGATGTATTTTATAGGCATTTGTATGACATAACCTTAGAAATATTTGGGTCAACCATTCATACAAACTAGAAATCCCAAAGTTCTAAGTTAAAGGATGAAATTATTAACAAGATGGTTCAACTATTCGGTGAGGGGTACCTTCAACAAATCTGGAGTTACCTCAAAGGCAGGCCTACATTTAAAATATTTGTGGGACCAGTCTAGGTGTCGATTGGAAAGGGTTAGGTTGCATGAGCACCATCCATCAATTCCAAATATGGACTGAAGAGCGCTCGTGGCAGATGCACATGAGAAGGAAATTTGAAAATCAGGGAATATTCCACCCGAACCAGGAAGGTATGAGGCACTTTTAATAATTTAATTATGATGATTTATCATCATTGTGACATCTAATTAATTTTTTCAGTGTTTGAAATATAGGCTCCCGGATACTTCCAAAGCCATAAAGGCTAAAATAGCCAAAAATGGGCAACATCATCTTGGCCTTGGTGGTTACTTGAAAATATCCACAAAAATTGTAAGTATATAAAATTATAAATTGTTAAAAATTTTAATTTAATATCAAAAAAGAGGAAAAAATCATGTTCCAATGAAAAAATTCAGGGGTCACAATTCAAATACGCTCCCAGAAAGGAATACCTAAGGCTTTATTACAAGTATGGATATAAAGTCGTGGTTGAACATTTTG
This sequence comes from Pinus albicaulis, assembly GCA_034641835.2. Lineage (NCBI taxonomy): Eukaryota > Viridiplantae > Streptophyta > Pinopsida > Pinales > Pinaceae > Pinus > Pinus albicaulis. The sequence continues at coordinate 882,067,804 of CM076577.1, forward strand.
AAGATTGTGTATTTGAAAATCTAATAACCAAATGCAAATATACAGGAGTATGATATCAATGCAGGGTTACCATATCAACATGAAGAGAGTATCAATAATAAGTAGTCAAACTTTGATAGCTTAAACTTAAATAATATTTCATATCCAACTCGAGATATTATGCTAGGGTTTTTGACATAATCCCTAGACGCCAAAGGAAAATCTTAGGTATTAAGAACTTAATAGAGAAACAAGTTCTTTAAGTCCCAAAAACTAGACTCAATGCCCACAAAATCAAATATCGAACATCCAAGGTTTCAATAATATGCTTTTTATAATTTCGTGACAAACTTTACTAGGTTTATTGCAAACCCTAGAACTAGCAAGTTTACATCTAGGGTTTCATTCATACTAATCTTATGCATGGATACAAACATTAAACGTTAGAAATTTTGACTAGGGTTTTAATAATTCACCAAACACTAAAGGTTAGGGTTTTATGAAAACCCTAAAATATTATCGTTTTACTAAATTATTACCAAAAAACCTAAATATTGTTAGACTTACAAACCCTAAGTAGCCCAGGATTTCAATATTATTGACAATATATTTTAAGCATCAACAAGTTAGACTTTTATAGTAAACCCTAAAAATTAGGGTTTCCACAAAAATGAACAAATGACAAGAAATATGACAAAGGTAGATTCAATCTATTGATTGATCTTCCTAACAAGAATATTTGATGAATCAAAATCCTAAACAAATATTAGTTAGTAATACAAGGAAAATTTTAAAATAATTGTAATAAATAAGTTTTTGCAAATAGACATGGATGGAGTGGCTCCTTTTACAAACTTTGTAGGTTTTTTCCTTGGAGTGCTCTCTCTCATGAATCACAATTTATACCTGCAATACTTAATGAAAATTACATCAAAGAAAACTATACGATACAAAAAACTATGAAGTCAATCTAGGATTTCCTAGGAAATTAAAGTTTCTAAGTACAAACTTTGGAAATCAAAATATCTTTTACAAACCCTATGACTAGGGTTCTTCATGAGTTACCTATGGTTTTACACTACTAGATAAAAACTACCAATATTAAATTCGCTAAACCCTAAGATGACTCAAATTTTGATCATACATATCTTATAAATACATACTTTTGCCTTTGTTTGTTTCATTGAGCTTGTTTCCCTTTTGAAATTGAAGACAAGTTGTTGGATAGCCAAAACATAAAAGATAAAGGCACTACTTATCTAATATAGATGAGGTCTTGGTGCCAAGGATGCTAAAGATAAATCCTCATAATATTTTCATGATCTACATCGCTTTCTTGTAAAATTTGATCCTTATAATTGTTTGTTCCATGGTGATTTCTTCTTATTTATATAAATACACATGTTTTATTCACTATTGATTAGAATTGAAGGTGATTGTAGGAGGTATTCTTTGTCAGTATATCTTTAGTGCTACATAACTTGAAGTTTCCCATCACCAAACAAAGGAGATATTTCCCTCTTAGGGAGTGTATCTTTTTCTTTTATGATCATGGAGATTGTCGTTAGGCCTACTCCTGCATGTCATGATCAGAAAAAACTATCTTCAAGGGTTATAGTGACTTTTATTAATTTCATGCGAAGAATTATAACTGTAGACATCCTTCATGTTTGGTTATGTGGTGTACATGTCTTAAGATATCGACTACTTTCATCAAAAATTATTTGTAGAGGTATTCAATAGAGACACTTGTATCTTTTATTGGATCATTGACTTGTATTTTCTTGAGTTGTGTATACATATATATCAATATTGACATTGCAACTCTACATATAACTTATACTACAAATTTTATCTTTTAAGGTGATTGTAGCTAGATGAAAGGCCTAATGAGCCTTCGTGCTCGGTCTCCTTTATGCTCAGAAATAATGTGGGAAATCTCGGTTCCTCTGATTGAATCCTTTTAATATAATTATTCTTAGAAGGTAGTCTTATGGTGACTGATGTCACTTCTTATAGTCTTAAAAATAGTACTGTGTATATATATGCCTAGAGAAAAGGGTATTTACCACCAAATTTGATGTGACATACTACTGTAATATCAACAAAATACTTTCTCCAAGATGATGACATGAAGGACAGTGATAGATCATCTTAGAAGTCTTGACCTTGAGTTTATTTTATTCAAAGAATGGGTTTCGGTCCTCTTGAAACAACACATAATTCAGATCTTTTGGAGTGATTTCAGAGCATGTCAAGTGTGCTCAGAACTCTTATCTATATCCTAGGAATTTCATTCTAGAGAGATATTGTTTTCCACCTATCTAGATTCTTCTAATGGATATTAGACTAGGACATTCGTTGTTCTGCCTTAGGTTACCAAATTATCCTTTCGGTCCTATAGAACATAAAATACCTCATCTATTTGTGCTAGGGTATGTGCCCAAAATAATTGATCCTTTATCCTATATAATTATATTTCCCCATCCAAAAGAAATCACATGGAGGTCTCATCTATATGTAAAATATATAAGTCTAGCAATCTAAACCCTCACAAAAAAATTATATTTTCTAATTTCCTAAAATTAGTCATTATTAACCATGTATGTGGCATCCTTTCCTTTTTTTCAGTGTAATTTTTTAACAAAAGGATTAATCAACGTCTCTATGTGTCAAATTTTGGATATTTCCAAATAAATATTCTTCCTAATTACCCAATTACATAATAATATATTAATTTTCAGTCCAAAAGTGGGTAGTTTTTAAGTAAATTAATATCAACAAGTCCACTTACATTTGTACTAGTTTAAGTAGAATTTGGAAGGATTAGTGTTGGGGAGTAAGGATTACACACCACTAATGCATGTCCTATATCATAACTATGAAATAAGGACTCCATCCCCTTACTCCCATTATTCCCAAGGTGGAGGGATTAAACTTGCACATATTTTACAAAGTGGGACTATTTCACTTGTTGTCACATTACATTACTTGTCAGCGTTGTCACTGTAAATGTCATAGTCAAATGAGTTAAGTCAAAGAAACCAACTCATCATAGTACTTGTCATGGTAAGGCATCAATGTTAGGTTTATCAATTCATATTTTCATAGCTCAATATTCTATATTACAAAATTGTCCAAAGGTGTCGTTGCTTCATGCAATATGGTTGTCACATTAACACAAGACCATGTCAATGCACCGTTGTCCAAGACGTTATCATGTGTGCATATCTATACTCAGAAACTACTTTTACAACTCATAAGGTAACTATGTTAAGTTAGAACTTGTCTTCAATTCATTGTTTTTGTGTCAAGTTTAATATATCAAGGTCATTGTGCAATAAGTCAAATTGTTAAGTCAATAGTAATGTATCACTGCCATAAAGTGTCAATGTCAAACATATTATCATAGCATGCTCACTACGTCAACCAAGGTGGTGTTTGTAACCTTGTTATATTACAATAATGAGCGTATGTATAAGATAGAACCGAGGTCTTAATAATTTTTATGATATAGTAGTTTCGTTGAGATTAGAATATTAGTCAATAAATTGCATCAACAATTAGGATTCAAGGTCATCTAATTTTTTTATTAATATGTCAAATCCTGTGAGTCAAAATAACATATAATGTCATTATTTTCACTAGTACGATACATCATTTTTTAAGTTTGTATATCATGTCACATAAAAAGTAATGTTCAAAGTCAATGATGGGGTTATTGCCTTTGGTTCTTGAAGTTATTCAACTTATACAAAATTCAATTGAGGCATGAATTTTTGTCATATATTGACAACTGTTGGTGAAGATTATATTTTTTTTCAATGCACAAACAATATATTATTACTGTATTTGTATGTATGTATTTTTTAATTATGATATGTTTTATTTTCTTTGGAAAAATTACATGCATGGAACAATAAAATGTTGGCTTGTATTGTGGCACAAGCCTATCCACTATGCTATAGGAACATATACACATATATTAAAATTATTTTCAATACACTCATTGTTAAGATTTACCGCAGAAATAAAATATTTACCGAGAGGAACAATAACCATGAAAAGAGCCAACAGAAAATCATAAATATAAACACATATGTTTATCTGGGAAAACCCCAAATCCGAGGCAAAACCCAACCAATTAAATTTCATTAAGCATTGGCCAAAACCCTAGCCAATCCGGCCAAGTGAGCCTTCACCGCTCAACTCCAGGCCTACCTTACAATGAAGTCTTTCCAGCCTTTTATAGGCTCCATTACATGCAATACCATGGGCCAAAAAACCATGGGTGCACAATATTATGTGCCCTAAAGCCACTACTATCTACCCTAGTCAACATTGACTCTATCCCGAGTCAATTTTACCTAACAATTACCCCCTTAAACTTGACTTGGTGTTTCTTGACTAAATCCATCCAAAATTGCTAAGTGAGACAACCCCGATCACTCCCCCCTCAAAGTCTTTTTTACCCAGGGTAATTGTTAACTTGACATCCCCCCTATCACCTAGATCTAACCCAGAATTTACAAGTTATTACCTAGGGGTACGCATGCCATACCAGGTCTTACAGCAGTATGCCCATTTACATGTAATAAAATTTAACTTCATAAAAATAATTTTTTTTTATTATTATTGTTACTGTCTTTGTACATGTGAAATGAATGTCCATATAAAAAGAACCCATCTACCAGATTACATGGGTCACCAACCGTTGTAACCGCTAGTCCTCTAAGAATTCTCTTCAGATACATGGTTCATCAATTAATTAATCCATGTTCACATATCCTCTCTTAACCACTCATCTTTCCTGCAAATTTAATTTTGTGCTCCATTCACAACACCGCTATGATTCATAACCGTTTCACTTGAAAACGGTTCATTGTGCTTGTTTGTTGAACTGTCTTTTCAATGCGAACTTGTGGGAGTCTTTTCTCCATTCTTTTACTTGTATTTCAGGCAAAAAATAGTTGTGTATATAAACCTCTTCAATGGATACCTAGATCATCAAAGCAGTCAAAATTGACGCACCAACCCATCAAATAAATAAACACACAATCAAAAAAATTGCACACAGGTAGCATCCAGCGGTTCATATGCAGTCTTATAATATTGTTAACCAAGGTGTCTGTGGACAATTCCCCATCGACACAACATAAAACAAGCATAATAATGATACCCATCTTCATTGTTGTTGTTGTGTAGCACCAGGGACTCTGTCCTAAGAAGATAAAGGAAGATCCAACCCCCCAACAGAGCGACTAGGAGGAACAAATATACAAGGTGTGAAACGAACTTAAAGGCCAACACCCTACAGAGCAACAGCATTTTTTTGACACGAAAATACTTCCATTTCTTGGGGATCCTGCTGCTCACCTCCGCCAGCGACTCGGGCTTCGTCAAGGCGCTCTGATCCACCATTTCCAGCCATGGCCTCCACTGCAACGAGGCATTGTGTGCGCCTTCCAAGATACAACCTGAAAAATATTCTGATTGCCAGACATTTCCAATATATTCTTGGTCATTCATATGCAACCTCGTTGCTCTGGATTGTAGATCCACACCAGATCTAGCTCTTTCAATCTCCACGCAACAAATCTGCATAAAATAACAAAAAAAAAATTTGTTTTAGCAGATATGAATCCCTTGTCTATGCAGCGACACCTTTCTCTTGGGAACTACCATGAGCTACATAGAACCCATCGCTACATAGAACCCACTGGAGCAAATTTCTCCACTCTGACATCTCGTCTATTAAATGCGCCTAAAACACTAATCAGCCTCACTTCTTCCTTCGCAATCGAAGATGCAAGGAGGCATCCTGCACTAATAAAAAATAGCAAAGACAATGAAATATCACAGGCAAGCTATCGATCATGGCTTTCAGAGTGAGTTCTATCGATCAAATCACCAGAAATAAGGAGATACCAATCACCATTCCCAATTTCGCAGTTTCTTCACCACCACAACAAATATCCTCTGCCAAGAACAATTCCTCTGATTTCATCGGGTCCAGCCACCATTTTCTCCATAGTGCTCGTATTTTTTCTATCAACCTCACAAGCCCAGATCTTAGCTACAAGCAAATTATTCATCGATCTCTCTCAGGCATCCATGAGCTCTCTGCCACAACTCGAACACTAGTCACATAGCGTTCTCACAACCATGCTACCTCAAATCTCTGAACAAGGTTTATGGCGATCGCTTCATTCATAGGAAAAAAATAACCCTTGGCAACAAAAGCCTTCAAACTTGGCTCCGATACCAATAGTTAAGATTTACCGCAGAAATAAAATATTTATTGAGAGGAACAATAACCATGAAAAGGGCCAGCAACAAATCATAAATATAAACACATATGTTTATCCAGGAAAACCCCAAATCTGGGGCAAAACCCAACCAATGAAATTTCATTAAGCATTGGCCAAAACCCTGGCCAATCCAGCCAAGTGAGCCTTCATCGCTCACCTCCAGGGCTACCTTACAATGAAATCTTCCAGCCTTTTATAGGCTCCATTACATGCAATACCATGGGCCAAAAAACCATGGGTGCACAATACTATGTGCCCCAAAACCACTACTATTTACCCTAGTCAACATTGACTCTATCCCGAGTCAAGTTTGCCTAACACTCATTGGGATGATGGCTACTTTACATCTCTAGTTTTTATTGAATTTTACATATGTAGGAGAGAGATAAATACAAGCATGCACCCACGGTCCATATATAAAATACCCGATGTAAAGTGGGAACCCATAGCGGGGAAAACCACAAAAATATATATTCATTACCCTTGGCCAATCCAGTGAAAACCAACCACTAGATGCTCTTTACAATGGAGACCATTAGAGAACTTTTGAGGTCTAAAATGGGCCTCCTAAGAAAAATGTACAACCAAAAGAAACTTTATAAGAACCAATAGGATTCAATATGATGATGTCAACCATGGGGGATGATTCACCATTTTTGGGGAAAAAAAGTAAAAATATTAAAAAATAATAAAATAATAAAACTACTTTTTCAACTTGTTTACCTCCTTAAGGTTTTACTCAAATTTCGAGCGAAAGTACTCATTGGATGCAAAATTTAATTCCTCATCCTAGGAGTACCCATGTTGCATATTTTTGATAGACCCCTCTACATGAAAAATGAGAAATACGTGAAAACATGTGATTGCAATCACGTTTTTCATGTTTTTATCATTTTTTTTGTAGCAGGGTCTATCTAAAGTATGAAACATGGGTACTCCTTGGATGAGGAATCAAATTTTGAATCCAACAAGTGTTCCTGCTCGAAATTTGAGTTAACCCATAGGGAGATAAGTTGAAAATACAAGTTGAAAAAGTAGTTTTTTCTTTTTTCCCTCTAAAATTTGATAATGCAATCTAATATTATTTTATTATTTCCACTATTATTTTATAATTTCCTTAGGAGGCCCATTTTAGACCTCAAAATTCCCCTAATTTAAATATGGTAGTTTAATAGGCCTCCTTCACATGAATATCATGTGCCACCATAAACCACTTATAGAAAATTGACCCTTGATTGAAGTAAGGTTAACATAAGAATCCCACCTTTAAATTTATCTGAGAACTTGGGATTGTTATAATAGCCCCATTACTTCTATCACCTAATGTAAAATCTCACAACTTAATTCCATGACACATGATCCATCCCATAGCAAACAAAATTTATATTGAGGCCATATGTATTTGGTATAGAAGCCATAATACTCAAAGAAGACATACCACACGAATTTTATAAACAATCAATGTCAAGATTGTATTAAAACTTCCATCACAGAGCCAAAACAACCTTTATATTGAGTAATATGGAACTATATAAATAATACAACTATGCATATGCAAACATGGGTTTCAAGCTTACAATCATGGGTAAGGGTTCACCTTTTTGTACGTAAGACAAATAAGGATTTTGAGCTTACAATCATAGAAAATTATATATATATAATAAATCTTTGCTAAATATTCAACAGAACAAACTATTTTTTTTAAATGCAGACATCCATTAAATATTTGACTCCTATTGGTCAGTGTACTCATCGGATAATTGACGCCATAGCCGATGGATAGAAGTGTCAGTTATTTAACACTCCAGTCGAACAAAAATATCTTCCATCGAATATCCTATGGGTCACCATTGTCCTGCGAGAGTCAGAGTGATAACACTCTTATCGAAAATTCACCTATATCATTGATTACTCGACGCCTAAACATCAATTTTTCCCATCATACAAAATGAACTAAGTGTCAAATATCTGACGGAAAATTGTTGTGATACCTATTGGATATTTGATTTTTGGTCCGTCGAATATCCAACGATTTGTAACATCACACAACTGACTTCAAAACGTCGAATTTTTTATGACTATTTCGGAATTTTCTTGTGTCATATAACCAAAATTTGTACCGTCGAATATCTAATGGTTACTAAATTTTCAATTATCCGACAAACTTCCAACGACGATTTGATGGGCTCCAATGTGTCGAATAGTCAACGCTAATAATTCACATATTCGACCAATAGTGGTTGTATTTTGGCCCCATTTGTACTAGTGGTGGGCTCTCCACGTTCCTCTAAGTCGTAGACCATGTCATTCATAAGCTCGACCACAATTCACCCATGAGTTGAGGAATAAACTCTAGGAAACAGTTGTACAACCAAAAACAAAACCATGTCCACGACACCAACCCCATCAACCTCAATCTCCAACATAGGCTCATGTTTCCTTGATTGGCACCCAAATGGCACAGCCTGAGTCTCTCGTTGGTGCCCACATTATAGGGAAACTTACGGTTCACCAGAAAAGTCTCATCCTACAACTCCAGGAGCCCTTCTTATTTCCAATGTCCAAGAGTTAAATAACCCAAATTGAAATAAATCCCTCAGTCAGTGTTAGATCCAAAAAAATAACTTTCTAATTATCTCTTAACCAATTTCCCCACTATAATTCCACGAAACCAAACCATAATTGGGGCCAACAAACCCTCGAAACCACCAAAATCCCAAAGCAACTTAGGGTCTCAAAAAAATTCGAATGCATCCCACTAGTACAATCATTCAAATAAGTTATTCTCTTAAAATACTAGAGGGAATAGAGGGGCATCCTTTAGTCAGATTGAGCCCTCTTCCTTCGATCGCAGACATAAGTGGGGTGGTCTAGTCAGATTCATTGTCAAATTTCGAACAAATTATAGAAGCTCGACCTCCTACTCCAAGTCCAAGTCTTCATGTTCGGCCATTGGTAAATTTGGTTGTGCAGAGGTAGCCCGAACTCTAGTCCGACCATAGTGGAGATTGGGGTATTGGTGTGGGATATTGTAATCCCTAGTCGTACCTTGTTTGGAGCCTCGACCTCTTCAAGTGGAAGAAACGAAAAATCTTAATAGCTTAAATTAATAGGGTAAATTAATATTAATTATTACTAGCAATTTCCCCTAAAAGTGAAAAAAACCACATAAGGTATAAGAGATTTGAAAAATCCTCTAGCCCATATATATCTATGAATTTAAATAAAAATGGGAAAATACTTGTGGAATTTACACCACTTAAGGAGGGATTGTGTTTGGTGAATGCATAGTCTAGATAACTCTATTAAATACTTCTCGTGAATTATACATTGTGCACTAATTTTTTTTAATCTTCATATCTTGGCCCAAATGTTAGGTGCCATGTACATCCATCCAATAATTAAAACATAGGTTGCGACAATATGTTGTCACATGTCATATCTATGCGATGTTATGACTTTATTGTATCCATGGTGCCACATAAATTCATCCAATAATTAAAATACAGGTTTCCATATGTTGTCACATGTCATATGTATGCGATGTTACTACTGCATTGTATCCATTATTCCATCACGAAAAGTAACTTTTAGAGAAAAAAATAAATATCATGGAGAACCATTCAGAGCATGTTCCTATAACAAAAAAAAGATCTCGTGGAGAACAAATTATATATTTACATGCATTAATATATTTAATTGATTAAGGTATTTAAATTAATAATTGTAATTAAATTAATATTAATTTAATCATATAAAATTGAATTAATAATATAATGCTTTATTATTAAACATTCACCTTCATTATTATTTAATTCTCTCACTCTCAGCACATTCTATTGATCACTCTTTGTTTATTGCTATATTTATCTTCTGCTTCTCCTCAACCTTTATCTTGAAGATAGGTCTTGGTATAGACTCGAAATGTTGACACTCAAAATACTACTATTGAGCAACTTCTGACATCTCATATTCAATAAATTAATAATTCTTTGGAATTTTTATTTTGTTGTCTTTTTGTGAGTGCGATTGTTCATCCTAATGGAAACAAAAAAGTTATATTATAGTGTAATTCGATGATGCTTTTGTAATAATAAAAATAGTAAGTCTTCAAAATTCCAAAATAATTAATAATTTTTATTTTTTTTGCAAATTGACTTTTATTTAATTTTTTGGGAGCAACTTTAAAATACAAAATTATAGAATTTCAGGAATTACTCGAATTAATTTGTGTTCTCTTATTTCTATTTTTACTAGATTCACCGCTTGCCTATGCCTTACTTATATGACGGAGATCCAACAAATAAATGACATGTAGCATTTAAAAAGGGGAATTCCACAACAAACAAACCATATGGAGTTTGGTGCAATGAACATAAGATGACAAAACTTGAAAAGTCAGTTGAGTTTGGTACATTGAACATAAGATGACAAAACTTAACAAGTCAGTTGCCCGGGTTGTAACTGTATTTTTAAAAATATTCATAAATATAATTTTAAATAATTTTAAAAATATAAAATTGTAAAATAAAAAGAAATATTTACATTCCTTAAATATTATTAAAGTATAATATTTTAAATGTCTAAATTTTCTCTATCTACCATAATTTCATTGCATCTCCTAAAATTGTTAGAAATTATATTAATAAAAATAATATAACTATATTACATGTAACGTGGCCTGGGAGGATTCATCGCCTCACATTCGACAAATGAGATCTGTAGGGTCTCGCCACAATTTTTTCTTCCAGGACAACAGGATCACAGAGGCGTTCCTTTTGATACAGTGCCAACAGGAAATATAAAGCTTCTTTTTTATTCAAAATGTAATTTTGCATAGAAATGAATATTTGAGTAGAAACCGAACTGATACTGAATAAGTTTTGAAAATATTAGAAACTAAATGTAAGCCGAATATATGATGATTTACTTTCCTTATTTACATAATGAAAACTTTTTTTCAGACTAAAAAGGAATGCATTTCATCTAGAAAGAACAAATTCCTTAATGAATTTTTTTTTTTTTTTTTTGAAATAAATGTTAGACGAAAAAGGAATGCATTTAATCTAGAACGAAAAAATTCCAGAGAGTAGTTTACACCAATAGGAAATGGAATAGATATAAAATATCCAGACAAAAAGTGATGGTTAAAAAAAAAATCTTAAAAGTAAATTGTAACACAATTGTTAACTAAGATTACAAAATATTCCTACCAAAGCAACATAATCCATGGATACTCAATAAAATAGACAAACACGCAAAGAGAAAATGACTCCAAGACGAAAAAAATGTTCATTTTGAGCATAAATGCAAACTTATTAAAAATGTTTTTATCATAAAACTGTGGGGAGAACTTCTTAAAAATTAACAGTCACTCATTTACCATGTTCATATTTGAAACAAAAAAAAACAAAATATATAAAACATGGTCCCAAGAAAATCATCAATTCTAACTCAAATTACTAACTTGTATAGGATTTCCATGTGAGAAGTCTGAAATTTCCCGAAGCTCCAACAATCTCTCTAGCTCTCTTTCAACCCTCATCAATAAATCTATAATTGCTTTCCTTCCTCACAACATTTGTGCATTCTTATTTACATAGGGTTGGGTGTTCAACAGGGATATCACCCTGAACTGCTTACGTTGCTTATATTGCCTACGTACCAGATCTCATGCCTTTGAATATGATGTGGCGCGTTGACTAGGCATCCCACTGTTGCCCTAACGTGCATGTCCACTCATTAGATAGCTCTCTCACTCGCTTGTGTTCAATTTAACCATGAGAGAGTTCTTAGTGATCATGATTATATTCAAGCTTTCTCCTGGCCTGGATAACCTCACATGTTAAAAACTCAAAAAAATGACGGAGCATGGACAACGTGCAACTCCAACCAACGGTGAAAAACAAAAATAATGACAGGTGTTTCCTCTTCGCTAGATGTGTGGAGGCCCCAATGGATTCCAATGGAACAAGTGTTCAAGAAGTATCAACATACCATGGGGACAGATGTCGTTGATGTACATTGGGACACATGTCACTCAATAGGCAAAAGGGTAGACGATATTTGCAGCTTCTGCTTCCCATACACACAACTTCCCATTCTACTTCCCATATACACAATGTTCACAGAAATCGAAATCCAAAGAGCAATTAGACATACCTTCTACCATACCATTTCTATGCAGTATCCGAAGGCCCTTCTCTCCAATATGTCCAAGCCTTTGATGCCATAACATGGTCTTTTCTCCAGAGATAGCTAGGCTTTCCACTCCACTTTCAGGAACCATATAATTGTTACACCCATCAATAACAGTGCTACCTTGTAGCTTGTACAGAGTTCCAGTCCGAACTCCCCGCATTAATACCAGTGCTCCTCGAACCATCTTGCAGGAATATTTCTTGAACACTATTTTTACACCTGCATCATCCGTCTTGCTACAAATACATGTGCAGCTAATGCGGGAATATTCGGAGACACTGGGAAGTTTTTGTCCTTCCACCTTGACTTGACTTGACCCAACTCCACGTCCAGCCGATTGGCCTTCATTATCATTCCCTAGGGAAGACATCACCGCCATCATATTTCTCATACTCGCAAAACCACTCCCTATGAGGAGTGAAGTGAAAGGATGCACCCGAGTCAATCAACCATGACTCATGATCTACATGTGTATTTGAAGAAGAAGCCAAATACACATCCCCACCTTCATCCGAGGTGGTTTTTTCCTCTGCAGAAGGAGCATCATCGGATCCCTTTCCTTTCTCAGGAGCTTTAGATCTGCAGTCCTTTTTGTAGTGCCCTTCCTTTCCGCATTTCCAGCATACCTTTACAAACTTTCTAGGAGATTTAGATCTCCCTCTAGATTTGGATCTCCCACTCGAAACCTTATTCTTGTTTCTTTTTTGGGACCTTCCTCGTACAGATAAGGCATCTCCATTCTGGCCCTCCATATTTCTCCGTCTCATTTCCTCCGACAACAAGGCTGAGACAATGTCATCAAAATTCAAGGTAGTTGTATTGCTGCCTATTGCAATAACCAGACTGTCCCACGAGTCTGGTAGAGAGCACAACAAACTGATGCACTTATCTTCATCTGAGATTTTAATATCAACAGACGACAGCTGACTTACCACAGTATTGAAGGCATTCAGATGCTCTGTCACCGAGTCTCCATCCTTCATCCTCAGGTTATACAGCTTTTTTCGCAGGAACAACTTATTCACCAGAGACTTAGATTGGTACAAAGTCCCAAGTTTTTCCCACAAATTCTTCGTCGTAGCTTCCCTAGATACATTCAACAATACTGAATCTGAGACACACAACCGTATTGTGCTCTTAGCCTTCCGATCCAGTTTCTTCCAGTCTTCATATGACATTGCCGTTGGTTTAGTACCTGGATCTACCGCGATCCACTGATCTTTATCCACCAGCAGATCCTCCATCTTGAGCTTCCACAACTCAAAAATCTGACCATTAAATTTCTCGTTCTCTATCTTTCCACCGCTCGCCATCTTCTTTCACTGCAAGAATCGATCCCGCGGATCTCCCACTGAACAGGGTCTACCTCAGGCCCGAGCAAAAAACCCTCAGCAGCAAAGGCATCCCCTTGAAGCCGAAACAGCTCTGATACCAAATGTAGGTTCTAACCCTGAACATAAATTATCTACACACGAATCTTATAACAGAAAATAAACAATAGCGAGAGCATAAAACATAAAACAGATAAACACAGAGATTTTTCCCCTGGATCCCAAATCGGGACGACCAGCTTGATTTTTCATTATATTCCTTTTAGTGTTACAACACATATATATACATGCCGAAGCATACATAAACCCCAATCCATTAACCCTGGATTAGAACCTAACCGTAGTTCCCTTGATCGGATCTACAAAATACCAGGGGCCGAAAACCATCGTACCCCAAAACCATGTGCAAACTCATGCACAAAACATGGGTGGGTCCGCACACCAAAAAAAAAATCGTCGGGGCGCTGCCCCAAACCCCAACAGTGGGGGCTGCCTCCCCCCTTGTGACCCCCCTGCTGCGCCCGGCGCAACGTACATTACATGGGGCTAGTCGTGGAAAGAATATAACACATACCCAACATGACTCCTATTGGTCGGTGTACGCATCGGATAATCGACGCCACAACCGATGGATAGAAGTGTCAGTTATTTAACACTCCTGTCGAACAAAAATATCTTCCATCGAATATCCTATGGGTCACCATTGTCCTGCAAGAGTCAGAGTGATAACACTCTTGTCGCAAATTCACCTATATCATTGATTACTCGACGCCTAAACATCAATTTTTCCCATCATACAAAATGAACTAAGTGTCAAATATCTGACAGAAAATTGCCGCAATACCTGTTGGATATTTCATTTTCGGTCCGTCGGATATCCAACAATTTGTAACATCACACAATTGACTTCAAAACGTCGACATTTTTATGACCATTTCGGAATTTTCTTGTGTCATATAACCAAAATCTGTATCGTCGAATATCCAATGGTTACTAAATTTTCGATTATCTGTCAAACTTCCAGCGACGATTTGATGGGCTCCAATGTGTCGAATAGTCAATGCTAATCATTCACATATCCGACCAATAGTGGTTGTATTTTGGCCCCATTTGTACTAGTGGTGGGCTCTCCACGTTCCTCTGAGTCGTAGACCATGTCGTTCATAAGCTCAACCACAATTCACCCATGAGTTGAGGAAGAAAATCTAGGAAATGTTGAAGTTTTCAACAAGAAATAGTGAAGGAGGCATCCTGAAACATCATCCTTGATCCTAGTTGGAAAATAATCACCTAAACTAGGTGGGGCCCACACATGCTGTTTTTAGGTGTAAGTCTATTTTTAGACGTGGTGAGCATATTCTATATGTAGCATGAGGCTATTTGTAGATGGTTGGTCAAATGTGAAAAATATATGAGATTCTATTTTTAGAATATTGGGCGAAGTCTATTTATAGATCGTTGATCTAAAAATAGATGCATGTCGATTATTATTAGCCCTTAATAATAATCCGACAATAAATAACAACTTATTCTCCTGGAGCACTTTATTTCAGTATACAGATTTGTCAAATCAGTGGGCTGATGGCATTACGCAATTCCTAAGGGTTTACTGGAGTTCATGCATGGAAGACTCAGTTAGAACTAAAGTGGCAAAGTTATGACAGAGTTGGAAGAGTAGTTCATGGAGTTGTATTCAGTTTAACTCAGTTAAACTCAATTGAGCTAGTTGTATCTAATCTAACTGAATGATACACTAGTGAGAGTGGAGTGTGTTGAGATTGCAACAAGATGATGAGCTTAGTGGAAAGGAGTCGCCTTCACTAAGTGGGCCCGCAGGCTATTTTTGGCGCAAAGTCTATTTTTAGACATATGGATCATGTTCTATGAGTTGCAGGATGCTATTTGTGGATGGTTGGTCAAGTCGGGAAAAATAGATGGATTTCTATTTTTAGACATATTGGGCGGAATCTACTTTTAGATTGCCAGTCTAAAAATAGATATGTCGAATATTATTAGCTCTTAATAATAGTTGGACTCTAAACATTATCTTATTCTCTTGGAGCACTTCAGTTTGATGCCTGGATGTGGCACATGCAGTTGACAGAAGGAAATATGTTTTTCCTAGGGTTTAAGTGAAGCTATTGCATGAAGACTTCAGTTAGAACTCATGTGAGAGAGTTTGGTGGAGTTGATTGAGGAAGTTAGTGGAGTTGTATTCAGTTTAACTAATCTAAACATAGTTGAGCTAGTTGTATCTAGTCTAACTGATTGATACACTAGTGTGAGTGGTGTGAATTAATTATTAATTAATTCACTAATTATAAACTCATTAATCAACTAAAGAATACATCAGTTAACTTCAGTGCATGGACAGTTTCAGTGGAGACCAGTGAAGAGGTAGGTGAAAGAGCAGTGTGACTATCAGTTGTGAATATATTGGTGCATGAGTTTGCACCACACATTGATGGAGATGCCAATGAGGATTGCGCAGTACATACTAGTGGGATTCGAACCTGGATCTTGGTATTATCCATATTGGATTGCGCAGTAGAGGCAGGCTAACAGGTGGAGCATATTGGAGCATGTGTTTTGTATGATCTGAGCTTGTGTAGTGTGTAACAATTGGAGATTGTACTGAGAGCTTGTGAGGAGTTTGTACAATGATTGTTACATGATCTCTATCATTATAATATACAGATAGTTGGGGGTTTTCAGCTTTAAGCTTTCCCATAAATGCTGTGTTTATATGTGTGATTGTTTATGGTTTTAATGTGCGCATGCGATTGTTTATATTTCCGCAAATTGATGATCAATAGTAGAAGAGGTTATGTATTATGCATGAAGCTCAAATAGTGTGTGATCAGGATAATCTCGGTGAACAATTTAATAGTTATTCAAATTTCTACAGAGTGAATTAATTAGTTAATTAATTCACAAATAATAACTCATTAATCAACTGAACAATACAACAGTTAACTACAGTGCACGTCAGATCCAGTGGAGACCCAGTGGAGAGATAGGTGAAAGGGTGAGATAGACTATCTATTGTGACTACTAGTGATGCATGAATTGCATCTATATATACATTGGAGTTGCCAATGATAATAATGCAGTCAAGGAGAGTGGGATTACATCAAATTGGTCTTTGTAATCAGCTTGGATTGCGCAGTGGAGGTAGGCTAGCAGGAGGGAAGAGATCGATGCATGGATTTGCAGATTTCTTCTATGTTAGTGTGTGATGATTGATTGTACTGAGAGCTTGATGTAATAAGCTTTGTATGAGGATTTTTACATGATATCCATGATACATAATATGATAGTTGGAGTTTTCAGCTTCAGGCTTTCTCGTTAAACAACTGTGTTATGTGTGTTTTTATTGCTTCATGTGTTTTGCAATTGATGATTAAATTTCCGCAAGAATTATAGTGGAAGGATTATGTATTTAGCAAGAAGATAAATATTGTTAGATCAGGAGAGTCTGGATATATACATGCATATTGCATATAATTTCTACATGGTATCGGAGTTGTGTTATAGATTTTCTACGTGGAATGAGAGCATGAATTTTTGGGTGCACGAGTTTGCAGAGAATATCTGAAATTTTTGGTGAAATATTTTCAGAAAAAAATAGCATATTTGGATTCCTTGCAAAAAAAATACCTAAATTGAAAACAAATCGGTCGAATCGGAGATTGGATGAGGGAGATATCATCGATTTACAATCAGCTCTTTTGTTAGAAAATTTTGCGACGACGGGACAATTACAATGTGTGCGAGCCAAGAATCTACATGCATTGAGGTACAAGACGCATGAAAAGCTTTGAGGAGCAAAGCAGAGGTTAGTGACTTGGTGGTTGAGAGGGAGCCTCTCAACATGCAGCCTGAGGAGCAATCTTAGAAGGTTGTGGAGCAGCCACAACTAGAGATGCAGAAGAATATTTATAGATTTGATGTTGATGGGATTTCTACGGAGCTTCCTACTGTTGGGAAGTGCAAGAAATACATGCAATTGAAGCTTGAGAGACAGTAGGTTTTGCATGCAGGTAAGAGTGAACCTTGGGATGTGGAGCAGCCACAAGATGAGGATCATGGATTGGGAGCAATCACTCATGCAGAGAAATTTCGTGCCAGATGGGCAGAGGGAGTGCATGCAGCTATACCACTAGGTGAGAGGTGGGGCAATATGCATGAGTAATCCCAAGAGGAGATTTATGGGCAGGATTCATGGAGATGGCGTAGATCTCATGAATTGAGCCTGGATACGAGGTGCCCATAGAGCAACAAAGGGTAGCTGATCAGCTTGACGGATGGTAGACTGAGGACAAAGTGAGTCGGATACTGGAGCGCGGTTCAGAGTTGACAGCAAGTGCAGAGTGCATGGGTGCAGAGTTCAATGGCGTAGTGGTTCCTGAAGACATGTGCAGTTGGTACCAGCAGAAGTCGAAGACTTTGATGATAGATGCATTATACTGATTCAGTTGTTTGGAGGCTATTCAGTTTCGGAAGTGTTGCAGCAAGAGTTGCAGAGCGGATGCATGGAGTTGCAGGGCGCTTGCAAAGGTTGCAGGGCGAATGCATGGAGTTGCATGTCGCATGCAAAGACAGTCCTTTCTTGTTGAGAGGGAGTGTTGAAGTTTGCAACAAGAAACATTGAAGGAGGCATCCTAAAACATCATCCTTGATCCTAGTTGGAAAATAATCACCTAAACTAGGTGGGGCCCACACAGGATATTTTTAGGTGTAAGTCTATTTTTAGACATGGTGAGCATATTCTATATGTAGTAGGAGGCTATTTCTAGATGTTTGGTCAAATGTGAAAAATAGATGAGATTATATTTTTATAAGATTGGTCGAAGTCTATCTATAGATCGTTGATCTAAAAATAGATGCATGTCGATTATTATTGGCCCTTAATAATAATCCGACAATAAACAACAATTTATTCTCTTGGAGCACTTTATTTCAGTATACAGATTTGTCAAATCAGTGGGCTGATGGAATTACGCAATTCCTAAGGGTTTACTAGAGTTCACGCATGGAGGACTCAGTTAGAACTAAAGTGGAAAAGTTATGACAGAGTTGGAAGAGTAGTTCATGGAGTTGTATTCAGTTTAACTCAGTTAGACTCAGTTGAGCTAGTTGTATCTAATCTAACTGAATAATACATTAGTGAGAGTGGAGTGAATTAATTAGTTAATTAATTCACAAATAATAACTCATTAATCAACTAAACAATACAACAGTTAACTACAGTGCATGTCAGATCCAGTGGAGACCCAGTGGAGAGATAGGTGAAAGGGTGAGATAGACTATCTATTGTGACTACTAGTGATGCATGAATTGCATCTATATATACATTGGAGTTTCCAATGATAATAACGCAGTCAAGGAGAGTGGGATTACATCGAATTGGTCTTTGTAATCAACTTGGATTGCGCAGTGGAGGCAGGTTAGCAGGAGGGTAGAGATCGATGCATGGATTTGCAGATTTCTTCTATGTTAGTGTGTGACGATTGATTGTATTGAGAGCTTGATGTAATAAGCTTTGTATGAGGATTTTTAAATGATCTCCATGATACATAATATGATAGTTGGAGTTTTCAGCTTCAGGCTTTCCCGTTAAACAACTGTGTTATGTGTGTTTTTATTGCTTCATGTGTTTTACAATTGATGATTAAATTTCCGCAAGAATTATAGTGGAAGGATTCTGTATTTAGCAAGAAGATAAATATTGTTAGATTAGGAGAGTCCGGATATATACATGCATATTGTATATAATTTCTACAAGAAATAGTTGTACAACCAAAAACAAAACCATGTCCACGACATCAACCCCATCAACCTCAATCTCCAACATAGGCTCATGTTTCCTTGATTGGCACCCAAATGGCGCAGCCTAAGTCTCTCGTTGGTGCCCACATTATAGGGAAACTTACGGTTGGCCAGAAAAGTCTCATTCTACAACTCCAGGAGCCCTTCTTATTTCCAATGTCCAAAAGTTGAATAACCCAAATTGAAATAAATCCCTCAGTCAGTGTTAGATCCAAAAACATAACTTTCTGATTATCTCTTAACCAATTTCCCTACTATAATTCCATGGCACCAAGCCATAATTGGGGCCAACAAACCCTCGAATCCATCAATATCCCAAAGCAACTTAGGGTCTCACAAAAATTCGAATGCATCCCACTGGTAAAATCATTCAAATAAGTTATTCTCTTAAAATACTAGAGGGAATAGAGGGGCATCCTTTAGTCAGATTGAGCCCTCTTCCTTAGATCGCAAACATAAGTGGGGTGGTCTAGTCGGATTCATTGTCAAATTCCGAACGAATTATTGAAGCTTGACCTCCTACTCCAAGTCCAAGTCTTCATGCTCGGCCATTGGTAAATTTGGTTGTGCAGAGGTAGCCCGAACTCTAGTTCGACCATAGTGGAGATTGGGATATTGGTGTGGGATATTGTAATCCCTACCCGTACCTTGTTTGGAGCCTCAACCTCTTCAAGTGGAAGAAACGAAAAATCTTAATAGCTTAAATTAATTGGGTAAATTAATATTAATTATTACTAGCAATTTCCCCTAAAAGTGCAAAAAACCACATAAGGTATAAGAGATTTGAAAAATCCTCTAGCCCATATATATCTACGAATTTAAATAAAAGTGGGAAAATACTTGTGGAATTTACACCACTTAAGGAGGGATTGTGTTTGGTGAATGCATAGTCGAGATAACTCTATTAAATACTTCTCGTGAATTATACATTGTGCACTAATTTTTTTTTTAATATTCATATTTTGGCCCAAATGTTAGGTGCTATGTACATCCATCCAATAATTAAAACATAGGTTGCGACAATATGTTGTCACATGTCATATCTATGCGATGTTATGACTGCATTGTATCCATGGTGCCACGTACATTCATCCAATAATTAAAATACAGGTTTCCATATGTTGTCACATGTCATATGTATGCGATGTTACTACTGCATTGTATCCATTATTCCATCACGGAAAGTAACTTTTAGAGAAAAAAATAAATCTCATGGAGAACCATTCAGAGCATGTTCCTAGAACAAAAAAAAGATATCGTGGAGAAAAAAGTATATATTTACATGCATTAATATATTTAATTGATTAAGGTATTTAAATTAATAATTGTAATTAAATTAATATTAATTTAATCATATAAAATTGAATTAATAATATAATGCTTTATTATTAAACATTCACCTTCATTATATTTAATTCTCTCACTCTTAGCACATTCTATTGATCACTCTCTGTTTATTGCTCTATTTATCTTCGGCTTCTCCTCAACCTTTATCTTGAATATAGGTCTTGGTATAGACTCGAAATGTTGACACTCAAAATACTACTATTGAGCAACTTTTGACATCTCATATTCAATAAATTAATAATTCTTTGGAATTTTTATTTTGTTGTCTTTTTGCGAGTGCGATTGTTCATCCTTTATAGTGTAATTTGATGATGCTTTTGTAATAATAAAAATAGTAACGCCTTCAAAATTCCAAAATAATTAATAATGTTTTTTTTATTTTATTTTTTGCAAATTGACTTTTATTTAATTTTTTGGGAGCAACTTTAAAATACAAAATTATAGAATTTCAGGAATTACTGGAAGTAATTTGTGTCCTCTTTATTTCTATTTCGACTAGATTCACTGCTTGCCTATGCCTTACTTATTTGACGGAGATCCAACAAATAAATGACATGTAGAATTTAAAAAAGGAAATTCCACAACAAACAAACCATATGGAGTTTGGTGAAGTGAACATAAGATGACAAAAATTGAAAATTTAGTTGAGTTTGGTGCATTGAACATAAGATGACAAAACTTAACAAGTCAGTTGCCCAGGTTATAACTATATTTTTTAATATATTCATAATTATAATTTTAAATCATTTTAAAATATAAAATTGTAAAATAAAAAGAAATATTTACATTCCTTAAATATTATTAAAGTATAATATTTTAAATGTCTAAATTTTCTTTATCTACCATAATTTCATCGCATCTCCTAAAATTATTAAAAATTATATTAATAAAAATAATATAATTATATTACATGTAACGCGGCATTTTTAATAAAATGATGTGGCATCCCACTGTTGCCCTGACGTGCATGTCCACTCATTAGATAACTCTCTCACTCGCTTGTGTTCAATTTAACCATGAGAGAGTTCTTAGTGATCATGATTATATTCAAGCTTTCTCCTGGCTTAGATAGCCTCACATGTTAAAAACTCAAAAAAATGATGGAGCATGGACAACGTGCAACTCCAACCAACGGTGAAATACAAAAATAATGACAGCTGTTTCCTCTTCGCTAGATGTGTGCAGGCCCCAATGGATTCCAATGGAACAAGTGTTCAAGAAGTGTCAACATACCATGGGGACAGATGTCGTTGATGTACACTGGGACACATGTCACTCAATAGGCAAAAGGTAGACGATATTTATAGCTGAACTGTTTCAAAAGAAACACCTTCGGTGTAAATATTAATAATTAATAGGTAAATTAATATTATTAAATATTAATAATTAATAGTTAAAAGTTAATAAATAATTATTCAAAAATTAATAAATTATTAATTTAATTAATTTAAAATTTTAATTTTTTAATCTAATAATAATAAATAATTTATTTCTTTAATAAATAAATAATGTAATAATTTTATTTAATAATAATACATTTATTTATTTTATTTAATTTATTAATTTAAAAAATCATTAATTTATTAATTATTAAAATTAAAATTTATTAATAAATTTATAATTATTAATTATTAAATTAATAATAATAATTAGTAGGGTAAATTAATATTAATAATTAATAGGGTAAATTAATATCAATAATTAATTATTAATAATAATTAATTATATTGAATATAAATTATTAATTAATAGGATAAAATAATATTAATAATTAATGAGTTAATAATTATCTAATTAATAGGGTAAATTAATATTAATTAATTTACCCTATTAATTCTACATTCTTCACCTTTTAAGGTGAGTTCTTTGAGTAGACCACAAGTGTGACTATGGGGTCACCATTATCCCCCATAGTGGCCAACCATTACATGGAGAAATTTGAGAAGCATGCTTTGGAAACCTACCCCCTTAAATCCAAGTACTAGATAAGGTTTGTCGATGACCCCAGTGTGGACTAGCCCCATGGGGATCCTGAGCTAGACACTTTTCTTAAACACCTCAATAACATTTCCAATGACATTAAATTCACACTCGAGACTGAAGAAAACAATTGCATTCCATTCCTTGACATTTTCCTTCTAAGAAAAAGTGATGGATCATTGGGTCACAATGTATACTGAAAGAAGACCCATACAAATAACTACCTCCATGTTGATTCACATCACCATCCAGCCCAGAAGATGGGGGTTCTCAACACATTTTTCATAAGAGCTTTAAGAATTTTGAGAAGGAGCATGTAAAGGAAGAAATGGAGTATCTAAAGAAGGTTTTCTTGAACATGGGCTACAAACTCAGAGACATCAATAAAGCAATCAAAATAGCCTAATACAAATCCACTGATCCCACTTCATTTTCCTCTCAAACCCCTTCCCCCCACCAACCCCCTCCATAGGAAATACATATCTTCCATACATCCAAGGTTTCACTAATAAAATAGCTAGAATTCTGAGAAAGAAAGGCATATCAACCTTGATCAAACCATTGGATACCATCAAGAAAAATATGAGATCACTAAAAGACAAATTGGATCACCTCCAGCAGAAAGGGGTTTACAAGATTGAGTGCTCATGTGGTAAGTGTTATATTGGGGAAACAGGAAAAGCCTTCAAAACTATACTCAAAGAGCACAATGTTGACATCAAGAATAAAAGAATAAGATCCTTAACTCTTGTTGAACACTCAAAGAAGACTAGGCATCATACATGCCTTGAGGAAGTAGAATTGATCTCCAAAGAGAACCATTACTATAAAAGGAAGATGCGAGAAGCACTGGGGTCATAAAACATCCCAAAAAACTCAATGGAGATAATGGGATTGAAGTTAGAAGAAGTTGGATACCTTTGCTCACACATAATCATAAGTTTTTTTACCCTAATAAATTGTTCCTCCTGGTTAACCCTCTCATTCCTCCATGAGTATCATTAATCTATCATTAACAATAATCTAGAAATAGTTAATTAAAAAAGACTATTTTAAAATAAATGGTTTATTTTAATTATCTTTAATTAATAAACCTTAAAACATAAATATCCACGTTAAGAGGAAAAAATTCATTTCACATTTAAGCTTCCTTAAATAAAAAATTATATTAAATTACATTAAAAAAAAATTAAAAATTATATTAAAATATATTTAATTGAATTAAAATATACCAATATTTTAGCAATATGATAAACATATTAATTTTTTTTTTTCAATTAAAATTTTTATTTATTTATTTTAATTTTTCTTTGATTTTTTTTTCTATTTTTTTAATTAATTAATTTATTCATTTTATTTTATTTTATTTATTTATTTATTTTATTGAAACTTTTACTTATTTATTTATTTATTTTTTAAGATTAATTATCAAAAAGATAACTATTTGATAAGATTTGAATCACATAACAATTAATAAAATAAATATATAAAATTAAAACAGAAAACAAATAAATAATTATAATTATAATAAAAAAATATATATGATTATTAAGTATTATTTGAATAGGCACGCTTGCGGGTATCTAAGTTGAGATCAGATCTTACCTTTCTGAAAAGATATAGAGATGCTTCTATTATTCCTTCTTTTGCTTTGATAAAACATCCGCTCAACATTTCAAAAAATCATCATGTATTTTTGAAAACCAGCCTCGCGCTCATTCGTTGTGAGATTTCTAAGGTTAGAAGATGCCTTGATTTTCTATCAAGAAAATTATTGGCGTGGCATTTGAATCTGTCCAATTCGATTCCATCGGACTTATGGACTAAAATTGATGCCAGGTCCGCTATTAAATCCTGTCGTTGGGAGGCTTTGCGGAAAGAAAAACTTTCGTTAAAATTTCTGAAGCTGTATAAAAAGTCTTCCCGCGCAAATCAGGATTCGGTTCCGTCAATGAGCAGGGTGAATGCAGGTCAAATTTCAGCGCTTGACGTAATTTTAAACACTGATGTGATCTCATATTCTAACATCGATCATTGTTCTTTTAACTCTTTAAGCCCTAATAGATCTCTAAGTAATTTTGGAAATGTCTATAATAATAATGAAATTAAATTAAATACTCCTATTAATAAACATTTATTTATGTATAAAAATTATACCAATTCTAAAAATGAAAAAGGGTCAAATGATAATATTAAAGGATTTTATGAACTTAATAATAAATATGATTATAATTCTATTATAGATAATAATTTTAATAATGACATAGTTAAGAAAATTAAAAATTAAAATATTATCATTATTAACAATGATTCAGCCATTGATAATTGTATTAATAATGAAGAAATTAAGAATGGCTATAGTATTGATAATAAATTTGGTAATGATAGGATGAAAAATATTGAAAAAAATATTAAAAATGACAATATGATGAATATTAATAATGACTTTACTATAGAAAATTATATTGATAATGATAAGATTATGAGTTCTAATGAGAATAGAAATAATGTTAGTAATGATAATAACAATTCTAATAATAATTCTAACAATAATAAAATTTTCTCTAGTAATAAAGTAGTTAATCTCTCGAGTTTCTCCTTTGATTCGTCTGTTTATAGGCTTTTAGAAAAAGGCTTTAATTTTGCCCTTGCTCCTAGGAAAATTCTGGTTCATGATATTATTTGCGATATTGAATTTGGCATCAAAGACTTACCGAATTCCTCTAAGGACATTATAAGCCAAGATTGTGCGGTCATTTTAAGGAAAGCCAAGCCCCCTAAGAGCAACCTCAGTAAGTCGGAGTTTGGGGCTTTGAAATCCTTGAATAATAATAAGGATATTGTTGTTCTTAAAGCAGACAAAGGAGGTGTAGCTGTAATTCTTAATAAAGAAGATTATAGGAAGAAAATGTTAGACCATTTAGAGAATAGTGGGAGCTACAAAAAACTTTCTAAGAATCCCTTGAAAAAGGTTTCAAGAGCTGTAGCTGAGGCTATCAAGTCAAGCAGCTCCGTGGGTTCTCTTAGTAAGAATTTGATTGAAAGCAACCCCCTTACTCCAAGAATCTATGGTCTTCCCAAAATCCATAAGGATGGTGCTCCTCTTCGGCCCATTGTAAACACCATTGGGGGTCCTACTTATCTTCTTGCTAAGTATTTAGCCTCTAAGCTTAAACCTCTTGTAGGTCGTACTGATTCCTTTGTTAAAGATTCTGCATCTTTTGTTAATGAGTTAAAAGATGTTAAAATGGGGCCTGAAGATAGGTTTGTTAGTTTTGATGTTGTCTCTCTTTTCACCAATATTCCTATTAAGGAGGCTATTGAAGTCATTAATCAGATCACTGATCCTGACACAGCCTTTTTAGTTGAGATTTTCTTAACTTCCACTTTCTTTAGTTTTTAAGGAGAGTTTTATGAGCAAACCTATGGTGTCGCTATGGGTTCTCCCCTTTCTCCGATTGTTGCTAATCTCTTTATGGAAGATTTTGAGTCCAAGGCTCTTTCCTCTGCTCTGCACCAACCAAAGCTTTGGAAAAGGTTTGTAGATGATACTTGTGTCGTCTGGCCTCATGGTAAGTAAGAGCTTGATCGATTCTTCGTTCATCTTAATAGTCAATCTTCCTCCATAAAATTTACCATGGATTATGAGGTGGATGGGAGCCTTCCTTTCCTTGATGTTCTTATTTGTAGAAAAGAAGATGGTTCTTTCTCTCATTAGGTTTTTCGTAAAAAAACCCATACTGAACAATATCTTCGGGCTGATTCGCATCATTTCCCTGCCCAAAAGTTAGGCGTCCTCAACACCTTAGCCACTAGGGCATTGAGAATCTCTGATGAGTCTCACCTTGAGGGAGAAAAGACCCATCTTCTTAATGTTTTTTGTTCTAATGGTTATAGTAAGTCTCAAGGACTTAAAGCTTTTCTTAAAGCTGAAAGAGGTCCCTTTGGTTAAAAATAAAAATCCTAATCAATGGACCTGCAATGTAAGGCTTCCTTTCATTCAGGGTACCACTAATAGGATTGCTAGAGTTCTTAGGAAGCATAGGGTTTCCTCTTCCTTCAAACCCCTTAACACGATTCGCAGCTCTCTTAACTCGGTTAAAGATCCCGTGAACCCTAGGTATGGAAAAGGTGTCTATCTTATTCCTTGTTCTTGTGGGACGCCTTACATTGGTGAAATGGGTAGGTCCATTAGCCAAAGGATTTGTGAACATGCAGCTGACATTAGACATGGAAGGTCCCGCACCTCTGCCCTAGCTGAACATGTGGAAAAAACTAACCATCATATCTGCATTGAAGAGGCTAAGGTCTTAGCCAGAATTGATCATTTTCATCATCGTAAGTTAAGAGAGGCCCTTGAAATTGAAAAAAGGCCCCTAAATCTCAATAGAGATGTCGGTTGGAATATAAGCAGGTGTTGGATCCCTACCTTATATTCTTATTTATTTTTTTTATTTTTTTTACAATATAACAAAAATAAAATAATATTTGCCTTATGAATAATCAATGAACGTTATTAAAAATAAAAAAAAATTATATATAATTTTACTATTAAATTAACCTAAATAATTTTTATTTATAATTAATCTATTAATTTCAATATCTTACTAGCCGTTACGATTAATAGAACTATTTTTATTTTATTTTTATATTTTATTTTGTTTTATTTTATTTTTATATTTTTATATATATTTTTTATATAGAATTACAATATAATAATATATAATTATAATAAAATAATCAATTAACTATATTAATTAAATTTAATTTGTTATATATTATAATAATTTTTATTTATAATCAAAATATTAATTTGAATATTCAAAGTAGCCGTTTCATTTTGTAATTAAATAATTAAATTAATAGAACTATTTTATTTTATTTTATTTTTATTTTTTATTTATTTTTTTAACTAACTATTAATTTTAATTTTCAAATTAGCCGTTTTGATTTTTACAACTAACCGTTTTGGATTTCATAGTCAAATTTAACTGTTATTCTAGCGGTTTTCTTTGCCCCTCCTACATCTATTTAAACTCAACGATTGGTTTGATCTCTCACCTAGTCCTGATGATGAACCACACTGGTTGGTTCGAAACGCGTCGACTTTGTTCATGATAATGTGATTATTACCGAAAGATTTCTTCATAATTTATTGATGGATCACAGAAGCCAAAAATCTATTAATAATTTCGAAACGCGTCGACTCTGTTCATGATAATGTGATTATTACCGAAAGATTTCTTCATAAAATAAATACAATTATATAAAATCCTAATTATAAACTTTAAACATTTGATCTTTTTATTGATTTATTGATTTTTATTATTTTTATTTTTATTTTTTATAAATATTTGAATTATTATTATTTGAGTCAAACTAGCCGTTATTTTACAAACGGCTAGTGAGAGCTTTACTTTCTATTTAAAGGGGTTTCTTGATCAGATTTTTCATCTTATCCTGATGATGAACCACACTGGCTGGTTTGAAACGCGTCAACCAAATCTATTTTGATGTGATTTTCACTGAAAGATCTCAATCACAATTTATTGATCACAGAAGCAAAATTCCTAATATTAATTCTTCAAAACAAAACAAAAAATTATCTACATTACAATACTAATTTAATTAAAAATATATTATACCAATCTAAAATTAAATATAAAATTTAATTAAAATGTCAATATTGTATTATTTCTTTAAAACTTTGCATAGAATCACAAAAAAACTCAAACCTAATTAAAATTAGAAATAAAAAATTTAAACATTATGTCAGTCCCTTTTTTCTTTTCATTTCTTTTTGTTTCCCCTTTATTTATATAGCTCTCTCTCATCTGCTTTTCTCGACCTTTGTCGTGACTATGGGTCTTGTTGTAGACTTAACGTTGGCATTCAAACATGTCTACTGTGGAGCAAATTCTAACAACTCAATCACAAAATCCACTCGGGAGAAATATACAAACAATAATATTAATTAATCTAATAATGTAATTAATTTAATTAATATTAATTGAGTTAATAATTAATTAATTATTAATATTAATTAAGTTAATAATTAATTAATTTTTTATTTTTAATAATTAATTTTTAAATAATTATTAATATTTAATAATAAATAATATTTAATTAATTATTAATAATTAATAGGGTCTATATACTTTGGGTTTTTAATACTAATCCCTTAGGTTTATAATCCCTTGAGATTTTAATATTAATCTCATCGGTTTAGTATTCCCATGGATTTATCATCAACCATGGTTCAATGTCGCATTGTGAGAAATATTTTCTTAATATGAGAATAAATCATGATCAACCATGATTAGTAATGATGGTCACATTGTGATAAACATTGCCTCATTGTCAAACATCACATTGTGAAAATCATGGTGACGCATGGTCAACAATGGTCCAACGTCTCATTGTGACAAAGATTGTGTCAATATGAAAATAAACCATGGTAAACCATGTTTATTTTAGGGTTTATGATATTTATATTAGGGTTTATATAGCTTGAGTTTATAATATTAATCCTTTGGGTTTAATATTATTCTCTTAGGTTTATTATTCCCATAATTTTATAATATTGATCCCTTGAGTTTATAATAATAATAATAATAATATTGATATTATTATTATTAAATAATCCCTAGGTTTTAATATGTAGGGTTTATAGTACACATCCCTTGATTTTGATATCCCTCATTATTATTATTACTATTAATTATATTTTTAAGGTTTATATATCATGGGTTTAAAATATTAATCCCTTAGGTTTAATATTATTCTTTTGGGTTTATAATCACTTGGATTTTTAGTATTAATCCCTTGAGTTTATTATTCCCTTGGATTTATAATATTAATTTTTTAGGTTTATATTAGTAATAATAATAATAATAATAATGTGGAAATCCGGAGTGACATGATTGTTTCGTAAATGCACAACCAATTTTAGACTACGCGCTTTCAATATAAAAATGTTTGCATATTTCCATGTCTGGAAAGTAAACAAGCGTTAGTGGAATTCAATGGCGTCACAATTTATCCATACAATTTTAATTTCCCTTCAACTAGAAGGGTTTGTTACCTATAAATACTCTCCTACATTTAATTTTCAACCATCACAACTTTCTCAGCCAATTAGAGTATTCTCCCTCTAATCATTTCCAAGATATGTCCCTAATCTTGTATCTACTTCAATGGCTTCCCCAATGGTTGTCAGATGCTCTTACGAGTCTACATGGCTCGTCCTACTTTACATTCTGTTGTTATTGCAGAACCTTATGTATCTTCGCTCAAGAGCAAAACCGTACATAACATCAAGAGCAACATACTATGGGAGTGAAAATGGCCTTGCAACTGAAGGTAAATGCATGCATCAATGCACAAAAACTCTATTACTACTATTATCCTATCATTTTCTGTAGGAGGGATAACATGGCTGGATATATGTGAGTACAGATGGAGCATGTGGATAAGGGTCCTTTGGTGGAAATATGAATGGAGGTGATGTAGCTGATTTTTTAATCTTAAGTTTATTGACGAATTTCAATACTGAGAGTGAAAAATTCATATTGATGTTACTATAGGTAAGATGTACCAATAAAAATATTTGCAAAAGTGAAGGAGTGAAAAGTGTTGCGACAGAATACGAACAAGGCGACCAAATTGATTTCATTATGAGCCTTCATGCCTACTCTCATCTTGCGCACAGAGGGAAATCTATCCAAGTAATATCATTGGGGGGGTTGTGTACATCAAGTATAAACTGAGAGAATGGGAGCATAAAACAAAAGAGACAAAACCAACAAGTAACTACAACTTCTAACAAAAAAAAACATCATTTACATAACAGTGAAACGGAAAAGTAGCTATAGCTACCTTACAACTTGGAATATGCATATATTATACCTGTGATCACCTAGATTTATACAAAAAATTATGTTGATAATTTACCTTTCAAGTTGGAAGAGTAATGGCGGTGATTTTCCTTCGAAGATCAACAAGATAACGCGGTGTGCAGTGAGGCGGAGGGTTGATGAATTTGTTTGATGGGAGTAATTATCTCTAACACTCCCCCTGTTACACAGCATTTTGTCACAGTCCCTACAATCCCTCGCCCTGCATATTGTGTTGAGAATGCAACAAGATGATGGAGCTTAGTGAAAAGAAGTCGCCTTCACTAAGTGGGCCCGCAGGCTATTTTTGGCGCAAAGTCTATTTTTAGACATATGGATCATGGTCTATGAGTTGCAGGATGCTATTTATGGATGATTGGTTAAGTTGGTAAAAATAGATGGACCTCTATTTTTAGACATTGGGCGGAATCTATTTTTAGACTGCCAGTCTAAAAATAGATCAGTCGAATATTATTAGCTCTTAATAATATTTGGACTATAAACATTATCTTATCCTCTTGGAGCACTTCAGTTCGAGCTACGGATGTGGCACATGCAGCTGACAGAATGAATTACACTATTCCTAGGGGTTAGTTGAGCTATTGCATGGTTGACTTCAGTTAGAACTCATGTGGCAGAGTTTGGTGGAGTTGATGAGACAATTGATGGAGTTGTGTTCAGTTTAACTTAGTTGAACTAGTTGTATTTAGTCTAACTAATAAATACACTAGTGATGAGTGGTGTGAATTAATTATTAATTAATTCACTAATTATTAACTCATAAATCAACTAAAGAATACATCAGCTAACTGCAATGCATGGACAGTTCAGTGGAGACCAGTGTTAGAGGTGGGTGAAAGGGTGAGTCTACTATCAGTTGTGACTATAGCTGTGCATGAGATTTGCACACACATTGATTGAGATTGCCAATGAGGATTGTGCAGTACAAGCCAAGGGGATTTGAACTTGGATCTCACAATTAACCATCTTGTATTGTGCAGTAGAGGCAGGCTAATAGGTGGAGGAGATTTGAACTTGTGACTTGTTCATATCTGAGCTTGTGTAGTGTGTAACAATTGGAGATAGTGCTGCGAGCTTGTGAGGAGTTTGTACTATGATTGTTACATGTTCTCCATCATTATAATATACAGATAGTTAGGGGTTTTCAGCTGTAAGCTTTCCCCATTACATACTGTGTTGATATGTGTGATTGATTAATGTTTCAATGTGCGCATGCGATTGTTTTTAATTCCGCGAATTGATGATCAATGGTAGAAGAGGTTATGTATTATGCATGAAGCTCAAATAGTGTGTAATCAGGATAATCTCGGTGAATAACTCATCTATTATTCAAATTTCTACATATTGGAGGGTATTTCCTGTGACCTGTGAGCAATGTCATACTCTGCAAATACCTTCTTTGCATCCTTCTGCATAAGGACATCATTTCTCCTGTTGAACATTTCCTCAGAAAGCCCACAAAAACCTATGTTTTGGAATTGGCGCGGTTAGCCAGTTCACCCCTCACTCCAGTACGGAGGATGTACACTAGAGGCCGCGCCAGCTGGCGCTCTGTCTCTTTGTTGTGCTCGCGCCAGCCTTTTTGGGAATGTTTTTTAACAAATTAGAGGCAGAAGTTTCCTTTAACCAACTCAGGGATGAGTCACAGTAAGTGGTTAAACTCGATAAGCCACGGATCTCTTCCTTTAGGTAGTGGTTTGGAACATTATTTGAAGATAGGACTCCCCTCCATGATTATAGGGATCCTAACCTCTCCCTCTTCCTCTATATAAACAAGCCTTCTCCCTTTACAAAAGCTAGATGAACATATAGCCAAGAAGCTGAACTTGGAGAGGAGATACTATAGTTGAGTATTCGTTGTAGAGAAGGTAGAACAAAGGAGAATTTCGTAGAGAGAGCCCCGTCCGAATTCCTGACGAGCTTTGTGAGACGCGCTCCGCTGGAACCCTGTTGGAGGAGACCACAATGTCGAAGCTTGGTTGTACTCTTCCTTCCTTTCATTAATATACTCGACTATGGTATTGGTTCCATCATTGTATTATGTTTATCTAATGCATTTGATTTAGTCTTCTTCGACTGACTGATAGTTACAGATGCGAAATAGTGTGTTGTATATCATCTTTTTTTCTTGTGTATGTGCAAGTATCCGAGCATGAGAACGGACGGATCGTGATCTGTCAAACCAGGAGTGAGAGGCAGAAACTCTTTCGACGACAACAGCGCAGGATATACGGTAAGTTATCTATCGAATCTCCGTCCATTTGTTAACTAGGAATTGATGTCATAGCGTGTCTTTTTTGTGGCTAGACCAACTCTAGGGCTAGTGGGATCACCTCTGTCCACAGAGGGGATTTACCTCACCAACAAATTGGAAACTCCACTAGGGATCAATGCAAGTTTTTATTTCTTCCATTAGGTCTTCTTCTTGGTCTTTTCTTACATAGCTTGCCTTTTCTGGTTGTTTTGCTGAGTCTTATACCCTTGTTCAGCCCTAGAGGATCAGATTTGACCTCTGTTTTTCCAAAATTTTCATTTTTCTAGGGTTGTCTTGATTGGTGTGGTTTCCAATCTGACAGTCACACCCGCTGGCACATGTTGCTAGTTCATCACCTGTGCCATCCCCTGTCTGGCACAGATTATAGCTAGAAATTCGCGCCATTTCTCGTAGGTGTTAGGGTTTCCCCTGTTTTGGAGTTTTTGTCAGTATTGGTGCCTCTGGGTGTTTTCTTGACTTGATTATAGTGCTTTGAGACTATTTGGGACTGTGAACGGCCTCCTTCCTTTGGTTGTTTGTCCTTTTCTGTCAGCATCATGGCCATAGGGTTTTCTAGTGCTTTGGTGTGCTGAGCCTCCTGTAGGAGCTTCGGTCTTTTGGTTCACAGACACCTTCATTATTTTCTTGATTGCATTCAGCTCCCTAGATCCGTTTTGAGTGATTGCATTTGGTAGAATGAGTCTTGCCTCTTTCATTCAGTTTTGCTTCTTGTCACTCCAAGCATAGCTCACATTTCTTGTATGGGTCTTTTTCAACATCTTTCTTTGATTTGAGAGATTGTGACATTGGTTTGAGTTATTGTTTTGTTTTCTTTTGGGTTGGTTGAATTGTTTCATTTCAACTCTCGCATTCACATTCTCGAACTAGTGTGAAGGTTTATTTTTCATGTCTTTTAGTGCACTATTTGCTCTATTACATTGAAAAATTGAAAAATATGTTTCGTGCTTGCATTCTTGTTTACATTGTGGAATTGAAAAATCTTTCGCATAACTAGCATTGGACATTCTAGGGAATATTTCTCACTTTAATTATCTTGCATCAGGTACTGTCTTGGGTGCTTCTATGTGTTCTCATTATTTGCTATCGCTTGAAAACTCCTAACTTTATCGTAGATAGCTTTTCATTGAACGAAATGGTGTTTTATGGCATGTAGCTTGCATTTAGGGACTTGTGAGATCCAACATTCGGTAGAACCTTGGAATTGAAACATAAATACAAGATAAACTTAAAAAAAAATTCAATTAACCTAAGGCAACATTGAAACCTAACAAAATATTTAGTGGTCTAAGTTAGAGACGTGTTCCAGCACTTTAAACCTAGTAGCTGACACTTGCCATCTAGCTTCAGACAACGCTAGTACGGACTTGCGCTCCATGTACCATCGAGTATATAAAGGGAGACCCCTCTAGGTTGCAATCCTTTTATCTGTAGGAAGCCGCGTCTGCCGCCTTGTAACCGTGATACACCGAACACAGCATTCAGGGAGACTACCTACACGTACGTCAAGTCCTTGGTTGATTTTTCTTTCATATTATAACCAAGGTGTATATGGCAGTTCACGGGAACTTGGTACACCCTTTTACCTAGACTACCGAAGCGGTCATTTTTGATCTTTACTGACTCCATAAATTTTAAAAGATCATCGAGCACTTGTCCTTTCGCGCTCGCTTAAAACTGAAAGAGACTAGAGTCATATTTGAGTATTTCTTGACTCTTAAAACATGAAACAACAATTTTTTGGTTTCAATGTGGTAAAATAAACTACCTACGATTACACGCCCATTAAAGTTTGATTACTTGGCCTGTCTTTGTTTTCCTTGGTTTTTATCCAAGGGTCTTCATTTTCAATCTTTTTCCCTTTTCTGGTGTGCTACAGTCACAGTGGCAGAACCATCAGTTTCGTCTACTGGCAGTCCTTTCTCGAACAATTCATCTGAGACTTCTCAGACCTCTAGGTCTACCGAGCTTTAGTAGCCTATCATCCCATCAGAGTACCCCTTTGGAGAACCAGTTGAGTTACATTGGCCTCTTTCAAACGCTTGGTTTGGGTTTTGGGTCGGGGAACATTTTCCCCATCTTACATCGGGATCACCATTTTTGGCTGCTATCATACCTCCTAGCCCCCGTAGTATTTTACAAGATCTCACGGTGGATTCAGACATGGATTTGTCTGGTCCTAATGGCAGTGAGGGTATTCCAGTTTCTGATGAAGAATACCAACATTTTCTGGAAGACATCCATCAAGAGCCTGCTCAATCTTCACCATCAGTGTCGCTTCTGTTGAAAATGCAGCAAGATGATGGAGCTTAGTGAAATGAAGTCGCCTTCACTAAGTGGGCCCGCAAGAAAATTCTGGCGCAAAGTCTATTTTTAGACTATGTCTATTTTTAGACATATGGAGCATGGTCTGGGGATTGCAGTATGTTATTCTTGGAGTATTGGTCATGTTGGTAAAAATAGATGGACCTCTATTTTTAGACATTTAGGTCGAAGTCTATTTTTAGACTGCCTATCCTAAAAATAGGGAAGTCAAATATTATTTACCCTTAATAATATTTGGACTTTAAACTTCAGTTTACTCTCTTGGAGCACTTCAGTTCGAGCCTTGGAAGTGGCTCATGCATCTGACAGAGGAATTACGCTATTCCTAGGGGTTTGGTGAGCTCATGCATGGTTGACTTCAATTAGGACTTCAGTGGCAGAAGTTTGGTGGAGTTGATGAGACAGATGGTGGAGTTGTGTTCGGTTTAACTTAGTTGAACTAGTTGAGATTAGTTTAACTAGCTAATCAACTAGTAATGAGTGGAGTGAATAAAATATTATTTAATTCATTAATTAGTAACTCATTATTCAACTCAAGAACACATCAGTTCACTACAGTGCATGAACAGTTCAGTGGAGACCAGTGAAAGAGGTAGATGAAAGGGTGGAGTTAGCTATCAGTGGCGACATCAGTTGTGCATGAGATTTGCACCACACTTGGAGGAATTTCCCATGATGATTACGCTGTCAAGCCAAGGAGATTCAAACCTTGGATCTCTATATAGACAGGCCTGGATTGCGCAATAGAGGCAAGGCAATTGGCGGTGAGTTTTGAACCAGTAACCTGTTCAAAACTGAGTTAGTTTGTGTGTAACTTCATGAGAAAGTACTGAGTACTTGTGAGGAGTATTGTACTGAGTTTGTTACATGATTTCTCCATTATAATATACACAATAGCTGCGGGGTTTTCAGCTATAAGCTTTCCCATACATACTGTGTTAATGTGTATGATGATTTGATGTGTTATCGCTTGTTTTATTTCCGCATGTTTGATGATTTGAGTGGAAGAGATTATGTGTTGCATATAAATTCGAATTGTATGTGATCAGGATAGTCTCGGTGGATAATTAATCATTATTCAGCAAATTTCTACATGGTATTGGAGCTATTGAAGCAGAGATTGATCATCACAGTGATTACAAACTTATTTCGGTAGACAGAGTCTGCATGCGGGCCAGGTAGCCTCTGGATCCATCCTTTCTTTGAAAGGTGATATATCCAATAAACGCCCCTTGCAGTCAATCTCTGTGCTAGAAATAATTTGTTCTCACAGATCTAGAGCGGTTGAGCTTTGAGGTGGAATTCGAATTTTGCAGCAGTTTTGTTTTCTTGGTGCCAGTGTTGAAAATGTCTTTCAACGGTTTGCGACTCGAATATGCTCTTGAAGGCAGGTCGAATTATGTTGCATGGAAGGATCGCATGGAGGCAGTATTAGAAGATAATGGTCTGAAGGAGTTCGTAGATACGGATGTCCAAAAGCCCACTGATCCTGCTGAAGTCGAAGCCTGGCAAAAGAAGATGGCGAAATGTCGAAGGATCCTGTTGGAGGGCGTCAAGGATCATATTGTATCTAGCCTGCATGGAAAGGCTTCTCCATATTTAATGTGGAAAGCTTTGATGGATCTATTCCAGAGTAAGAGCGACTAAAGGAAGCTGGCGCTCAAAGATAAGCTCAGGAACATCAAGATGGAGAAAGGCGACAGTATTGCCAAATACCTCACGAAGTTCACTCAATGCAGAGATGAGCTGGGAAGTGTGGGGGTGACTGTCGAAGATGAGGACATGGTCGACCTGGCTCTCCTTGGTCTTCCGAAGGCTTGGAATTCATATCAAGATAGTGTCAATGGTCGGGAGAAGTTGCCGGGATGGGAGCGCCTTTGGGCGGATCTCATGCAGGAGGAGATAAGGAGGACTACCAGGGACGAATCTTCATCAAAGGGAGCTGATGAAGAAAATTGCGCTTTGGCTGCCAAAGCAAAGAAGGGGAAGGGTAAGAAAACTTCTCATTCCGGTGCAAAGGGCAAGAAGCAGGATATGGCGAAAGTGAAGTGTTTTCACTGCCATGATCATGGACATTATGCTACCAATTGTTCGAAGAAGAAGAAAAACAAGCAAGCGGGAAGATCTGCAGATGGAGAGGCTTTGGCTTCGCAGTTCGAGCTTGACTTTTCACTGATCGCATGCTTGGTTTCAAGTGTGATGGGATCGTTGTGGTTCTTGGACAGCGGTGCGTCATTTCATATGACGGGAGATCGAGATTTGTTCTCAGATCTGGAGGAAAAAGATCTGGGCGTGCACATCGAGATGGGAGATGATGGTAGATATAGTGCGACTGGTATCGGTACCATATCCTTTCAGAGGGAGTCTGGTAAACCCTTCGTGTTGAAGGATGTCATGCATGTACCTGGATTGAAGAAGAACTTGATCTCTGTGGCGATGTTGGAAGATAAGGGGTATGATGTGGTCTTCAGCGAAGGAAAGGCCTTCCTGCGTAGTAAGACTACTTGAGAGACCCGGAAGATAGGGGTTCGAACCAAGAACCTTTATCAGTTGCAAGTAGATGGCTGCACAGCAATGGCATGCAAGGCGGGAGAAGTGGTGAGCCGGGATGATGAGGGCGAACTGTGGCACAGGAGATTGGGCCACCTTCACCATGGAGCTTTGAAGATCCCGCAACAGATTTCTACTGGGCTTCCTAAGGGCACTCTTGCGCAGTCAGATCAGTGCAAGGGGTGTACCTTGGGGAAGTATGTGAAAGCCACCTTTCACGAGAAGGATAGTCGCGCCACGACGATCCTTGAGAGAGTTCACACACACGTGTGTGGTCCTTTCTCAGTTGCTTCGACAGCAAAGCACAGGTATTATGTGATCTTTGTTGATGATTTCTCTCGAAAGTGCTGGATCTTCTTCATGCAGAAGAAGAGCGATACATTCGCGAAGTTCTGTGAGTTTAAAGCACTGGTCGAGAAGGAGTCGTGGAAGAAGGTGATTGCTCTAAGGAGTGATAACGGTGGTGAATTCATCTCGGTTGAATTCAAGGAGTTCTGCAGCACAGAAGGGATTCGGAGAGAGCTCATTGCACCCCATAACCCACAACAGAACGGGGTGGCTGAGCGGAAGAACAAAACGATCGTGGGTGCTGCACGGGCGATGTTGCATGATCAGGGCCTACCCCTTCACTTGTGGGCTGAGGCATGCAATACAGCAGTGTATGTGCAGAACCGTTGTCCTCACAAGGTTCTTGGCATGAGTACACCGGAGGAGGCTTATTCTGGTAAGAGACCTAACATTTCTCATTTGAGAATTTTTTGGTTCACCTGTCTACATGCATGTGACGAAGGATGCCAGAAAGAAGCTGGATCTGACCGCAGAGTTTGGAATATTTGTGGTGTACACTGATACACCTCACAACTATCGCATTTGCTCTACGCCGTGTGACCTAGACGGATATCAAGTTTCTCAGAGGAGAAAGTAATGCAAAGGTTCACTTGAGAGTGGAAAGCACTTGTGCGATGAGGAGTCGTTAGTTCCTAAGGAGGAGCTTCGGATGTGGATCAGCCACAAGAGGAAGTTCAAGGAGACAGAAGAAACCAGAACCACCCATGCAATACTAACAAGAGCAGGCGCAGATACGTGACACAAGCTGAGCGATCGGCTCGAGATGCAGAGAAGGTTGTAGGACCACTCCACAAAGATTACAGTTGTGAGGTGCCACCTCGGATCGGTACACTAGATACATGGCTCTTGTGAGAAAATGTGTCGTGATGGAGCCATCCTCTTTCGAGGAAGCTGTGGAGGACCCCGCATGGGTAGATGCCATGGTGGAAGAGTATGATTCGATTGTCAGAAACAGTGCATGGGAGATTGTTCCAAGACCGGAGGGGAAATCAGTGGTTGGTTCGCGATGGATCTACAAAGTGAAACAGGCGGCTGACGGGAGTGTGGAGAAGTACAAGGCAAGATTTGTTGCCCGTGGCTTCTCACAAATCGAGGGGATCGATTATGAGGATACTTTTGCACTTGTCGCAAGGTACTCTTCCATACGGACGATCCTTGCTCTCTCAGCGCAGATGGGGTGGCACATCCATCAGATGGATGTGAAGACTGCTCCTCAATGGAGTCATTGAGGAGGAGGTGTACATAGAGCATCCCAAAGGTTTCGAGATCTTCAGCAGCGAGTCGCATGTGTGCTGACTTCCTGAAGGAGAGCA
Organism: Pinus albicaulis; assembly: GCA_034641835.2. Taxonomy (NCBI): domain Eukaryota; kingdom Viridiplantae; phylum Streptophyta; class Pinopsida; order Pinales; family Pinaceae; genus Pinus; species Pinus albicaulis. The sequence continues at coordinate 882,107,509 of CM076577.1, forward strand.
CCGTACGGTTGAAGCAAGCACCTCAGGTTGGTGAACACTCTCGCACAGACAAATATTTCACCTGCTTGGATTTCAAGAGTGAGGCGATCTGCAACTGCACTGGGACAGTGGAGGGGAAGTTGTTGATCATCGTACTGCAGTGTAGATGATCTGATTTTGACGGGTGATGAGCTGTTGATACTTTCATGCAAGGAGGATCTTGCACGAGAGTTCGAGATGAAGGACTTGGGCCTCCATTATTTCCTGGGATTGGAGATTTGGCAGCACAGTGGAGGACTGTTTGTTTCTCAGGGAAAGTATGCTCGAGAGATTCTGGAGAGGTTCAACATGCAAGGCTGCAAGCCTGTTGACACTCCTCTTCCCGGTGGTTGGAGGAAGGAGGATGCTACTTCAGCGGAGGTAGTGTATACCACTGTCTATCGACAGTTGGTGGGGTCGCTTATGTATCTGGTCAATACACGACCCAATATATGCTATGCTGTTAACCAGCTTTTGCAAGCTATGGTTAAGCCTACCAAGCTCTTTTGGAAGGCAGGCAAGCATGTATTGTGTTATATCAGTGGCACATCGGGATATGGTCTGTGGTACGTAGTGAGTGATGGTTGGCTTTCCTCGCTTCACCGATGCAGACAAGGTGGCTCCAACGGACCGGAAGAGCACATCCGGAGGAGTTTTCTGGGCATTGGGTCACAACAGCTTCGGGCACAACAGGAAGAGACCATGGCACTCAACAAGGGTGGCCTAGCAAGCGTGGCAGCTGAAGCTTGGCTTTCCAAGACAAAGTAGGCTATTTGGATGAGGATCCTGATTATCCTGTTGCATTTGGAGCCCACAAGATTGGTGTTTGCACAAGAGGTTGCATTAAACTCTCGGGTTAATCCAGTATTTCATGATAGGTCCAAACACATCGACATCAGGTACCATCATATCAGAGATTTTTTTCAGCTGAGAATCATGATGCTTTCATATGTTCCCACGGAGGATCAGGATGCTGACATCCTAACGAAGGCGCTCACCAGGAGCAAGTTCGAATTCCACAGAGGCAAGTTAGGGGTTGCAGATAATCCATATCTTGCTGAGAGGGAGTGTTGAGAATGCAGGAAGATGATGGAGCTTAGTGAAATGAAGTCGCCTTCACTAAGTGGGCCCGCAGGCAAATTCTGGCGCAAAGTCTATTTTTAGACTATGTCTATTTTTAGACATATGGAGCATGGTCCAAGGGTTGCAGTATGTTATTCTTGGAGTATTGGTCATGTTTGTAAAAATAGATGGACCTCTATTTTTGGACCTATAGGTCGAAGTCTATTTTTAGACTGCCTATCCTAAAAATAGGGAAGTCAAATATTATTTACCCTTAATAATATTTGGACTCTAAACTTCAGTTTACTCTCTTGGAGCACTTCAGTTCGAGCTACAGAACTGGCTCATGCATCTGACAGAGGAATTACGCTATTCCTAAGGGTTTGGTGAGCTCATGCATGGTTGACTTCATTTAGGACTTCAGTGGCAGAATTTTGGTGGAGTTGATGAGACAGTTGGTGGAGTTGTGTTCGGTTTAACTTAGTTGAACTAGTTGAGATTAGTTTAACTAGCTAATCAACTAGTAATGAGTGGAGTGAATTAAATATTATTTAATTCACTAATTAGTAACTCATTATTCAACTCAAGAAAACATCGGTTCACTACAGTGCATGGACAGTTTAGTGGAGACCAGTGAAAGAGGTAGATGAAAGGGTTGAGATAGCTATCAGTTGTGATATCAATAGTGACATCAGTTGTGTATGAGATTTGCACCACACTTGGAGGAATTTCCTATGATGATTGTGCTGTCAAGCCAAGGAGATTCAAACCTTGGATCTCTCATTAGACCAGCCTTGATTGTGCAATAGAGGCAGGCAATTAGTGGATGTGTTTTGAACCTGTGACCTGTTCAAAACCAAGCTAGTTTGTGTGTAACTTCATGAGATAGTACTGAGTACTTGTGAGGAGTATTGTACTAAGTTTGTTACATGTTTTCTCCATTATAATATACACAATAGCTGCAGGGTTTTTAGCTATAATATTTCCCCATACATACTGTGTTAATGTGTATGATGAATTGATGTGCTATCGCTTGTTTTATTTCCGCATGTGTGATGATCTGAGTGGAAGAGATTATGTGTTGCATATGAATTCGAATTGATATGTGATCAGGATAATCTCGGTGGATAATTAATCATTATTCAGCAAATTTCTACAGCTTCCAGCTGGATATAGGTATTTGGGTTAGATTATAGTCGATATTGCCTTAATGGCAACATCAACGCCATCAAGGGGGCCGGTTTTCCCATCATTAGGGATGTCGCCGATGACACCTGTCTCGTCGACGCCTTTTGTTACGTCTCTTCCCACTAGGCCTACTATATGTGTGGTTGCATCGGCACCGGTTGTCACCACTCAGTTGTCAGGAGTCGACTTCAGTAGAGACTTAAATTTCCATGGAAATCCTGGCGGCCTTTCTTTTGAGTAGTATCGGCTGGTTGTTCAGCAGCAAAACTCCCAGAGTTATCAGTCCCCTCAAGATCCTTATCGGTCTTATTTCTCTCATAATGGAGTGGATGGTACGCCGATTTATTCACTTCCGTTCCAATATGACGAGTAAGGCAACCCCATCTATTTGTCTGCTCCTGAGGCTTATCAGTTCATTAACGGTTTTATACCTACCTTGCCTGTGCAACCTTCTAACCAACAAGGACAACCCTTTCAGGGATAGCCTTCGGTTCAGCAAGGGTATGCTTTCGGCCCGCAAGGACAACCCTCTCAGGGAAAAACTTCGGCTTAGCAAGGGTATGCGTACGACCCACAAGGACAACCCTTACAGGGACAACCTTCAATCCAGCAGGGATTGTTTTACAGACCGCAACGACAACCTTACAATCCTCAAGGTCAACCTTTATAAGCTCAGTCTGTGGTCCAACCAAGGCAACCTCAAGGACCAGCCGGGCAACAGGTATATCAACCCGGACCTTCATACAGTCCTGGGGGGCAAATCCATCCATCTCAACCTTCGGTGCAACCTCAACAGCCATATTTTCCAATTGGTCCAAATGTTTCACAAGCGGGGCCATCTTATGGTCCTGCTCCAGGCCAACCTGGTTATCAGGCACAACCTAGCCCACCCTAACCATCAGGCCAACCTGCTCACTAGGGACAACCTGGTGGCCCTCATCAGTCAGGTCAACCTGCTCAGCCAAGGCAACCTACACAGTTTATTAACCCTGCTCAGCCACCCCTTTGTTCTATGTCGCAGCCGAATCAACCTGTGCGCCCGACCTATTCAGCTCAGCAGGGCCCTACTTATCAGCAACCCATTCGACCCCAAAGCGGTTATTTTCCCCAAGGTCAATATCGACCGGTTTACCACCCACCTCAAGGTTCTGCTTACTACCCTCAACTTCCAGGCTATACTTATACTCCGCAACAAAATCCCTATGCTACTCAATCGGGACCCTCGTATACTCAGAATCAGTATCCTAGTTTTCAACCCCCGTATCCTAGTCCTCAACCACCATATCAACCAAATTATCCGGCTTACACCCCTTATGGTCAGAATCCTCTAGGACAGAACCAATGGGGGCAGATTTATACTCAACCAGGATGGAGTATGGGTACAGGTCCTTATCGAGGACCCGCTATGCCTTTTAACCTTCAATTACCTTTTCTCACCATGTTGGAGTTACCGGATGTGTCCAAATTGACAAATGATCCCATTCTTCATAATCCTTATTGGCCTCTGGTCCCAACAAAGGTTCCAGGAGATTGTCCCAAGTTCGAGGGCAAGTCTGGAGAAGACCCCCAAGCACATGTCATGACATACCATTTATGGTGTTCTTCCAATTCTTGGGTGGATGTCTCTGTTCGACTCCTTCTTTTCCAGCGCACTCTTACCGGAGCTGCTGCTAAGTGGTACATCGAAATACCTCATGGTATCTTTCAAGATTTCAACACTCTCGCTATGGCATTCCTTACCCATTTCTAGTTGTCGGTTCTTTATGAAGTCGAGACGCATCTCCTAACATCCTTGAAACAAGACCGAGCTACCCATATCTCGGACCATATTCATGAATGGAGATGGCGTCGTCGCGTGATCAAGTTCGAAATTCCTGATCAGCTTCTTACTCATTGGTTCACTACCTCTTTTGTCAATCATATTTCAAAAGACATCGCTATGGGGGCATGTGTAACTGAGGAACAAGCCATCGCTTGTGCCCAGTGCCTTGATTTAGTGTACTCTCAATTGGGAATTTTGTATGACATATTGACTGAGGCTCCATGACCTCGGACCTCTAAAGCGCCAGCTACCCCATCAGTCAACGACGTTATTGGTTCTGTGTCTCAAACTTCACGCAAGTCTTCCAATGGGAAGCAGAAATCAAATTCTTCCAATAATTATGCTCCTCAGGCTACCCTGGATTCTGGTAAAACCTCGGAGGTCAACGTTGTTCAGGCCAATCATGTGGACAAGACTTCCAAGGGGAAAAAGAAGGGCAAAGGCAAGGCCAAAGCTGATGCCCCAAAACCGGAATCATATAAACCTAGTGCTGATGATGGTTCACAGCGAAAGCCGAAGTATCCATGTCTGATTTGTGATGAGGACCACTACACTAAGGATTGTCCTAGATGATCCGAGTTTAGTCAACTACTCAAAGGCGATAAGGGAACTCTGGCGGTCCTTAAGGAACCTTTCCCATCTCAGCAAACCCAGATGGTTGAGCAACCTCCACCATCTGCGTCATTCAGCTCTCAAGTATTCATGATGAATGGTTCTGCACCCGTTTCCATTTCTACTCGGTCGAAGGATTATGTTGGATCACGCCAGGAAGCTGGGAAAGAGGTCGTTGATGGTCCTCATCCCCCACCTACCTCTGGTTCTCTTGAAATTGAAAGGCCTAGTGCTGAACCCGTTGTACGGCCACCTTCTAAAGGTGTTCTCTGGAAATCTTATTATAATCCTAACGCCCGTGCTGCCCAGCATTACAGCATTGTTGAGGATTTAGCACAGGCGCCATCTGCAATGTCCGCATTAGAAGTGCTTCAGAGTTTCCCATATCAACGGAAAGCGTTATTATCTGCAATCGGCAGGATTGATCCTGCTGATTCTAGCCTTCTCTCTTTCGACTTAGAGAATTTCGTCCCCCAACTTCCGCACCAGATTGCGCTCGTTATACAAGTCGGCATTAACGGTCTCAACATCCATAGAGCCGTTGTGGACGAAGGTGCGTCTACCTGTGTCATGTCATCTACTTTCTGGAAGGCTATTGGCTCTCTAGCTCTCACTTCATCACCCAATGCCCTGGCGGAATTTGATGGAAGGGAATCGAAACCCCTGGGTGTTCTCGCTAGCTTGCCGATCACGTTGCAAGGAAAGACGGTCAATGTTGAAGTAGAAGTTGTTGATGCCAAACTCAATTACAATCTTCTACTCGGTCGCAGTTGGACTCACGCTATGATGTGTGTTCCATCCACCCTCTTTCGACTTCTAAAGTTTCCACACGAGGGCAAAATCATTATTGTCGATCAGTTGTCGTTCTTCACCTCGTCTTCTGAGAACAACGTGCCATACGTGGATCAGATTCCTTCTCCCCCTGACAGTGTAGGGCCCGGTCTTTTCAAAGACGCTGCTCTCATGGGTATCTTTCCCTTTCCACCACCAAATACCGTTCAAGTCAATATGATCTCTCAATCAGATGACCCATGGATCGTCCCTTTACTTTAACAAGTTGATTCATTTGGGGATTCGATGCCGCTTAGTCCAATTGAAATCAATTATTGTGAGCTTACAGCTGCATCTGGTTCTCCCCCTTCTGAAGGTGCTCCTTTGAGCATGGATCTCGACATTTATTCTCAATCCCCCTGGCTTGGTGATGTGGATTCACATGATCCTCTGAAAGAAGTATTTCCATCTGATGAAGCTATAATGGAAATGTCTCTCGAAGATCTACTGTGGAGCGATTGGCATCATCGTTCCTCGTTTATGCCTTGCCTCGGGGCAATGTCTGACTGTCTTAAGAGTTTTGCATCTCAATTTCCTTCTCCGCCACTTCAAACACCTATTTTGACTCATGAAGTCTTCAATGAAGGTAACTTGGGTAACATTACTCAAAAGATGCCTACCGACATTTCCGTGAAACCGAGAATTGTCGAGAACATCCATGTGGGAGTCACTTGCTCTTCCGATGAAGTCCAAGTGTATACTAGCCTTTTTTGAGAATTTTGTGATGTTTTCTCCTAGTCTTACGAAGAGATGTCTGGAATTGATCCCAGTATTATGGTGCACGAGATTCCCACCTAACCAGGTGCGAAGCCTGTTCGCCAATGCCTGCGTCCAGTGCATCATCGGAAATCCGCCGCCATAAAAGCTGAAGTTGAAAAAATTCTTAAAGCGAGTTTGATTTATCCGATTCCTTTGACAAAGTGGGTTTCTAACATTGTTCCTATGGATAAGAAGCAGGGAGAAATTCGTGTCTGTGTTGATTACAGCGATATCAATCAGGCCTGTCCTAAGGATAACTATTCCACCCCTTTTATTGATCAGATCATTGGCGATTATGCGGGGAGTGAGAATTTTTCCCTTATGGACGGTTTTTCTGGCTATAATCAGATAAACATTCTCCTGTCCGATCAACACAAGACCGCTTTTATCTGTTCTTGGGGAACGTTCGCATATAAGAAACTCCCTTTCGGCTTGAAAAACGTTGAAGCTACATTCCTGCACGCGATGTCTTATGCCTTTCACGATATTTGTCATATTGTTCAACCATACCTGGATGACCTTCTAGCTCATTCAGCTGCGTGAAAAGACCACCCGGACCATCTCCTCCAGATCTTTCTTCGTTTTAGACGCTACAACATCCAACTCAATCCGCATAAATGCATCTTCTGTGTCAATTCCAGTAGACTTTTAGGGTTTATCGTATCTAAAGACGGAATTCGCCTTGACCCGCTTAAGGTTGAGGCTATTGTTAATCTCCCCTCCCCATCATCGTTACGCCAGCTTCAGAGTCTCCAAGGGAAATAAAATTTCTTACGTCGTTTTATCTTGAACTACGCCGAAGTAGCCAAAGGATTCACACGACTTTTAAAGCTGGATGTCCCTTTCTGTTGGGATGAGATTTCTCAGCAGTATTTTGATAGGCTGAAGACGTTGCTTGTCAACGCTCCTCTATTACATCCTCTGAATTACCATCGTGATTTCACCCTCTATCTGGCTGCCGCCTTCAGTACGATCGCCATGGTTTTAGTTCAAGACGATGATGAAGGTACCGAGCATTTCATTTACTACTTGTCTCGGAACCTTCTCGACCCTGAAACACGTTATGCACATGTTGAGAAGTTAGCGTTGGCTGCGGTCCAGGTCGTCCAATGTTTTCGTAATTATATCCTTTTACACACGGTTACCGTGATTTCTGATTGTAACCCCATGACCTACATTCTGTCTCGGCAGTTGCTAGGGGGAAAACACTCGAAGTGGATTTTTATCCTCCAAGAGTTTAATATAGATTTTACTACTGCCAAATCAAAGAAATCACTTGTTTTTGCTGATTTGATTTGTTCTCTCCCCACCGACTCTCCTCCTTCTCATTCTGAGGATTACATTCCAGAAGAAAATCTTTTCTTAGTTAGCACCCTCGATCCGTGGTACGGTGATATCATCGTGTACCTCCAAACCTCTACTTTTAGGTCTGAGTTGACAAAGGATGCCCGACGCCGCATTCGGCATCAATCGTAACCCTATCGTATTGTCGGAGATACCCTTTATCGTGTTGGAGTCGATTACGTGCTCCGCCGATGTCTGACCCTCGAGGAAGCTGAGAAAGTTTTAAATGACCGCCACAGTGGCGCCTGTGGTGGTCACATGTCTGGTTATGCCACCGCACAGAAGATCCTTCGTGCTGGCTATTTCTAGCCGTCTATCTTTAAAGACTGCATTGTCGCAATACGTAAATGTCACGCGTGCCAGATATATCAACGCAAGATGCGTGCGCCACCTGTTCCTTTACATCCTGTCATTACCATGGGTCCTTTTTCCAAATGGGGCATCGATTTTATGACGTGTAACCCTCGTTCGGCCGGGGGGGCATGCCTATATTATTGTCGCCATCGATTATTTTACAAAATGGGCCGAAGAAATGCTTACACTGGCTGCGGATGGTAAAACAGTGGCTCAATTCATATTCAATCGTGTTATTGCTTGGTTTGGTGTCCCTCAAGCCATCGTTACCAATCATGGTTCTCATTTTCGGGATTATATGATGGTGGAGCTGACGTCTAAGTTTGGTCTGCGTCATGATAGCTCAATGCCTTACTATCCTCAAGCTAATGGCCAAGTTGAAGTTGTAAACAAAGTCCTTGTTACAATGCTTCAACGAACAATTGGGATCCATAAATCAAACTGGCATCTCATGTTGTTCCCAGCTCTTTGGGCTTACCAAATGTCGATTAAGAGTGCGACCGGATTTACCCCATTCCAATTGGTATACGGTTTGGAAGCCACTCTTCCGATTGAATGTGAAATCCCTTCACTCAAAATAGTTGTGGAATTACTGCCTAATACTTCGCCTGAGGAATAACGTCTCCTCTACTTAGAGAGATTGGACGAAACTCGTCACTTAGCTGCCTTGGTCATCGAAGCACAGAATAAGCGAGTCAAAACTCATTTTGACCAAACAGTTTCCCCTCGTTATTTTATCGAAGGCGATCTCGTTCTCCTGTACGACCAAGCTCATGACAAGATGGGGGCAGGAAAATTCCAACCCATGTGGCATGGGCCCTACATCGTCAAACGTGTGTTACAGAATGGGGCTTATGAGCTTATTGATTATGAAGGTTATCCTTTATCGCAACCCAGGAATGGGTTATACCTCAAAAAGTATTATGCTTGAGTCATTCATGCATGATATGTATACATAGGTGATTTTTTAATTTTTTTGCATGTTTTGGTTTGATGTGCTTTGTGAGCTTTTTTCTGCTTATTGGGTCTTGTTTGTTATGCATATTTCTATTTCCTCTTATGTCGGTTTTGCGGATGGTGCTTCCCGCAGTACTAGGAACTTGTCTTCGGTAGCCTGGGTAATTTACGATCCTATTGGTGAGTTGATTAACTTACAAGGTATTTTTCTAGGACCAACTACAAACAATGTCACTGAATATAGTGTTGTTTTGGAACTATTAACTGAGGTAGTTAACCTCGGCATACGCGCATTGCTTGTGAATTTGGATTCGCAGCTTGTTGTTCTTCAACTTAATGGTCATTATTCAGTTCGAAACCCATGCATTTTGAGATTGTATTTGTGTATTCGTTTACTTGAAAGACATTTTGATTTCATTACATATCAACATATTCCAAGAAGAATGAATACATTAACTGATACAATAGCTAACATGGTGCTAGATAGACATTTACGCAATTTATAAAACATCATCATATGTGAATAGACCCATGTGAGAAAATAGATGTATATATATCGATTGTTTGCAATGTTTGCATCATAAAACCCAAAAAATAATATATGTCTATTTCAGTTACATCGTGAGACAACATGTCACTCAAAAATGTGCGGAAATAAAGCCTAAGTGCCTAATCAACATGGTGCTCATCATAACACGTCACTGCCCGTACCAACCGCCTCAGCAAGCGGTGGATACGACTCAACACCCCTACAGTGTGTCTCTGATAGGCCCGAGGCACATCATCCAAGCGAGCATAGTCTGGGACCCCACGGGCGATCCCCTCTAGGTTCTGTACTAGCTCCTCCTTGCCACCCTCACCATGAGGATTGAAATCGCGAGGAATCTGCCTCGCTACCGGCGACATGCCTGCAGGGCACTCTGGGCCGACATCTGCATACATATAAAATTTAACTGTCAGAACATGCATATATACCAAAAAATCATAAACTCATGAAAATAAAAAATGAGTCTCACCTAGCTCTTCGTCCCAATCCTCTCCCTTTGGGAGCGGGAGGTTGAGATCTCCAGTGAAGTCTGTGCTGGCGTAGGTCCAGTCCTCCACGACATTCAGTTGTTGTTGAAGCCAATCAAAAAACTCTGGCCTCCAGGAAATCTGTTGGCCACCCCCTGCTCTATGCATCAGTGCAGCCCATCGGGCCATCCGTGGCTCTGTGGGTGGCAGCATCGGGACAATAACCTTCTGACGCTGGAATATGGGTAATCATTCCAAGAAGAACGATACCAAAATCGATCCATACCTAAACTGCTTTAGTTTGGTCTTCTTGCACTTAGTGAGTTGCCGTTTGATGTTGACAGTCACCGCCTCGGCCCAGTTGAAGATAGTCGAGTTCATGCACTCTGAGGCAAGAAGTAGTTGTGTCTTCCTGGCCTCATGTGGTGCCTGCGATCCTGCAGCCCGCGTGATAGTGTGCAGCACTACTCTTAGTGCCAGATCAGGGACGATTTGGATGTCCACTTTGCCACTCCATATTCCTTTTCTTTTCCCTGGGCACACCCTGTCAATTACCATTCCCATGCTTTCCTCGGAAGGACGGGTACTGGTCAAGATAGGTACTGCACCTCTATGCGACAATCCAGTGATGAAATACACATTAGAGACTTTGAGTTCAAGCTCCTAATCCTAAAGTACAAACTTTTCTTGATCTTCATCCCAAATGCTTATCAAATATTGAAGCAAATCGGGCTGAGCCCGGAGACATGGTGTCAGGAAGAACTTTTTGAGCCCATAATTTCTGAGGGCGTTCATGCATTGTTCATTTTCCATGGCATGTTCATCCTCCTCACTGTTTTCTCTCTCTTTCCACTCAATTACCATATTTTTCTGCTTAGTACCTGCATGCATTGTCCATATGAACATTGTAAGTCCCCTTGGGCATTTAAATTTGTAATCAAATGGTTGCATTTTCTTAAAATTGAGGCGGATTTTGGGTTGCACGGTTGGTGTGACTTTTTTGCTAACAGTCGCGCCACTTGGCGCGACCCCTGTGTAAAAAAGAGCCGATTGGCGCGGGTCCGTGCCCGAAACCCGCACCAACCGCGATGCCCTAGTTTTTAAAAAGCCTCCCCTAAAGGATTCAAAATGATAATTAAAGGTAACAAAATATAGCTCAAAAGATAGCAAATGGTATCGGCTCTTACCTAAAACTGACGGAATCTGGATTGGTTCATTGGATTGTTCACAATCGTCGCCAGAAGATCACAAGCAAAATGGATCACTGTTGCTCTGCAAAGAGGTAAAAGTGAAAATTAAATAGTTTTTACCACTTATGGTCATTTATAACTTTTAAAATCTTAAAATAGGTTTTAAAACATATTTGTCTCTATATTTTCATATTATTTTCGAGAAATACATTTTACACGCGTCTTTTTGTGCAGCGATAGGTTTTCACAGGGTTATGACGAAGAAACAAGTTGTGTTTTATACTTCTTCAAACTCGGTAAAAACACGAAAAAGTCACTACTAGAGTCATCTTTCAGCTCTTTTCTGACTCTCTAAAACTGAAAGTATCACCGAGTCGCCTGCCGTTTTGAACTCGTTAAATTAGCTGCGAAACAATATCTACCCAGTATACATTTACCCCTTTTCCAGGGTGGGATAGATTATTTACGAAAAAAGAATACCTTAGTCGATCGCGACTAAGAGGTTCTCTCAGACACAGTTTTCTACATTTTCGGATCTGAGAGAATATTTACGAAAAGGGCCTTGCTGGAGTTTTCTTTTCCGCTTTCTTTTCAAACTCTCTAAACATGAAAAGATGTCGAGTTCTTCCTTTGTCATACTTGTTAAAACTGATGACATCGGACTCCGTCGTCATGACGTTACTCGAGTTCCTCCTTCCTAGGGCTCGTAAAATGTACTAGGTTGGATTTGTCCGAAGGACAAACTTACATCGCAAGCAGATGTTATCCCCTTCAAGCTTGTTTTTTCAAAATAATTGGGGTACTCGCCAGAAATGGTGGGGGAAAATGGAACCAAGACTATAGTCGTGTTGGCAGTATGTCGCTCTTGAACATGGCACTTGTCTGCATTCATGTCGGGTTGGGGACATCTCATCTCGTTATTTGCCTCCATGGGTTTTGGAAATCTCTTTTGACCGCTCATCTGCTTTTTGCCATGTCACCATGACCTTAGATCCCTTGATGTCGAATACTGCCAAATCCAGTGTCACGCCGCTGATATGTTGAAGAGAAGTTTGCCTCTAAAGTTTTCAACCTCCCTCTGATTCTCTGTTGGTCTTGATTCACAAACATCACATTTCTCTGTCTCGTGTCGATGATGTGGGAAACATTATGGCCCACCTTCGATCAAGGTCACTTCAAGTGGACTCCAGCTCATTATCCAGGAAGTTGATCTAGAGACTCCCTTCAGGTACCTTGAAGCCTGCATGCCTCAATGGCAGGTTCTTCGCTTTCGACGTAAGGTTTACATCATTGGCCTTCGATCGACTGATTCTGTGGGTGTTCAATTTCAGGTCACTGTTCACACTCTGTGGATTGTACCTTTCGTACCTTGAGAGCCATTGTCATTATTAGTGGTTTCTCTCGCGTCTGTTAACAACTTTCATCATTGGCTGGTAATCAGACAATTTTCTTGCATGTTCGACTTTAGCTCACATATTCGCATGCTCGAATTTGTACTTTGTTCAGGTTGAGATGGAGCGCAAGACCCTGGGTTTTGTCTGATGAAATCCAGGCTGCGGTTTCGTTGTGGATTACTATGACTTATTACATGACTCTTCTGATTGGATGGCTGCAACCATACCTGAGTCTCTTTTTTTGATCCCTACTGCTGGATGGCTGTGTCCATACCTCAGATCTTACTATTTATGTACTCTATTTTGGATGGTTGCACCCATGCCACATGTCATGTATCAAATGTATCAGTTGTACTTGTACTTGCAGGTCTTTCGACAGCAGTGTTTGGGTCGAACGCTTTCTCGTAAAGCATTTCACCCCTCCCTCTCTCTCGGACCTCATGCTTTAGGGGGCATCTGTTACACAACATTTTTTCACCATCCCTGCAATCCCTCGCCCCACATATTAGAGGGTCTTTCCCACGACCTGTGAGCAGTTTCATACTCTGCAAATACCTTCTTTGCATCCTTCTGCATAAGGAAATCATTTCTCCTGCTGAACATTTCCTCAGAAAGCCCACAAAAACCTATGTTTTGGCATTGGCGTGGGTAGCCAGTTCACCCCTCGCGCCGGTGTGGAGGATGTACACTAGAGGCCGCACCAGTTGGCACTCTACCTCTTTGTTGTGCCCGCACCAACCTTTTTGGGAATGTTTTTTAACAAATTAGAGGCGGAAGTTTCCTTTAACCACCTCAGGGATGAGTCACAGCAAGTGGTTAAACTCGATAAGCCATGGATCTCTTCCTTTAGGTAGTGGTTTGGAACATTCTTTGAAGATAGGACTCCCCTCCATGATTATAGGGATCCCAACCTCTCCATCTTCCTCTATATAAACAAGCCTTATCCCTTTACAAAAGCTAGCTGAACATATAGCCAAGAAGCTGAACTTGGAGAGGAGATACTATAGCTGAGTAATCGCTATAGAGAAGGTAGAACCAAGGAGAATTCCATAGAGAGAGCCCCGTCTGAATTCCCTACGAGCTTTGTGAGACACGCTCCACTGGAACCCTGTTGGAGGAGACCGCAACATCGAAGCTTGGTTGTACCCTTCCTTCCTTTCATTAATATACTCGACTATGGTATTGGTTCCATCATTGTATTATGTTTATTTAATGCATTTGATTTAGTCTTCTTCAACTGACTCATAGTTACGGATGCAAAATAGTGTAATGTATATCGTCTTTGTTTCTTGTGTATGTGCAGGTATCCGAGCGTGAGAACGGGTGGATCGTGATCTGTCAACCCAGGAGTGAGAGGCAACATCTCTTTCGACGACAACAGCGCAGGATATACGGTAAGTTATCTATCGAATCTTTGTCCATTCGTTAACTAGGAATTGATGTCATAGTGTGTCTTTTTTATGGCTAGACCCACTCTAGGGCTAGTGAGATCGCCTTTGTCCGCAGAGGGGATTTACCTCATCAACACCCCCTTAATTACGACATGCAAATTAACCTTGACTCAACATAACTTAAGCATGTTTGCAGGTCTAAGTCTCAGCTAGGCTTGTAATGACTCAAAACTTTGACATCAACTCTTATGTTGGATTTCTTTTTCCTTTTCTTCTAGATCCTGTACCCTCTAAACTACTCCATCTTTGTATTTTTGTTACAGGTTCCAAATTTTATTTTCTTCATTTGATGTTGCAACTCTTCCATCATGATATATTTTTTTATCATAAAAACGTAGAAAATCATTTCAGCTTGACTATGGATGTCCTCTACATCTTCAAAAATTTTCTTGTATGTGGACTGCTGCCACATCTCATCCTCTATAATTTGTTCTTCATCATGAATATTCTAATTATCAATTTGATGCAACATAATCCCATAATAAAATTTTATCTCTTCAAGACTCCAATACATGAAAATTTACTTGACATTTTTATTTTCTACATAATCAATTTCTCTTCAGCATTCATTATTGCAACTTCTATGTAGACTTCGTCAACACATAGCGTTTTAAGCCATGGTTCAAGAAACTTTAATTCTTCTTCAAATTTTTTTCTTTCTTCTCGGTTGCTTCTAACATATGCATGGTTAAAATTAATGTTAATTTTGTATGGAAAAACAACTTTAGAACCATATTGGTTCTATTCATTCTACTCTGCAATGAGATTTTTCTCATCTTTCACTTTCTTCTCTTCCTCTATCGCGCCTTTCACTGCTTCTGTCATTGCATCATAGTCTTCATTTTCCACTTCTTTACCAACCTCTTTTACTTCAAACATGTTCTCTTCCACATGGTTTTCATACACAAGTGGGCTCATCTCACCAAATAACAACATATCAATAAGATTTTTTGTTGCATCATCTACAACCACTCATCACTAGTTAATTTTTCTTCGTCAAATTTAACACTAACAATTTCAATTGATGGATCCACTAAACCAAATGCTTCTCCATTGGTAAAAATATCTATGCCAAAATCAGCTACTGCTGATAAAACATTATTAACATTGTCATCCACTTTCAAGTGAGATTCACCAAACTCTTCATCTTTTTGTAGATTCATTGCACCAAATTTTTATTTCAAGATCTTCTTTGCTTCCTTGAAAGTTGTAGCTTTTGCTACCTTGCACAAAAACTTATCATCCAATCCCTGTTTTATAAAATTCAATGCTAAAGCATCGCATACTTCATCATATGGGTTATTATATTGGTACTTAATTAACTCTTTAGCTCGAAGAAAAGTTAGCATTTTGATAACCAAAAAATAAAAATATTTACCACTAAACATAGGAGGTGGTAGAAAATCAAAGTTACGCCAATCACAATCGATCTATTTCTTCTTCTAGACTTCTCAGTTCCTCAATTGTGGCCTGAACCTGTCTAAACATGGCAACGATCTTTTCCTTTTCTTTTTTATTCATTTTCTTAATTTGCTTCAATCAAATTTTCCAACTAAGAATTGTTGTATTTCCTTTGTATTATAATTTCTTTCCTAATTGCATGAGTTCATCTTTCATATCACCCCTGAAAAACACTATCATACTCAATAAACCATATTTTTTTTCATAAACTAATAAACCTTTTAGAAACACAGAATCAACTTTCTAATTAAACCCCTACTTTTATAATACTTTATAAGCTTTCGTACCATGAAACATACACTTTTAAAACTTTATCACCAAACTTTTCACACTTGATAAACTCCTTTTTGAAATAAGCCTTTTGAATATCCACACAACCTTTAATTAAATCTTTCATAATCTTTTAATTAAAAAAAAAAAAACATTCGATAGCTTAACAATTTTCACCATATGCATAAGGGGCATTAAAACACACTTTTATAAAAAAAAAAGTAGAATGAACTTTGACTTTCCTTGAATAACTCTATCATAAATATGTATTTATGAAAAGTGAACCTTGGTGTAAATCTTTCTCCAAATTAATTTTTTTGACTTCTTGGGGGCCACACACATTAGCTACCGTGGTTGCCTTTGCTGCAAGACTTATGGCTCTCTAAAATTAATGTGTGACACCTTCAAATTAGCATAACTGGTCACGACTGACTTATATAGCTTGGTGGCTGCTCTTTTCAGCTCAATCCTCGACACCTCCTCAATATGGTGAACGATTTTGCAGGCCAGTGCTGAATCACATACGCAGCGATGGTTCCATACTACAGCTCCTTCCTCCAATCAAACATCAACGCTCGGCTTCAATAAAATTAAAAATAAACTTTGTTGACTACAAGACCCACTCAGTCGCTACACATAACGCAGAGAGAGAGCAAGGCACTTCCAGAACTTTTGCACTCGGCCACAACAACTCATGCCAACCTCCATATGGAGATAACGAGAAATATAATACCTCTACTTTTCCACCATTACTCTTTCAAACGTGCTTAAATATCATATCGATAAACAAACGAGTATCTTACGGAGGCCCCTTATTTCATGAAAAGTGTGGCTAATTTGAGATTGTATAGGAAAATAAGAAACGTGATATTGATTTGTTCAAGTCCACGATTTCCTACACATGATCTATGATTAGGCATCCATCCCCATTGAAAGAACGCCACAAAACGCACAATTTACTTTCACGTAGGATCAAATAATACAGCTTTCGAGCCACGTAAATCTTTAACCTCTCGCTCTGAAACAACTCCACTCGACATTCCCACAACACTAGTTCATACTCACTCAAAACGTTGTGATTTCTGATACCAGTTGAAATACTGATAGAACACAATGAAAGACACAAAAACAATAGGAAGCTACAACTGCTAACAAAAAACAACAACATTTACATAACAGTGAAACGGCAAAGCATCCACAAGTGCATTGCAACTTGGACTATACATCTCTTCTGCCTGTAATCACCTATGTTTATAATAAAAAACTATGTCGATAATTTCCCTTTCAAGTTGAAAGAGTCATGGCGGTGATGACCCTTCGAAGATCAACAGGTTAAGGCGGTGTGTAGTGAGGCTTCAGTGCATGAGGCGTAGGCAGTGGGTTGATGAATATGTTTGACGGGAGTAATTATCTCCAACATGAACAATACATAGAATTGGAATTACTAGATTAATAATGTATATAAACACACAGTTTATTTCACCCAATTTGATGACTTGATTTTAGGATACCTTGCCAATGTGAGGACTACAATCTCAGGTTTAAGATTGATAGTAGTGGCAACTTTTCAGACTATATGGCATTCATATTTTGGTATCACGAAAGGGAAAAAAGACATTCGGGTTATTCAAATCACACATGTAGTTATTTCCATAGAAATCAATTTATTTATCTTTGCATTCCTACTTATTTATAGTAATTAAATTAGTAATGTACATCTCTCCTCACATTTACCTAAGTAATCGATTAATTTGGGCAACCATGAGCTAAGGGAATTTAAGAGAAGACTCAATCTCCTTGGTGACTTTAAAAAAGTGAAATGAACATGGAAAACCATAACACCGACTCCACGGACCTGCTAGAGGACCCCCAAAGGCTATCTCAGTCATCAAACTGGATTATCCATGGGTCCCACTTACATTTACTGAAGAAAACCCTCAGACGCTCCCTTGATATCGGAAAGGGTGCCTCTAGGAGGCTTTGCACGCTCCCGCAACATAGTCATGCATGCGTAAAAGACTTTTTTCCCCACCCCATGCCTACGTCAGCAGGATTTAAGGCATTTTTTATTCCCAAAATCCTAGGGAATGCCAAAAACTTCTTGTAGCTTTCAGAATCCATCAAACACATGACGACAATTCCAAATAACCCTAAAATTACTCCAAGACTAGGCCTCACCATCCCCAACCTGGATTGACATTCTATCGAACACTTGGCATGAATGAAATTTACAGGTATAGTACGAGATAGAGCATGAATGAATGAAAACTCTTATGAGACATTACAAAAAGGACCACCACCCTCTTCCTTAAACAAATATGACATTAATTAGGGCTTGCATCCTTTATTTTAACAATTACAAGTAAATACATGAAATAACCATCACATGAACCAGTCATTTAATCATGCTTATAACCAGAATAAAACCATGGAAATAACAGTGAGATAACAACCATTAAATCCACGCATTAATAAGTACAAAGCAAGAGAAATTATATTTCATTAAACATAGGCAATATTTGATCGGGTTTGGGACTTCCATGTACCACCCAACCATAGACATGGTTGAGCCAAATCTCTCTTCATCCAATCACCCTTGTGCCATATTCAAACCATGAATGTGGGATTTCATGGATAAACCAATCCAAAATCAACCAAGAAAATCCATACGTTAAACCATCTCCACCCTCACCATACCATGATCACACCAAAATCGGTGCTCCAGTCAAAAAACTGAACCCAACTTGGAATGCCTCCAGAAATCCATCAATATCCTTGAGGAATTTTCCGTCACCTTGTCTCTCAGGATTTACATTATATCCTGTCAAAACCGGTCAAGGGATTCCTAAGCCTTTGGGAATTTTCCTCGAGACCACCTCTACCCCGTATTCCAAAATCCATCCGAAAATTCCAAAGCTTAAAATCGAGATAAAAATCTCAATACACCATGACATCCAGAAAAAGGAAAGGCAAGACTGAAAACCATTGTCACAACTCGAAAAAACCATGCCATCGACAACAAGAGAACCACATACCAACATACATAAGTCATGCATGTCCAAACCAACTATGAAATCACACATGCAATATGTTACCTGCAAGTATTCATTTTGAAGCTACTAGATCTTACTCTTCCTTATTTGATCTTTGTTTTTTTTCCTTTCCTTTCCTTGTCCTTCCTTTTCTTTCTTTCCTCTTTCTTGACTCAATGTTGAAATGCTCCAAGATAACTAACGTATCCAAGAGTGTGTGAAAGAGAGAGAATATTGAGACAGCTCTAAAACTAAACTAGCAAAAGGTACCAACTGGTCCTCATAATCTTTTTTATCAATTAAGCCTCTATTTTATTCATTTTCTATTATTTTCTTTTATTTTCCTCATCATATGCAACCTACGACCTTTTACCTTCTTTTTCTCCTAATTTTTTTTATTTTCATAGATAAATGTGCCAAAAATACTTTTTCCCTCTTTAATTGCTTAGTCATTGCCTTTGCCAATTTTCCTTAGCCATAAACACATATGGAGTGACACTCACTAAAATATCTTTGCCAAAAATTTATCTTGAAATAAGTGTCTCTCAAGTGTGGTCTTATTTTTACCTTTATTAACTTTTATTACATGAACTTTTATCCCAAATCTGTTACACCAGTTAAAAATAAATTCACTGTGATGAGCAAAACAATTAACGGAACTCTTTCTCTTTGTTTTCTGGTAAATGATGGGAAGAGAGAAGAATGGGTGTCAACTACCCATGTAATACCAGCTAACTGAAAGGGAGGGGCCATATACGATTCCGACATTCATCTCAATTAAATCAGTAGAAATCAGTGTAGATTTGGCTTGCAACCTTATAAATTGTAGTATTGTAGGAAAGAAAGTGTGAATTGAGGATATTTGATAATTTAGTTTTTGTTGTTAAAATGTTACCGACTACAAGATATGTTATTAATAGGTTTCATTTCTTGTTATATGGAATATGTAAAGGAATTCTGGAGCTCGAGTATTTTAGGTTCGAAGTTGCTTCTTGATTCTAAGAATCAGAATTACTTCTTAGTTGTATAAGGTTGGTAAAAAAAAAAATTGGTGGACAATCATTTTTTCTCTATTAAAAAAATCCAGTTGAGTTGTGTTTATTATATGTATAGTTTTATTAATTTTTTTAAATATTTTAAACTTTTCTAAAATAATTTATATTGTATATTTATTTTGCATATTTTTTTTTTACATTGTTTAAATTATAAACCTAATCTATATACACAAGCGAAGTGTTGTTTCTTAGTTCTTGCTTTTTATGAAAAAAAAAAAATTAAGTTATTATAACTAAGATAAAACAATATTATGATATTTTAAAAATATTTAAGTTATAAATAGGAAAAAATAATATTATTATGTTTTAAACTTATTGGTCTTATAAAGATATTGGATTGCTTAAAGAAACATTAAAATCATTTGTATTTTGTTGATTACTTGTACTTTAAGGGTTGTCTTAGTTGTGAATGTCATTAGTTTATACATACAATAATGTTTAATAAGATTAAATCTTGTCTCAATGAAATTTTTAAAAAAGAAAAAAGAACTGTTTGATTTGTTTTAAAATTTTATTTATATATTTGAATTTTTTTAATAAATCAAATCATAAATCATTCTGATTTTTTATGAGCTTGAAGGTTTAGAAGTTGGTATTGTATATATATATATATATATATATATATATTGGATGTTTTGGCCCTTTCATAGATACATTTCTTGATCAATTTTCACTTATATCTAGCAAAGAATTGTAATCAAAATAACATAAAAGATATTTTCTTATTCTATTGGAAATATCAACAAGTGAATTTGATCAATCAACTTAATATGTGATTGAGTACTTAATAATGCAATTGATCTTTATTATATTAAAAATATTTTTTGAAAAATATCATAAATGAGATCGCGTTCAATTGTAATAACAACTTTCTATGTGATTATGTTATGAATAAAATATTCATAACTATATAATATATTAAAATAAATAATAAAATAATAAATAGCTATTAATTAATAATTAATAAATGAATTAAATTAAATTAAGTTTCCCATTTAATTATGAAATGAAACTTATGTCAAAAGTTGTGTCGTAGCATTGTGGCCAATCAACTCCTATAAAGGAGAACCACTGAAGGGCTTGTAAATCGTCCATTATATATATATATATATATATATATATATATATATATATATATATATATATATATATATATATATATATATATATATATATATTCATGTTCATTGATGTGTCTTTCATTGTCCAACTCAATGAAAAAAAATAATTGTTTCAGTGGTATTAGAGCCATCGTTTCTTCATTTGTCTATTGTTGTTCACCACTCAGTCGTTATCATCACATCCACAATTATGCACCCCTACATCAAGTCTCTTGATCATTCCACACCCTTTCATTGTTGTCTCGTGTTGCCCATCCCCAACCGCATTTTTCCCCTACCCACAACCTACATCTACCCCTACTGAACCCTTCATTGCTTGTCTTCACACCGTCATGCTAACTCATTCACTGGTACTGCCACTCATGTTTACTGCAATTCTGTGACCAGTCTGGTTTGTAACTCGTGGTTTCGTGCCCCCCTACCTTCCTTCGCCGCATTCCCTGTATTCATCCGTTGTCTTAATCAGTCGTTTTCCCTAGACAACCTAAACCTTCTGGCACGGTCTGCCTTTAGTTGTCTTCATTAGTTGTCTTCCTTGGACAGCCCGACACCTTTTGACATATTCTGCCTTTTTTTCTCTTTTTTCGAGTCAAATGAATAGTAAAAAGGCGTATTGTTACACTCTTTGAATTATATAGGAGCATCAATAATTATATAATTACAAAATTAAAGTTATATAATTCAACTAATTGAATTATTTAAAAATAAAATTAATAATAATAATAATAATAACATTATTATTATTATTATTTTATATATATATATTAAAAAAAATTGGGTCTACTAAGAAAAAGAAGAACAAATAGGGAGTAGCAGTGATGATGTGAATTCAAAGAAATTTCAAGAAGAACTCGATAGAATGTGCAAGTGCCTTGACAGTGTCGAAAGAAAGCAAGATGAATTCAAAAATGTAAAAGAAAATTCAATTAGTAATCAAGACCAAATGGCAGATAATATCAAAGAATTGAAGAGCATGATGAGCCAGTTTATGGGAGGAGCCAATCCACCTTTTAATCCCTCTACCACGCAAACTCCCAAGACTATGGAAGGTGAAATTTTTCCAATTCATGATTTTTTGTCGATGCACAAAAAGCCACAAATATCGCATATAGAGTTCGAAAGAAGTCAATACTATACAAAGTTTCTCGAAAGAGACTACCTTAAAATTAAAAGAGAATTACCTAAGTACGATGGTAAGGACCATAAGGACGCCATTTTATGGGTAAATAAAATGGATGCCATTTTTGGAGCAAACCCGCCAACAGGTGAAAAAGAGAAGGTCATAATTGCATACAACAATATGAAAGTTGAAGCATATTATGATTGGTTCCTATGGTGGTCCAACAAAAGTGTGACTCGTTTGTTCAATTTGGAAAATTTTAAAAACACATTGCTCAAAAGGTTCCATGACGAAGAAGAAGACAATGTTTACGAAAAATTCATTCACCTCAAACAAAAATGATAAGTAAGAAAATACACCCACGAGTGGGAAGTATTTTCTATAAGGAAAATGGTATTCTCAAACGAAGAACTACTAAAAATGTACCGATGTGGCCTTAAAGAATATATTCGGAAAGAATTAAAACTGTAAAAACGAAAAACCATTGAAGAAGCTAGACATGCAACAATAATTATTGAGCAAAAATATAATCTCCATAAAATTCCATATGCCTGTAATGAAAAATAAAACAACTACTCAAAAGGGAATTCAAGTAAGTCATCTTCAGAAAAGGTTGGTAAGTACATTCTAGCATCAATGCGTCATGGAGGAAAACAATAGTCAAATTTCGAAAGAAAAAGGGATGGGAAATGTTGGACATGCGGAGATAAATATTCCCTAGGACAGAGGTGAAATACGCAAAAACTTTACAACTGTGAAGCAGAAAGAGAAGAATAATATTGAGAGAATAACTCCGACGAGGAAAAAAATAAAGAAAACGAGACTCCTAATCAAAATCAAGAAGAAGAAAATATGTCAAGAATTTCTTAGGAAGCTATCACAAGGATAGCTCAACCACAAACATTAAAACTTAAAGGACATATTAAGAAGCATAAATTTATTATGTTAATAGATTCATGAAGTACACAACTTTATAGATGTTAATGTCGCAAAAATACTGAACATTTTTTCCTATCATGTGGAATATTTGAAAGTTATGGTGGCAGATGGAAAATGAATAGATGGAGTAGGGAAGATCCATAAAGTTAAAATGCAACTAAATGAATACAAATGGTGTCCAAATTTTATACAGTTCCTTTAGGAGGTGTATATGTCGTCTTAGGAGTACAATGGTTGTAAAAAATAGGTACATATTCTGCAAATAACCAAAAACGGTTCATTAAGTTCAAAATGGATTTAAGGAAGTACAAGTTGTTCGGATTCCAAGGCCAATGAAGAAGCTTATTCGCAAGGGATCCCCAGTATTCGTCGCACAATATCAAAAATTAGAGTTATTATTGATGGAAGGGGTTCACCAATAGTCGGAAGTTACATCCCTAATCTAGAAATATGATAAGGTATTTCAATATTTCCTCATGAAATTACCCTCTAAAAGGAAAATTGAGCATATCATTGAATTCAAACCAGATTCAACACTAGTAAATGCAAATCCATATCACTACCCCCATCATCATAAAACATAAATAGAAATATTGATACAATATCCGTTAAAGCATGGAGTCATTACAAAAAGTAGAAGTCCATATTGTGCACCAGTAGTATTAGTCAGGAAAAATGATGGATCCTTCTAGTTGTTCATAGATTACAGAGGAATAAACAAAAATTTCCTATTACATTCATTGATGAGATGCTAGATGAAATCCATGGTGCAGAGTATTTTTCAAAATTATATTTGAGATCAGGCTACTATCAAATTCAAGTGAGATTATAAGACGTCAAAAAACTGCGTTAAGAACTCATGAAGGGAACTATGAGTTTAATATAATCCCATTTGTTTTAACAAATGCACCAACCACCTTCCAAGCAACCATGAACGAACTCTTCCATCCATACTTGCGAAATGTTGTGCTAGTCTTCTTCGACGATATCCTTGTTTATAGAAAAACGTGGAAGGAACACCTCAAACATCTAGAAGAAGTAATTTTTGTATTAGTGAAGAATCCATTTTACACTAAGCTATAAAAATCTACCTTTGGGAAAAAGGAAGTTGAATCCATGGGACACATCATATCCAAGGAAGGAGTCAAAGTAGACCCCAAAAAAATTAAAGCAATTAAAGAATGGCCCAAAGCCAAGAACATATCAAAACTGAGAGGATTTCTAGGTTTAACTGGGTATTATATAAGGTTCATAAAGAACTGTGCACATTTCACTGCGCCACTAAGAAATTTGTTAAAAAATAATTATTTCTAATGAAATAACGAGGCTGACGAATGCTTCAAGAATCTAAAGGAAGTGGTGTCAACCACACCGGTACTAACAACCCCAGATTTCTCCAAACCATTCATAGTCGAATGTAACGCTTCAAGATTTAGAATTGGAGAAGTATTAATGCAAGACACACATCCTATATCTAATGAAATCAAGAAGCTCAACAAACGGGAAAGTGTGAAGTCAACTTACCAAAAATAGATGCTTTCCCTCATACATGCATTAACTAAATGGTGACAGTGCTTGCTCGAAAGTAAGTTCTCAATCCAAACCGACCACAATGGTCTTCAATTTCTACTTCAACAAAAAACACTATTAACAGAACAAGATAATTGTATGGAGAAACTTTCAGCATTCGACCTAGAAATACTGCAAAAAAAGGAAAATAGAATGTCGTAGTTGATGCACTTTCACGGAAAGATGATCACAACACAACATGTGTTGCCTTGGTAGTTGTTCCTGATTGGCTAGATGCAATACAAACTGAGTCTGCCAAGGATTTGGGTTGTGGTTCTATGATTGAAAATATCTACAATACACCAATTTTGAATGGAAAAATGATATATTATGGTACAAAGGTAGAATTTACCTAACCCCATCATCTAAATTTAGAATGAAAATTATAAAGGAATCTCACAGTTCTCCTATAGCTGGGCATGTTGGATTCTTCAAGACTTACTACAACATTCGGTAATCATTTTACTCAAAAGGTATGAGTAAGGAAATCCAAAACATATGTCAGTGAGTGTGAAGTTTTTCAGAGAAGTAAGGGTGAAAATATTCCAACTCCTAGTTTACTACACTCGTTACACATTCCAAATAAAAAATGGGAGGAAATATTGATGGATTTCTGTGAAGGACTTCCTATGTCTGACAGTAAGGACAAGATATCTTTCGTAGTGGATAGACTCACCAAATATGCCCACTTCATGGCAATCAGAAAAACTGATACAACCAAGCAAATTGCGGAAGTTTTTTGTAAAAATTTCTTATTTACAAACTACATGGTTTTCCCAAGGTTATTTTGAGTGATAGAGATGCAAAATTTAAAGGAAATTTTTGGAAATATTTCTGCCACCAAGCAATAATATCTCTCAACATGAGTTCAACTTATCACCCCAAGACAGATGGTCAAACATAAGTTGTAAATCATTGTTTGGAAATATATCTCTGTTGTTTCATCATCAACAAACAAAACAAATTGTCTCAGTGGATACAATTGGCATAATGGTGGTACAATACAACATATCACACTTAAACTAAAATGACTCCCTTCCATGCCCGATATGGCTATGAACCACCCAGGTGGAAGGATTTTTCATTGAACAATTTTAAGTTTCAAGAAGAAAAAACCACTTAGAAGAAAACCAAAGAATTATTAACTTGTTAAAATAAAATTTAACAATGGCACGCAATAGAATGAAGCAACAAGCTAACCAACATCACACAGAAAGAGAATTCGAAGAAGGATATTGGGTTTCCGTTAGAATTCAACCCTATAAGCAGTTATCATTAAAACAACAAGGGAAAAATAAGTTATCTCCTAAGTATTACGGACCATACCAAATTATCAAAAAAATAAGTAACATGGTTTACGGATTAAAGTTACCAAACCATTGTCAAATTCACAACACATTTCATGTATCAAGCCTCAAAAAGGTACTTGGTCAAAATCAAACAGCGCAAACAGATATACCCGATACTGACCAAGAAGGAAGGATCATATTATAACCTAAAGGCATACTCGCTACTTGCCAGAAGGTACTACGATCCAAGACTATTAAAGAATATCTTATCAAATGGAAAATACTACCAAAAGACTCATCATGGGAGACATAACATTTTCACCAACAACACCAACATTTCCTATGCTTTGAGGACAAAAAATTTGTAAGGGAGAGGCAATGTTATGAATAAAATATTCATAACTATATAGTATATTAAAATAAATAAAATAATAATAAATATCTATTAATTAATAATTAATAAATTAATTAAATTAAATTAATTTGTCCAACTAATTATGAAAGGGCATTTATGTCAAAAGTTGTGTCTTAACCATTTGGCGCCACTCAACTCCTATAAAGGAGAACCGCCCAAAGACTTTTAAATCATCCATTATATATATATATATAGTCATGTGCATCGATGTGTCTTCAATTGTGCCCAATTCAATGAATAAAAATAATTGTTTCATATTACTCATTATATAATTTATATAATTATATTTATTTTGATAATAAATATAATTATAATAAAAAAAAGAAAAAGAAAAATGTATTTACATACTTATATCCTTTTTCAAATAAATACATATACGTTTTACCAAATGCATAAATTTAAGGAAAAAGATAAAATGAAAAAGTTAATATTGAGTACCTTGGAAATTAAAACAAAATAAATTTGATAATTGAAATAGTAATTTTTATATATACTAAACAATTGAAGTGTACCTTAGAAATTAAAATCTTTTGACAAACTTATAAAGATATTTCGCTTCAAAACCATGCATAATATTAATGAAATATATATACTAGAGAAATATATGAAGACATCATATGGTCTTTTGTGTTGATTGGTAAGGCGTTCCTCTTGTGGAAGTTGATTGATTAAGTGTTTATCTTGCTTCCACATGATGCTTGGGATGAAACATCTGTAAAATTAAAATATTATTGGGAATTCAACCATTTCAATGGGCATTTAAGTCAAATAATTTTGTGTAAATTTAATATTCGTTTGGATTTCTCCTTCACAAAGATCAAAAATTAATTCCACAAATGTGTTAGTGAAGTTAGTAGAGTAGTCTCTTGTTTACAAATCATTGCATGATGGATCAAAGTTAAAATGGGTTTACATTAATTCTTAGTATGTGAGTCAATACATGTGAAAATTCATGTGCACACATGTCAACGGCTTCTAGAACATGATAAAAATTGCACCTCATTCATATTAAACAACACACCAATAATATATATAAAATTTATGATTGAAAATGAAACAATTTTTTGAATGTCATGTTCCAATTCTATATTAAACATTTAAAAATTTATATATCTCCATAACATTTAGATATAAAAATAATTTTGAATGAAATTTAAATAAAAAATAGTTGTTTTCAATTACTTTATTTATATTATTTAGATAAAGTTGATTTTAGATAGATATTAAAATAATTTACTTTTGATAAATATTGAAATATTTTATTATTATTAATTTATTTTAATATTATATCTAAACTATATGTGAACATAAGCATTACATGTCTCTTTCATAATTACTTGTAAAAAACACATTTTGAAAAAAAAAAAACTTATTTTAACTAGATAAAAATGTTTTCGGATTAATCGCATCGTTAGGATTAGGTCAATCCTAATCCTAACGATGCGATTAATCCGAAAACATTTTTATCTACATTATGGATCACAAAAGTCTTAGATCTAACATTATTTTAACTAGTTTAATGATAACATGTCAAATCAATAAAAGTTGTTAATAACATTTTAATTATAAAATATTTTAATAATATGTCAAATAAAATATTCACAACTCATTAAATTTGATTGAAATTTGACCATAAATATTGACATTGATATGTGTACTATAATGACAATTAGTAATATATATATATGTGAACTAGAAAAAATTGAAATTGAAATTTAAAAATTTAAAAATATTAAATTTAATATTTATTTTTTTCAAAATTTTAATATAAATTTTATAATTTAAATTAATTAAAAATCAATTATTTTTTACTAAAAACAAAAACAATATAACATATGAATATATAATAAAAATATATATATTTAAATTACAAATTTACTAAACAAATCCCATCCATTTACATTTATGAATATGTAAATAAACAAAGACAGACTTAGATATGATCCAATCGGTTTATCCCATTACAATTTTAATTATCATGACTTTAAATCCAAAGTTATAGTTCAACCTCACATAAAATCCCATACATATCAAAGTTATATTTTTCAACTTACATAAAATCAATCGCATATATGAAATGTCTATAAAATTGTTATAAAATTGTTATACATAATTGAGAGGAATCATTAAAAGAATTATCCAAATATATATAATATATATAAGGAGGTCATCAATCCCACTCTAGAAGATTAAAGGTATCTCTTTGTTTAACTAGCTCAACGAAGAAAATTAATATAGTCAAGATTAGAACGAACTCTCATGAGCTTCATAGTGAAACAGGTCGTTGGACAATTCCTAAAACACCATGGATGGAAAGGATCTGCCATCTCTGTGAGAAATGAACAGTGAGGATGAAAATCACTTCCTCTTAGAGTGCCCCGCGTACAACCACATTAGATCTCGATTTCATAATCTTTGTTGCAATACTGAGCTTCCTAGCCTTTTAATATGTCAAAATTATAGTGAGCTTGGGAGGCTTCTCTCCAAGCTTTTTGAGCATAGGAATAAAATCTTAAATCAGACTAAATTATTTGTTTTTTTAGGTCCGATAGACCAAAGATTGGTATCAGTGGACATTAACCACCACCACCATCGTCATCATCATCATCATCATCATCATTTTTGAAAAATATTATTTAAAATTAAATAAATAAATTTATTAATTTTATTAATAAATATTATTATATTGTTAAATTTATTTTATTTATATTATGTAATAAATAATAAATATAAATATAAATTTGTTTTCGTTATAAATTTTAAAATTATTTTGATTTTAGTAATTCTAATTTTAATTTTAGTGACAGGTGATAGTACAATTGGGAAAAAATATATTGGTAAAAAAAATAACTTATAATATAAATTTAATTTTGAATATGTGTGTGTTTTATTATTGGATCATGTTTTTCTAGGTACTATAGTACTAGCTTGGCAATTAAATTGTATTGATTTTCAATATTTTTGGTTGACTTTTAACAATATAACCAAAGTTTCAAGAAATGCTAAATATTCATAATTTTTCATAAATTCAAAAACAATTTTCTAATTTCTAGAAATTTTATTTCTAATTTTCTATTAGTTGAGTGAGCCTTGATATGACATAATTCCCCATATAGAAGAATTTTAATTTTCTCTATTTGTGAGTGCCTTACAAATCATTTTAAAATAAAAATAAAAAAGAAAAATTTATGAGTGGTCATTCTATAAGTGAGTGCTCTAACACTGAGTGAATTTAAGTAAGCAAAAGAGATATTTCATCACTTACATTGCCATTGAAATTGACACTAACACTATGATGAGGACTACTCGTGCCATAAAATTGATACAGTGTGCAGAGTATAGTGGTGTAGAAAAATATTTGATACATTGATACAAAATCTTCCTCTACATTGATACATTGATAGTGGCTCTATTTTATTCCCAATATATTTGGGATTTGGTGGAGATTGGGTTCCAGGAACCAATAGATATAGTAGAATACAATGCTTTAACACAAGCAAAAAATGATTTTTTGAGGGACAATAGGAAGAAGGATTCAAAATTCCTCTTCTACATTTTTCAAGCAATTCATGAAAGTATTTTTCCAAGGATTGCAACAACAAAAAAGTCCAAGCACGCATGGGATACCCTCCAAACAACCTACCAAGGCATGGAAAAATGGAAGACAACAAAACTACAAATGCTAAGGAGATATTTTGAGACAATTTCTATGAAAGAGTATGAGAATGTAGACTCAGTTTTCACACAAGTAATTGGATTGGTTATTCGAATCAGGTCTCATGGTGAGACACTTGAGCAAAGGAGAATAGTTGAGAAAATATCGAGAAGTCTGCCACCAAGATTTGATGCCATTGTTGTGGCCATAGAAGAGATAAAGTATCTCTCATAATTTTCAGTGGATAAGCTTCATGCATCACTCATTTCTCATGAAAATATACTGAATAGAACAACACACTCCTCATTGGAGCATGTCTTCAAGACACAAGTTTCATTTGGTCAAGGTAGAGGCAGAGGAAGATCAAATGCCAGAGGAAGAGGAAAAAGCCCATATAGAGGTGGAAGAGGAAGCCCTTCAAGCTCAAGTGGAAGGGGCAGCAATCAAAATCCAAGTCAAGGCCCAAGCTAGAATCATGCACAAGGTCAGAGGTGTGATAAATCTCAAGTTAGATGTCATTATTGTAATAAGTATGGTCATTATGCAAATAAATTTAGCTAGAAGACATGATATAAGCAACAAACCAAGTGAAACTTTCACAAAGGAAAATCAAAACCAAGATAGCATGTTTTTAGCTTGTAATGTAGCACAAGAAAAACAAAGGGATGTATGGTTTCTAGATTCAGGGTGCCAAAACCACATGATAGGGAACATAGAAATGTTTAACAATTCATATGAAAGTGTGAAATATGAAGTGACATTAGGGATTGATAACAAAGTCTATGTCATGGGCAAAGGAAGAGTCAACATTCTAACAAAGAAGGGGGAGAAGAAGTACATTTCAGATGTTTATTTTGTCCCTCGTTTGAAGCATAACCTCATAAGCATTAGACAACTCATACAAAAGGGGTACAATGTCTTTTTCAAAAATGGTGAGTTCACACTTTTAGATAAGTCTCCGTGAAAACAGTTGATTGCAAAAGTTCATATGACAAGAAATAGAATGTTTCCTCTCAAGCTAAAACCATATTGGAAGGAATAAGGTGCTCAAGCACAACTATCAATGAATTCAAAAGAGAATGAAAGAAATGTAGCAGTTGTCAGACAAGTAAACTTTCAAGCAGAAGTTAAAGATGAAAATTGGTTATGGCATTTGATATTTGGCCATCTCAATTTTGGAGGTTTGAATTTTCTGCATAGGAAAGGCATGGTGAAGGAATTGCCACCAATAGAAAAACCATACAGCCTATGTGAAGGATGCATATTTGGCAAACAACATAGGGAGACATTTCCAGCACGAAATTCAATAAGGTAAAAGGCACCTTTGGAGATTGTCCATTCATATTTATGTGGACCAATGCAGACACCATCAATTAGGGGGATCTTTTATTTCTTGACCATAAATGATTGTACAAGGAAGACATGGGTGTACTTCCTAAAACAGAAAATTGAAGTGTTTGAGCACTTCTTTAAATGCAAAGCTCTTGTTGAGAGGAAAAGTGGACACTACATCAAAGTTTTGAGGACATAAAAAGGTGGTAAATACATCTCAAATGAATTCCTATGCTTTTGTAGGGAGCATAGAATTCACAAGAAATTTACAACAAGGTATACACCTCGGAAAAATAGTGTAACGAAAAAGAAAAATAGGACCATTATGGAAATGACAAGGAGTATGTTGAAGGAAAATCATTTTCCAAATGATTATCGAGCTGAATTTGTCACTTGTGAAACATAAACGATTAATAGGTGTCCAACCAAAAGTGTCAAGAATATGTTTTGAAGAGGCATGGAGTGGAAGAAAGCATAGTGTCACTCACATGAGAGCGTTCATATGTGTGGCTTATGCACATGTCCCAGATGAATTAAGGAATAAGTTGGACAACAAGGGGGATAAATGCATATTTTTTGGATATAGTGATGAATTGAAGGCATACAAGCTCTACAATCCATCAACCAAGAAGGTCATAATCAGCAGATATGTGCAGTTCATATAAGAGGAAGCACAGAATGGAAATTTAGAGAAGATAATTAATGTGAAAGCATTTATACCACGGGAAGACAAAGAGGAATTGACTGCATCAATTAATTCCTCAATGGTGACTTCTCCTACTCCTATTCAAGCTCAACAAAGCAGTCACCAAGTGACAACATCAACAAATAATAGGAAAATGTCGCGCAATCAAGCAAGTACCACTCCAAGCACACCAAAAAGACCCAAAACATCATCTACCTCAAGCACAACATCAAGTGACATGTCAAGTCCATCCTATGCAAGCATAAGAAGACAAAAATTTAGAAATTTATGAGAAAAATGAAGTTGATAGTAGTGCAGGTCTGAATTCCTTGGTCCATTGTTTTGTCATGTAGATGACTCAATCCATTTTAAGGATGTAGTCAAAGAGGAAAAATGGGTAGCATCTATGTATGAAGAATTAGGAGTAATAGAAAATAATGACACATGGGAGTTAGTGGAACTTCCGCAAGGAAAAGAAGTCATTGGAATGAAGTGGGTATATAAGACCAAGAGAAACATTGAAGGAAATACTGAAAGGCATAAAGCAAGGTTAGTTTTCAAAGTATACAAGTAGAATCATGGACAAGATTATGCAAAGACATTTGCATTAGTCGCGAGAATGGAGACATTGCATACAATTTTTTCAGTTGTCGCGCAACATACATGGAAAGTGTATCAAATGGACGTAAAATCAGTGTTCTCTAATGGAGTGCTAAAAGAGGAAGTATATATTGCGCAACCACATGGTTATGAGGTAGAAGGCCCATAAGACAAGGTGTATAGGTTGAGGAAAGCTCTTTATGGGTTGAAGCAAGCACCACGTGCATGGTATAGAAGAATATGCGCTTACTTGATGGACAATAGGTTTGAAAAATGTGACAGTGAGCCTACTATCTACATAAAAGAGAGTGATGGTAAGCTTCTTATAGTTGTTTTATATGTATATGATTTGATTTTTACAAGGAGTGATGATTTTCTCATTGTTGATTTCAAATAAGTCATGAAAAGTGAGTTTGAAATGGCTGACTTGGGGTTTTTAAGGTATTTTTTAGACATATAAGTGAAGCAAATAGAAAATGATATTTTTATTTCTCAAGCAAAGTATGTAGCAGATATTTTGGAGAGATTCAATATGCAGAACAACAAGCCCGCCCTAAATCCAATTATCATGTGGTTGAAGTTGAGAATATAATATTGTAGTAGCAATGTCAATATGGAATTATACAGAAGTATGGTGGGAAGTTTAATGTATTTGACAGCAACCAGGCCTGGTATACTATATGCAGTAAGCCTAGTGTCAAGGTTCATGGAGACACCCAAGGAGACACATTGGAAAGCAACCAAAAGGATTTTAAAGTATGTCAATGTGACAAAGTATGGTATTTTGTACACTGAAACAAGTAATTTTAGGTTGGACATTGGTTACACTAACAGTGACTAGGCAGGAAGTGTTGATGATACAAAGAGCATGTCACGATATGTTTTTTATTTAGGTTCAGGAGCCATTTCATGGGTCTCCAAGAATTAATGGATAGTGTCATTGTCAACAGAAGAAGTTGAATATGTCGTCGCAATAAAAAAACGTGTCAAGCAGTTTGGATGAGAAGAATGTTGAGGGATTTATGCAATGAATAAGAGGGAACAACAACTATTTTCTATGACAATAATTCTACAATTGCACTATCAAAGAATTATGCTTTTCACAAGAGGAGAAAACACACTGACACTAAATATCATTTTATTGGAGAATTGATTAACATTAGTGAAATTGTATTGCAGGATTACAGGTCATAAGGAAAATGTGTAGACATTTTCACAAAGCCATTGGCGCGTGAAAATTTTGTTTATCTCAAAGATTGTTTGGGGATTGTTAATGGCAGTAGTTGTGATTAAGGGGGAGTGTTGGAAAATTAATCCCAACCACTACGTTAAATAAACTGACAGCAGCCATACCTGTGGTACATAAGTAAATCAAGCAAGTGGAGTTTTACTGTAGGTTGTGGATTTAGTTTGCAAGTTAAATGGCATGAATTAAATGAAATTCTGAGTGGGAGTACAAACTTACCATTCTGCAACACATCAAGAAATTAAGAACAAATGGACATTTAATGCAGGGTTGGAAAAATGTATGGTTAGACATTTATTTCGCAACTGATACATGTACTCCACAAAATAGAAAATCATTTTTGTACAATTTCCCATCATGTGTCTTAATATTTTGATTTTGTCGTGAAATTTTAATGGATTAAAATATTAAAAAATGTATGTTTTAAACAAACATGTATGTAAAAAGTCTTTTTGACTAAGCGTGAATGTAAGACTAAGAGGTCAAGAGGAGAAAATTGTGGAGCAATTTGTGTTGAGGGCGTAAAAAAAACTTAGTTACAGGGTTTTACTGTGAGTTACGCTGCAACTCTACAACGTTCCTCTTCCACATCTAAGTGATGTCAGATTATAGTTGAGATTTAGCATGTAAGCAATGCGAGATTATAGGTTCTTGGAGGTGCACAGGAAGCATAGTGAAAGCTTTCTCCACATCCCCTGCACCTCTACAAAAACATGCTAGTCTGATTGAACTACTCCACAAAAACTATAGAATCAAGATTTCAAAATTCGAACTTGAACCACATTACGTAGATCTACAACACTTTCTACTGGCCAATAAGAAGTTTGTTCATTATTCAATAATTACAATACAAGATAGTGAACAATACTTTTTTTTGATATTTCATGATGGTGGATGAGAGAGCTCAAGGGTGGCCATATGCATGTACTATTGGGTATAGAGCAGCGGAATACAAAACAGAGGCATACATCAGAGAATAAAATTCATAGACAGAACATAAGACAATAGACAAGAATGGAGAAACAAATTAAGCACACATAAACTGGAGAATAACTTCAAACAGAATTCTATTACAGTGGAGGCCTTTCCTTGGCTTGTTGGCTTGCTCAAGTAGAGGCATGAAACACAAATTTATAGTTGCAGCAGGCAGTTCTGCAATTCTGCATGTGAAAAACATATGACTACATAGTGAAATCTAGAAGTCAATCACGGTGGGCGACAGTCAGTGTGTGATTGTTGAAGAGTCGGCAAGGTCGGTGATAGATGGCGTGGGCGATGAGGTTGTTGGTTCAACACTGATGTCTAAATGCGCATTCACATTAACATACACATTGCGAATGCACTATCTTGGATTGCATTTCTCAAACTAATTATTTTGTTTCTCTATTTATAAGATGCATCCTACATTCTCACATGAAACAAAATGGAAAATTCCAATAGTCAATATTTTTCCTTCCCTTATAGAAATGGGGAAACTATAGGTAGCAACATATTGTTAAAAAGACATGAAAAAATTAATAGCTCTCGGTTTTATGTATTCAAATTTTGGTATTCTCTCGTGTATTAATTGCATATGACGGATGAATTATTTTGGGTTTTGAACTCATGTGCTAGCTCTACCTTATACCTATGTAACCAAGAGTCATAATTCCGAATGAGTCACCTTATACCTATATAACCAAGAGTCATAATTCCTAATGGGTCATACAAAATTGGGCTACGAATGAATTGCAGTGGAAGCAATACTTATGGAAACATAACAAAATCCCTTACACAATAGCCCTTAATATGAGAAGCATTTCACGACACCATATTTTCAAGTGTTTTTAGTTCAATGGTAAATATGGTGGTCGACAATTACCAGGGACTATAATTAGACACAGACATACCAATGGAAAAATAAGAAAACATTCACGTTGTGGACGGTGATGGGATAACAAGAAAAATGCAAGCTGGATAACAACAACTAAAAAATATCGTGTACAATGGAGGTATCTATGGGAATGTGGTCCTCTTGATTTGATCATCCCACCTATCGAAAGTGTTTATCCTTAAATCAGATTAAGAAATGGTTATTGAAATAAATTTAACCATATCTTTAAATTATATTAAAAGATAGATTAAACTTTTAAAAGTTGTGCATAACAAGAGAATTATTAATTTAAAGTTATCATGGGAGATAAGCATGGTCTCAAACACATAAAAGATAGGCTTAACAAAGGAATTTTTAGTATAAAGTTAGAGATAAACATGGTCACAAATAAATTTAGAAAAAATTGTGATCCAACTTTGTTGATGGAAGGGAAAATTTAAGCAGTTGAGCGTATGAAGAAATAAAGCCAAACCAATAGAATAGGACACTGAAGAAAGGAGAATGAACACGGGCAATCATGGGGAAGAAGAAATAATAAATGGTTGAGCATTTGCACAGTTATATTATATTTAGTGCAAAGAGTTTTAAATAAAAAACATATTATCGCATATACTACTGCAGCCAATTGCTCTTCTCTGCAAGTGTGTTTGATCGAGTTCACCAAATATTAATCCAAAGTTTCAACATAGTCCACAAGCCTATGGGGCCAATGAGAGCACGAAGAAATTCTACGCAACGGCAGCTCGAGGTAAATCTGTGTGGGTAAATTTTAGCTCCCCATAACTTCCACATCCCAAGATGATAAATTTTGTTTGGTTGTGATATTAATGAGATTGATTTGGCACTTTTTCTCGAAGTTTAATTATTGATCAGTTGTGTTTGATTG
Organism: Pinus albicaulis; assembly: GCA_034641835.2. Classification (NCBI taxonomy): domain Eukaryota; kingdom Viridiplantae; phylum Streptophyta; class Pinopsida; order Pinales; family Pinaceae; genus Pinus; species Pinus albicaulis. Next base: position 882,144,053 of record CM076577.1, read on the forward strand.
AACTTTATTATATACACTATATTAATGGCAGGAAAAATTTTCTAAATCAAAAGAAATGATATCAAAAAAAGTGAAACGAATTCAATGAAAAAGGAACCTGATAGGTTTAAAATTATGTTCTCAATTTTTATTATCGAATGCGCAGTGTGGAGGTGCTTTCATTATCCACGATCAAGAAATTGACTTCTAATCTTGGATCATACTCTGAACAACGGTTCACCTTGATACATTGTTTGGAGTGTGGAAGTGACAAGGAAGAAAAATTGTTCTAGTGTGGAAGTGTGAGGAAGAAAACTTGCTCCACACTCCACACAATGTATCATTGAACAATTATTGTCCGTAATTTCATACTATTGTGACAATTATCTCACAAGTTAATTGCGTTAGAGACGCAATCTACAGTGCAGTATGACCGTGATGTCAAGTATGTCACGTCTTCAAAAAATAATTGTTAATGTCGACTAAAACATTAATCTAATTTTTAATTTTATATAACTTAAATATTTAGATTATATATAACTTTTTAAACTTATTAATGGACTGAGATTAATTATTAAAATACAACTATGTATTATTTATTTAATTTGAATGGATAGTAAATTATCTCACCCATTTAATAATTGCTTTATCATATACGTGAATTTGATTGGATCATAAATTTACCTTTAACAAAAAAATTACCATATTGAATTTACAAATTAAATAAAATTTTAAACATCTTTACTCTTTATTAAAAGTCAATACCATTTCTTAAATCAAAGGAAAAGAGTTAATTCAACACAAACAATCAAAATCCAAAATATTTTATTATTTCTTTTAATTAAATATTTTTAAAATGAATATTTAAAAAGAAAACCCATGTTGTATAGACAAATTAAAACCTTTAAAGATATAAATATTTCCCCATCAAAATTGCAATATTTCAAAATTTAAATAAATAAAAATCTAAATAAACTAGAGGTGTGGTAAATAAATAAAACCTATTTTTATACTTACTCCAGAGCTATGGTAAATAAATAAATAAATAAATAAATATATATATATATATATATATATATATATAAACTAGATTTATGGTAAATAAATGAATTTTTTTTTTTTTATATTTATTCCATAAACTTTTTTATATTTAAAAAAACTCAAAAAGCAAGGTTTTATTTAGATGAAGCCTATGGGACTAATACCATGGGACAAATTAATATTGATACCATGGACTAAATACCATTGGCCAAATACCATATTCATAAAAGAAGTATGGTAAGGAAATAAATACAAAAAAGGTATAAAGAGGTATGATAAATAAATAAATATAAAATAGGTATAAAATGGTATGGTATATAAATAAATATAAAAGAGGTATAAAGAGGTAAGGTAAAAAAATAAAAAAATATATCAAATATGATTATAAATAAAAATATAATTATATAACAAGCCTATGAGCCAAATACCATAGTAAATAAAAGAGGTATGGTAAATAAATAAATAAATATAAATAAACCAGAGGTATGGTAAGTAAATAAAACCTCTTTTCATATTTACTCTATAATCTGCTTTATATTTACGAACACTTAAAAAATAGGTTTTATTTACGTGAAGCCTATGGGCTAAATTATTATTAATACCATGCAAAAAAAAACATTATTAACCCTAATATAATACTAAAAGATTATTATTATTATTATTATTATTATTAAATCTAATACTCATATTAATATATTATAATATTAATATTATTAAATTTAATAACTTTCGATTAATACAATATTAAATTTATTATATTATAACATATATAAATGTGTCATGATATATATCAACTCTAGATATATATGGGAGGGAAAAACAATGTAACATACACCATTAACTTTACATGGAAATGTAAGGAGATAAAAAATTTTATACAAGTTACTCATGGGTAACTAACCATTCACCATTAAATATTCCTTACTCTTCATTACATATAATGTTTACCAGTTCATAATGTAACTATTAGAATAGGAATAGTAAGCTCCTTAACCATTAACAACCTCCATTATAGTACATTAACACAATTATTGTATGATGTAACCTTCCATTCATTTCATTACTCATATCGTCATCACATACTTGCCATTATGAACATCATAACAAGAAAGGAATCAACATCATCAACTTGACACAATAATCAATCACATCATTGAACACCAATATACCCTGGAAACCCCATAGGGTGAAAACCAGCAAACGTTTAATTTTATTATTAAACGCTTGTGAGGGTGTTCAGCCCATCACTCAATGGCTTATAAGGGAGACCATCCCTTAACCATCGTTTATATAATCTTACAAGGAAATATGCAAATATCTAGCTTAAATCCATTACAATGAATATGATACCATTTACCCTCTGGTCTTCATATCTTCAGATCTTCACATCTTGGTGGCATGGATGTACCTACAATGGACCATCGTACATTGGACCTTCTTGCAACTCGCACTCATCTACATGAACATTAATCATTTACTTGCCACCGGGACAAGCATAATTTTCCTTTGTACATGACAAGCATAATATTCCTTTGTACATGTCACCATCATTCCCTGCTATGATGCTTTCAACATAAAATGATGTCAAGATTCATAAAGTATTAATCAATCATTTCACATATATGTACTATAGTAGTTTCTCCATCTACTCATGTATATTCATGACAAACAAGTATAGTACCTTGTCATTCTCTCTTTAACGACACATACCTCATATGTGCTGGTTATTAGTCATCACAATAACTAATGCTTCCGTCGCATAAGCACACATTCCTACAAGACAATGGCTACATCCCCCAAGTTTTTCTTTAAAATAACTGATACCTCAGTTAAGATATTTATGCATATGATTTGCATAAATTTAATCAAAATAGCTAACCCTTAATCTATTAATTTTAGTGCATGGAATGCAAGTTATCATAACAAATGTTGCTCCCATGCATGCAAACGCATATCGATTCCAAAAGACTCTCCCTAAAGGAATGCTTACACAACGAAGCACATAACCTCCTTCATGAGTCTTCCCAAGAAAATCTCAATGCTAGTGAGCATGTAAACATATGTTTTCTTTTTGTAAAAATACACAATTAAGAATATAAATACATGTCTCATGTTCAATATTATACTAACAATCATATTCAATGTAGTTTTAATACTACAAGCTATCTTTCTATATACAAAAATGTATATTATTTTTCAATAAAAGCTAATACATATATTGCATGCTTATGCATGACCTTATTCCAAAAGAACTAACATAAACTAACATATTAGTTTTGATATCATAAAGATGTTCACATATGCTTCTAAATATTAAGATAGCTCAGCATTTCTTTATACATGCAAAGAACACGCCTCTATAACATAATGGCTATTCTTTGTGCATGCAAGAGAAATAACTCTCTCTTTGTGCATGCAAGAGAGATAGCTCTTCCTATACTGTAGGAAACACATTACCCTTCTTAGAATTCTAAGATTTAAAATAATTAGCAATCTTTAACATAATAGAAATCTTTCCAAGAAAAGACAACATGGATTCTTTTCCAAAAACCCGCCAATAAGTTTCCCTTTTACCATTCTATCTCTCTAATAACATTATCTTTCTATCTCTCTAATAACATTATCTTTCTAAAATATTGACGTAAGAATCTTTCCAAGAAGAGATAACAAGGATTCTTTTTAGAAAATAACCACAAAATCACGTGGTTAATCATCTTTTAATTAAAAATTCCTATCTATATGCGTTAAATACAATATATAGAGAATATGAAAACATGCATATTTTTCCAAGCATGCATGAAACAAATTCACACAATAGACACATGCCTATTTAGATATGCATGCATTTCAAACATCTCCATATAAGGTTACCAAAGCCTTAATCTCAATATGTCCACCAAAACATATTTTCACCTTAAGAAGGAAAATCTCAACTTATTTCCCTTGAATTATTTTCTCATATATTTACCCATCTTGATATGAGAATAAATTGTATAATAAGTGAACTATTTATTTCAACTCACAAGTGAACTATATATTTCAACTCTCAAAGAAAGAGATTATATAATAAATAAATTTAGCCAAAATTATTATCTTGGCAGTCGATTCTCATTCCAGTCGACTCTTATCAAAGAAAAGGAATTAGCACCATCTAAATATAATCTTTTCTTATATATTTTAACTCACAAAGAGAAAGACTATTTAATAAGGAAAGTAAGCCAAAAATCACCTTTCTTGGCAGTCCACTCTCATTCAAGTCGACTCTTATCAAAGAAAAAAATTAATACCATTTATATATAATATTTTCTTATATATTTCTTCTCACAAAAGATTATATAGTAACAATTAGAAAATATTTTAATCACTTACCATACACCCATTTGAGCCACGGCTTGAACATAGCAACTTGAAAATACACTGACCGCACAAAAAGAAGTGGTCGATTAAGCATGTCTACCACAAGCAAAGGCTTCACCTGCTAGGTTGCATGAAGAAGAAACCCCATGAAATTTGTGCATGTAGACTAGCGTTGGATGCATTAAAAGCTACCATTATGTGCGAGAACTTTACAGGCTTGAAAGAAAGTCAAGAAAATAGAGAATGTCAGATATAAGTGCAGGTCTCTGTCGAAGCAAAGGAAAAACAATATCAACCAAAATAAAATGCTGAAGGCGACGTCGGGGAACTCCACATTGAATTAAGGAAAATCAAAACAAGCTGACCGCCCCCGATTTAATTAGCAGAACCCACTTTAATACACAACACCATTATTCATTTCAACCAATTCAAGAATTCGGTTTTCAACCAATTCTTGATTTAACTGGTTTTGTAAAACATGGTAAAAATTGTAATTTGCAATATTTTACGTGGGTGTTACAAACAAATATATAAAGTGATAGAGGTGGAGATATAGGGGGATTGACAAGGGAGAGATGGAGATAAACTAAAGGAAAGGGGAGAGGAGGAATGAAGAGTGAGAGAGGGAGACACAAATATGGAGGAGAGAGAGAGATTAGGAGAGGATGAGGGAGAGAGTGATAGGATTAGAGGAGACATAGATGGCAGAAGAGAGAGGGGGGTAAGAGATAAAGGGAGAGAGAGATGGTAGAAGAGAGAGGGACGTAAGAGAGAAAGGGAGAGATAGGAAGGACCAAAGAGAGGACTTGAGAGAGGAAGGGATAGACATAATTTGGAGGGGGGGAGAGGGATCAAATAAGAAATATATATAGAGAGAGAGAGAAGTGGAGAGAGAGAGAGGGAGTGGCAAGGGAGAGATGGAGAGAGAGTCTATATGTTTAGGGGTGATAAAAGAGACAAAGTGATATGTATGGAGAGAAGGAGAGAGGGAGGGATATAGTAATGTAGTTGGAGGGAGAGAGGGGCGTAGAGAGAGAGAGAGAGAGAGAGAGAGAGAGAGAGATCAGGGAAGAGAGAGGGAGGTAGGAGAGAAAGGGAGAAAGAGGAAGGATGAGAGAGAGGACTTGAGAGAGAGGAGGAGAGACAGATCGATAGAGAGATGGATTTGGAGGGGGAGAGAGGTAGGAAATAAGAAATATAGAGAGTGAGAAGTGGAGAGAGAGAAGGAGTGGCAAGGGAGAGACAAAGAGAGAGTGTATGTTTAGGGGTGAGATAAAGAGACAAAGAAGGAGAGATGGAGATAAGGGGGGAGAGAAAGAGAGATAAGGAGAGAGGGAGGGATATAGTAACATAGTTGATGGGTGAAGAGAGAGAGAGAGAGAGAGAGAGAGAGAGAGAGATGGGAGAGAAAGGGAAAGAGCAGAAGGAAGTGAGAGGATGTGATAAAGTAGAGAGAGGGAGGGAAAGAGAGATGGACTTGGAGGGGGAGAGAGAGGGAGGTAAGAAGAAAGACATAGAGAGATAAAGGTGGAGAGAGAGAGTGTGTGTGTGATAAGGAAGATGGAGAGAGAGGGAGAGAGGACAGAAGGAGGAAAGAGAGATATTAGCAGGGAAGAGGGAGAGAAGGGGACGATAGAGATATAGATGGAAGGTGAAGAGAGGGAAGAAGAGAGATATGGGGAGAGGGAGGGAGTGACAAAGAGATTGATAGATATGGAGTGTGAGATCATGTGTGTTTAGGGGGGTGAGATAGAGAGAGAAAAAAGAAGAGATGGAGGGGGATATAGATATGGATGGAGGGTGGAGAGAGGGAAGAATATTTCTTGCACTAGATGGATTGATTTAAGTGGAGATGGTGATTTCTAATCTTACTTGATTGTTTGGACTAGATTCATCGATTTTAGTGTAGATATTTTTTCTAATGATATTTGATTACTTGCACTAGATGCATTGATTTCAGTGTAGGTGGTTATTTCTAATACTATTTGATTGCTTGCACTAGATGTGTTGATTTCAATGTAGATGTTGATTTATAATTATCTTTGATTGCTTGCACTAGATGTATTGATTTCAATGTAGCTGATTCCTAATCCTATTTGATTGTTTGCACTAAATGCATTGATTTCAATGTAGAAGTTATTTTCTAATCTTATTTGATTGCTTGCATTAAATGGATTGATTTCAATGTAGATGTTGATTTCTGATTTGATGTAATTGGATATATGATGGTACATTAATTTTAAAATGATTGGATTAACATTATGCATTGATTTTAGTGTAAGCACAAAATGGTATTGACAATGCACATTGATTTTTGTGTTATAGTAATTTAACCTATTAATATTGGAGAGAAAGAGAGACAAGGTATATTGTTTACTACAACAGCTCGAGCTAAAGATTTAAATGATTTACGATTTAAATTTTCTTTTCCAAATAATCGATATGAAAAGATGACAAAACTAACAAGGGTGACAATAAGAATAGTAGAAGAGAATAGTTTGAGATTGATCATAATGAAGACTATGTGTAACATGAGTACATTCTTATTATTCACATTTTCTATCTTTCAACATTATTATTGTCACTTTGCATTCAAAAAAATTATTTCATCATTTTTCATCATTAAAGTTATTAACAATATTTATCATCTCAAAAAACTGAGGTAACTAAGAAAATTTAAAATTAAAATGACCAAGTTAATCTCAGAAATATTTAGCATATTTAAAATTATTATATTAATATTTGATATATTTACATATTATTGATAAAATTAATCATATCTTCGATAGATTTTCCTTGGCAACACACGACTGAAACCAACCTAGATCCATCTTAACTCCGGATCTATCAAGTGCCGAGAGGGATCAAATCTCTCGAGGTGCAAACCTTTCCTCAAGTTTTGCACTCAAAAAAGAGGTTTACATCTCAAAAGATTTGATCCCTCTCGACGCTTGATAGATCCGGAGTTAAGATGGATCTAGGCTGGTATGATAGTCATCCTTTAGTATACTCCACCTTAGTTTTGATACATTGTGTATCATTAAATGCGAAAGTATAGAGGTGCAGGAGTGTGCAAAACATATATTAACAATAAAAATTAGATTGATACATTGTGCGAAGTGTGGAGGTACAAAAGAAGAGAGGGGGGGGGAGATAATATGAAAATATTAATATTATTGTGAAGTGTGCATAGGCGATAATAATGACAGATTGCCGAAACGATGGTGGAAATAGTGCATCCCACATTTCCTTAATCACGTTAGCATATCAATAGATACAAAAAGAGGCGATAGATTATGGAAATGATTACAGAAAAATAGTGTTCACGAATAATGACAAAATGTGGTCCCACACAAAGCTTTCAGTTTGTGCACTACAAAAATTTTGTGGAGTGTTTTGGATCTCAAACATACATATCTCAAGAGTACAATGGTAACATGATAAATATGTTATGCGTTTTAATCTCTTGAATCTTGATTTTTTTTTTCTTTTTAATAAATTTTAAAGCTTTGCATCAATCATACAAACAAAAATACATAGATAGACTAGTGCAAGAAGAGGAAATTCCAACAGAAGAAATCCACCTCTTTTACATAAACTCAATTGAAATGAGCAACATATATACTAAGGTTTGTGAAAACACTGTCGAGTTGATCTTATGTTCTTCCCACCAGATATACAAAGAGAACCCAAAAGACATTACATTCTCAGATCGAAATACAAGTGGCCTTATCCTGCTATCAATATCAAAGCAACTAGAAGAACTGTGCATTTCGGAAACATGAAAAACACAAACATTATGAAGTAGGGAACACATGACTAGTACCAACATTGGGTTGTGACACCATATGTCGTTGTAATCCAAGTAGAGAAATGCCCATATAGGGCCAAACTTTAGCAAGAGGATTTCCACCTCGGAAGTCGACCAAAACCAACCAACTGCAACCCATCGATACTAGTCCTTGTTAGATGAGGATACAGTAGTCATGGCACGAGTGTTAGAAATAGGTGGGTCACCATGGTCACCACCTTCCGATTTGTAGGTTACATAGCTTTCAACATTCCTTAGGAAGGCATCAATTTTGTCCACACAGAAGCATAGGTTCCTCAACATTCTCTTAACTTCATCTAGGGATACAAAGAGGTTGTGTTTTTCAACTTGTTTGTTGCTGAGAACTAAGACCAACAATGTCTTCATTTTCAAATGAAGGGCCACTGAATTTAGGAATTGTTTATTTCTACCTCTTGTATGCCCTAGATATAGAACCCATCTGCCCAAATATTTGAGCAATTCTAAATCCAATTCTTTTATTTCAATACACACATCTAGTGGGACTGCATTTAAATAATGATGCCATTGATTCATGAGAAAACAACCTTGTTCCCCTCTGAATAGGTCAAGCAACACTTCCACCACCCCTTCTACTTCTCTAACGTTGTCTTGGATGCATTTTGGAGTTTTCAACACAGGGGCTTCATTGGGGGAGAAATATCGAACCACGTGTGTTCATATTGGGGGATATATATTGAGGGAAAATGGCATAATATATTGAGCATATAATAGGGGTAAATGATTTTTTATATGTTGTATGTAACAAAATGAAGCTCAATGTTAATGAAAAGATATAAAGGGGTATAAAAATGTTAATGAAAAAATGGATACCTACAATATATAGTGAAAGCAGGGGTTCTTAAATTAGGAAGATGCATTGGGCTCATATTGGTAGAAGGTTAAATAAATTTATTTTTAGAGGTATTTTCCAATATTTAATCAAATTAAGGGTATTTTTTAGTATGCCATGAATGCATGTGCTATGCCAAAGGTTAATTGAGTGAAGTTCCCACGGTTGTAGAAGGGTTGACTTAAATATTTATAGGAATTACCCCTACAAGAAAAAGGAAAAACATACCAAGCTCTATCTCTATCGACGAGGTCAGGAAACCAACATACTAAATTGTCACAATATCCCAAAAAGAAATTATTAAAATTGGAAAGTAAATTGCCTGCATAAGTGAGGGGTGACACAAACTCCACAACGAGCTTTAAATCCCCCACCATTTGACCAAGTCAACACCCCATCCCAGCACCGAACCAACAACAATCCTAGAACCAAAGGTACATGACACAACCCATTTTCCCAAGCTCAGCACCATAGGAATCCAATGCGGCCCTCCACAAAATATGCCCACACATAGCACTGCAACCACCCATGATGTAACACATATAGTGTAAATAATAAACTCCCAAACCCAAGACCTAGCATGAAGAAGACTCATAATTATGGATTTATAGACATACCTGGGCTAAAAAATATGCACTCAAGAGAACGAATTTACCCAGAGTATGTGTAAAACAATAAACTCACTTAGACTGAAATCAATCGCAAAAGACAAGTAATTGCAGTCCCAATTCCATATCCCAGAAGGAATAGCTTATCACCCGTCAGCGAGCGAAAAGCTTGAACCCAAAGCAAAACCTTCATGTACCATGTGAGGGATAACCTCAACTACTCCCTCATATTTAGATAAATTCCCCCAAAAAAACACTCCAAGAGAGCCCCCATGAACGAGTACTTAGACGATATGCTACAAAAAGCTGAGAAATAAACCTCAAATCTTGCAATCTCCTTCACATTACACACAATCACTTGAAATGCTCTCCTTATATTTAACAACATTTTCATGCATGCAAAGGAGACACTGCATACTCCTACATTAAATGGGAGAGTGAATGCCCAAGAGTGGTGGGCACAAAAACCCAGGCCTCGCCCTCTCTCCATTAATGCCCCCATCGGGGGGAAGCTTGAAAAATGTTATGTCTTTAGCATAGAGTTAATTTCATTGTGTAGAATATAGAAGTGTGGAGTAATATTTCATTTTTATTTGTCTACATTCCCACACTCTGCACAATCAAAGCTTCCTCTATTATATATGATATGCAAATGTTGATATTTCTGTCAAGTGTGCGGAGGTGGCAATATTAATAGATTGAAGAAATGATGGCAGAAACAAAGCAATCCACACTTCTTTAATCACATTATCATATTGATATCTACCAAAATAGGCGATATATTACGAAAATAGAGCGTTCTTGAATAACAAAAAAATGTGGACCTCGTACAAAGTTTTCATTTTGCACACTATAGAAATTATGTATAGTATAGTATGCAAAGGTAACTTTCATTGTGTGGAGTACGGAGTTGCGGAGGAAATCTATGCGAAGGTGGTTTTCACTATGCAGAGTCTAGAAATGTGGAAGCGGAAATAACAAAAAATTATAGAAATGTGGGAATTCTGATATAATTATAAAGTGTGGGCCCTACACAAAGAGGCACAACCTTAATCAATTAATTACTGGTAGAGGCAAGGTCTATGTTGTATTACAACTATTAATCTTGTTTATATATATGATGTGAAGTTGAACTTTTATTTTTGATAAAAAAAAAAAAATAGAACAAGGTATATATATATGATTTTTTTTAAATTTATTTTATAATTAATTATTTTGAGGAAAGACAGTTGCTTATTGATATTTAAAAATATTAATTATAAAAATGCATATCATATTTTATTGGTATTAAAAATATATTAATTATAAAATATATATCATTTTTTATTGATATTAAAAACATATTAATTATAAAATATTTTTTTATAATTAATATTGTTGAGGAGGTAAATCCCCTCTGCGGACAGAGGCAATCCCTACTAGCCCAGCAGGGGTCTAGCAACAAACAAACAATGTCATGACGCAGGTTCCTAATTACGAATGAAAAGGCTAGAGATAGAAGCCTACCTGGATTCCAACGCTAGATCTCAAGAAGAAGCGTCCCTGGTTTCGGGCCTCTATATCACAATCCCTCCACGATCTCCGCGTATGAACACTCGCACATAGAAGAAACGAACAGATACAAGCATAGAAACAAGATAATGAATTCAAACATCGCCGGCTTCCATTATCGTATTAACATGATGGAAAACGGAGTGGAACCATAATCATAATCATCTATTAAATAACCAAATAAGAAAGATTACAACCAAGTTCTGACGTCGCAGCCTCCTTCAAACGGGTCTCCGGTCGTCCACGTCTCGCAAAGCTCGCCAAGGAAAGGGAAAACCTCTCCAGAGTCTCATGACAATGGTCTCCTTACTTGAGTTGGCCTTAAGGGAAAGAGAGGATTCTTTACAGCACAAAGGCACTTGGGAATATGGAGATGCAAAGCTTCAGCACTTCAAGACTAGCTTGCCATTGATTTGAGCAAGCTTTTATAGATGGGGAAGGAGGAGTTGGGATCCCTATTATTATGGGATTGGCCCTATCAACAAGGAAGGTTCCATGGGAGGTGGCAAAACCACTTCCTTCCATAGAACTCCCGCAGCCAACCTCCCAAGTCAAGATAGGTGATGGTTTGTGAATTTGTTAGAACTCAACTTCCGCCATCTTTATTTAAAAAACAACTCCCAAAATGGGTGGTGCGACTACGGCTCTATGACAGAGCGCCAAGAGTTGGCGCGACCTCTTTGCAGTAATTTTCCCATTGGCGCGAGTCTTTGAGCGCACTGGCGCCGTGCCAAAGGATATTTTCATGACTTTTGCTTGATAATGTCTGCGGGCAAATGAAGGGGAATTCCGGAAGGGATCGTGATGATGATTTCAAGGCATGACAATGTTCCTTGGTGCGAATGGGTCCTCCATTGTGCGGGATGGGGGAATGGTAAGGACGGTGACAAATTACTGTGTAACAGATGCCCCATAAAGTATGAGGCCCGAGAGGGAGAGGGGTGAAATGCTTTACGAGAACATGTTCAACTGAAAGCCCGCCGTCGGAAAACCTGCGCAGAAAGATACAACCGTTATCTCAAGTACATGATATATAAGTGGTATGGACGCAGCCATCCGAAACAGAGTACGCTATAATCCGGATCCAGGGTATGGGCGCAGCCATCCATCAAATAAATAGACTCAGGTATGGTCGCAGCCATCCAATCAGTGAGTCATTTACATAACGATAATAATCCACAATCGCAGCCTGGATTACAACAGACACAATCCAGGGTCTTGCGCTCCATCTCGACCCAACAGAGTACAAGTTCAAGCATGTGAATATGTGAGCTGAAGTCGAACATGCAAGAACATCGTCGGATTACCAGCCAATGATGAAAGTTGTTAACCGACGCGAGAGAAACCACCAATAATGACAATGGTCCTCAAGGTACTACAGGTACAATCTACGGCGTGCGAATAAATGAGCTGACGTCGAACACCCGCAGAATCACTCGATCAGAGGCCAATGATGTAAACCTCTCGTCGAATGCGACGAACCTGCCATTGAGGCATGCAGGCTCCAAGGTACCAGAAGGAGTCTCTAGACCAACTTCCTGGATAATGAGTTGATGTCGACAGGAAGTGACCTCGATCGAAGGTGGGCCATAATGATTCCCACATCATCGACACGAGACAGAGGAACATGATGTTTTGTTGTGAATCGGGATCGTATGAGAAACAGAGGAAGGTTGATATTTGCAGAGGCCAACTTCTCTTGAACATATGAACGACACGACAGTGGACTTGGCAGTATTTGACATCAACGGATCAGAGGTCATGGTGACGAGGCAGTGAGCAGATGAGAGGTCAAAAGGGATTATCCAAACCCACGGAGGCAAAGTGAAGAAACGAGATGAGATGTCCCCAACCCGACACGAATGCAGACAAGTGCCATGTTCAAGAGCGACATACTGCCGACGACAACGACGATGGTTCCATTTTTCCCCCACCATTTCGGGCGAGTACCCCAATTATTTTTGATAACAAGCTTGAAGGGGATAGCATATGCTTGTGATATAAGTCCGCCCTTCGGGCGAATCCATCCTAGTGCATTTAACGAGTCCTAGGAAGGAGAAACTCGGAGAACGTCATTTCGACGAAATCCAATGTCATCAAGGTTTAACGAGTCTGACAAAGGAAGAAATCGGCGTCTTTTCATGTTTAGAGAGTTTGAAAAGACAGCGGAAAAGAAAACTCCACAGGTCCCTTTTCGTAAATAGTTCCCCAGATCCGAAAAGGTAGAAAACAATATCCGGGAAAACCTCCTAGTCGCGATAGGCTAGGGTATTCCTTTTTCGTAATCAATCCATCCCGGCCCGAAAAAGGGTTAAACTTATACCGGGTGAATGTCGATTCGTGTCCATTTTAACGAGATCGAAACGACAAGGGCCTCGACAATCTTTTCATATTTAGAGAGTCAGAAAAGAGCTGAAAGATGACTCCAGAGTGACTTTTTCGTGTATTTACCGAGTCCGAAAAAGTATAAAATACAACTCGTCTCCATCATTTAAGTCGCAAAAACCTGTCGCTGTACATACCAAGTAAGCGTAAAATCCATTTTCGACATAACATATGCAAATATTTGATAAAAATAACTTTTTAAAACTCATTTAACGTCGAAAAAGTTATAAATATGTCAAATTGGTAAAAACAAAATTACTTTTACTATTTACCTTGGTAGAAAGCAACAATGGTCCATTTGGAGCAGAAATTTTCGTCGACGATTGCGACCAATCCAGGCAACCATTCAGCTTCTCGTCTGTCACAGGTAAAAGGCGCTCCCATGCTCTACATTTTCATTCATTTTTTAATGATTTTCCCTTAAAAATCAGTTATGTATGGTCACTCTTAAAAATTTAGGGCCGGGCCCATTGGCGCGGGTATCGGGCACGGACCCGCGCCAATGAGCTCTTTTTTGTAAAGGGCTCGCGCCACGTGGCGCGACTGTTCGTAAAACAGCCGCGCCAGCGGCCGAACCTTAAATTGCGCCCAAAATTTCGGTATTTAAACCAAATTTCTTGAAAATTGAAGCTCACCAAAGATCTAACCAGGGGTTTTTGACCATGTGAATGCAGATAATCACTCAAAATGGCAATTGAATGGAAGGAACGAGAGCACGGAGAAGAGGATGAACAGGCCATGCAAAGCCAAGCTTGCATGAATGCACTTAGAGACTGTGGATTGAAAAAGTTCTTCCTCACGCCATGTTTACGAGCTCAGCCTGAGCTCCTCCAATATCTAATCAGCATCTGGGATGAAAATGAACAAGTGTTCAGGCTACGAGACCAGGTGTTAGAACTGGAGGTCACTGACATTTATTTCATTACTGGATTGTCCCGTAGAGGTCCAATTCCTGTACTGACTGGGAGCAGACCATCAGGGGAAAAGATGGAACAAGTAATGGCACGGGTGTGCCGAGGGGCACAAACAGGATCAGGAAGCAAGAAGGTATACATCTCCACCATCCCTGATCTAGCACTGAGAGTAGTTCTCCACACCATTATGCGGGCTGCTGGGTCGCAGGCTCCGCACGAGGCCACGAAGACCCAACTCCTGTTGGCCTCAGAATGCATGGGTCCCCTACTGTTCAACTGGGCAGAAGCAGTAACCATCAACATGAAAAGGCAGCTCACAAAGTGCAAACAGGGGAAACTGAAACAGTTCGGTTATGGTTCCATCTTGGTATCGTTCATTCTGGAATGCATACCAATCTTCCAGGGCCAAGGGGCCGCAGTGGCGAGTCCGATACCACGAGAGCCACGAATGGCTCACTGGGCAGCACTGATGCCCAGATCTGGAGGTGGCCAACAGATGTCCTGGAGGCCAGAGTTCTTTAGGTGGCTACGGCGCCAACTGATCGTCGTGGAAGATTGGCCCTATTCGGGAACTGACTTTACCGGGGACCCAGATCTCCCACTACCAGAAGGAGATGACTGGGACGAGGAGCTGGGTAAGACCTCATATTTTTGATTTTATGTTTATGTGTTTTTTTTGTTAATACACATTTGTCTTAACACAATTATATATGCATGCAAATGTAGGACCTGAGAGACCAGCCGGGATGTCTCCAATCTCCCGGAGGACACAACTCGCCCCTGAGATCCAGGGGGAAGGTACCGGGGGAGAGGAACTGATCCAGAACCTTGAGGGGATTGCCCATGGGATCCCAGACTATGTCCGGCTATCAGATGTACCGATGGCATACCAGCGCCACACGGTGGGAGTTCCAAATCGGATCCACCGAATCCTGAGGCGCCTAGTGCGTGCAGTGACGTGCTATCATGAGCACCATGCGGATTAGTCCTTAGGATTTATGCCACATCTATTTTTTGAGAGACACAGTGTCTCAGGATGTATTAAGACAATTATGTATATTTTTTTAGTTTTATGTGACACACTCTTATGTAAACATTTTGATATCTATATATATACATATCTATTTCTGGATGAGTCTTTCTTTACATGTGATGATGATTTATAAATTGCGCAAATGTCTGTCTAATACCAAATTTTCCACTGCATCTGTTAATGTATTCAAATGCCTGGGTATATGATGATATGTAATGTAGTCAAAATTCCTTTCCAGTAATCGAATACGCAAATACAGACGTAAAATGGACGGGTTCCTTACCGAATAGTGTCCGTTCCGCTGTAACACTACAAGTTGTGAATCTAGGTACACGAGCAATTCACGGATACCAAGGTTTACTGCCTCGGTTAACAATTCCAACACGGCACTATATTCCGCGATATTGTTCGTGGTACGTCCTAAACACACACCTTGTAGGTTAATCAACTCACCAGCAGGATCGTAGATTACCCAGGCTGCGGAAGACAGATTCCTGGTACTGCGGGAGGCACCATCCGCGAAACCAACAAATGGATGAATAGACATATGCACAACCAGGAAGACCCGATCAGCAGAAAGATGTTTACAAAGCACACCACACTATGCACACAAATGACAATCACACACCTATGTACACACACCACACCAAGAAATCACTTTAGGCGTAGTATTTTTTAAGGTACAGCCCATTCCTGGGCTGCGCCAGTGGAACTCCTTCGTAATCAATAAGCTCGTAGGCCCCATTTTTCAAAACGCGTTTTACTATATAGGGACCATGCCACATAGGCTGGAGTTTACCGGCTCCAAGCTTATCATGCGCCTGATCGTACAAGAGAACGAGGTCTCCTTCAATGAAAGAACGAGGAGAAACAGTTTGATCAAAATGAGTTTTGACCCTCTTCTTTTGTGCTTCGATGATCAAAGCAGCTAGTCGACGGGTTTCATCCAATCGTTTGAGGTACAGAAGACGTTCTTCCTCAGGGGAGGTATCCGGTAAGAGCTCTACAGCTAATTTAAGCGAAGGAATTTCACATTCAACCGGCAGAGTAGCTTCCAGGCCGTACACCAATTGGAAAGGTGTGAACCCGGTTGCACTCTTAGCAGATGTTCGGTATGCCCAGAGAGCTGAGAACAGTTGGAGATGCCAACTGGATTTATGAATCCCAACCGTTCGCTGAAGCATGGTGACCAAAACCTTGTTCACCGCTTCAACCTGACCATTCGCTTGAGGGTAGTATGGTGTTGAGCTATCGTGACGTAAGCCCAACGCTGAAGTCAGCTCCGTCATCATGTAATCACGGAAATGAGTACCATGATCGGTGACGATGGCTTGAGGAACCCCGAATCGTGCAATAACGTGGTTGAATATAAATGAAGCAGCCGTTCTTCCGTCAGCAGCTAGTGTAGGCATCGCCTCGGACCACTTAGTGAAGTAGTCGACGGCGACAATGATATACGCATGCCCCCCGGCCGAGTGAGGGTTACACGTCATAAAATCCACGCCCCATTTCGCAAAAGGGCCGACGGTAATAACGGGATGCAAAGGCAATGGCGGCGCGCGCATCTTGCGCTGAAAAATCTGGCACGAATGACATTTACGGACTGCAGTGATACAATCCTTGAATATGGAAGGCCAGAAATATCCTGCCCTCAGAATCTTCTGGGCAGTAGCATATCCGGACATGTGTCCGCCACAGGCGCCACTGTGGCAATCATTCAAGACTTTCTCAGCCTCTTCCAAGGTAAGGCATCGTCGGAGCACCGAATCTACTCTAATACGATATAAGGTATCTCCTACGATACGGTAGGGTTGGGACTGGTGCCGAATCCGACGGCGAGCAGTTTTATCCAACTCAGACCGGAATGTCGCGGTCTGAAGATACACTATGATGTCACCATACCAAGGATCGCGAGTATCGATAAGAAACAGTGTTTCGTCCGGTATATGATCTTCTGAGTGTGAAGGAACAGAGTCTGTAGGGAGAGAGCATATCAAATCCGCGAAGACCAGTGATTTAGTTGACTTGGCGGTAGTGAACTCCAAGTCAAACTCCTGCAGGATGACGATCCATTTGGAGTACTTGCCCCCTAGTAATTGTCTAGAAAGAATATACGTCATAGGGTTGCAGTCTGAAACCACTGTTATCGTGCGCAAAAGGATGTAATGGCGAAAGCGTTGTACGGCATGTACGGCTGCTAAGGCCAACTTCTCGACATGTGCATAGCGCGTTTCCGGGTCGAGAAGGTTTCGAGAGAGGTAATAAACAACATGTTCATCACCGTTCTCGTCATCCTGCACCAAGACCATGGCGATGGTGCTTAATGCGGCGGCTAGATACAAAGTAAAGTCGCGGTGGTAGTCCGGAGGACGAAGAAACGGAGCATTGACTAGCAGTGTCTTCAGCTTCTCGAAGGATTCCTGAGCAATTCCGTCCCAGTGAAAGGGAACATTCTGCTTTAACAAACGAGTGAATCCTTTGGCCACCTCGGCATAATTCGGGATAAAGCGCCTAAGAAAATTCGCTTTCCCTTGTAGAATCTGTAACTGATACAGGGAGGAGGGTGATGGGAGATTTATGATGGCCTCAACCTTTAGAGGGTCAAGGCGAATTCCGTCTTTCGAGACTATAAAGCCTAAAAGACGGCCAGAATCGACGCAGAAGACGCACTTATGAGGGTTGAGCCTGATATTGTAGCTTCTGCAACGAAGGAATATCTGGCGGAGATGCTCAGGATGGTCCTCTCGCTTACCCGAATGGGCTGGCAAGTCGTCTAGATAAGGCTGGACGATATGGCGAATATCATGAAAAGCATAGGACATCGCGCGCTGGAACGTGGCGCCAGCGTTTTTTAAGCCGAACGGGAGTTTTTTGTACGCGAAAGTGCCCCACGGACAGATGTGGGGTCTTATGTTGATCCTCAGGTGCAATATTGATTTGGTTATAGCCTGAGAAACCGTCCATTAAGGAATAGATCTCACTCCCGGCACATTCGTCGATGATTTGGTCGATAAACGGAGTGGGATAATTGTCCTTAGGACAGGCGCGATTGATATCGCGATAATCCACACAGACTCGAATTGTACCCTGCTTTTTATCAACAGGGACGATATTGGACACCCATTCTGTAAGGGGGATAGGATAAATAAAACCCGCGTTCAGAAGTTTTTCAACTTATGCCTTGATGGCGGCGGCTTTCTGAGGATGCATGGGACGTAAGCGTTGGCGCACGGGTTTCGCACCTGGGTAGGTTGGAATCTCGTGCACGACAATACTTGGATCAATTCCCGGCATTTCCTCGTAAGACCACGCGAAAACATCTCGGAATTCTTTGAAAAGCTCCGTATAGACTTGGATCTCCTCGGAAGAACAAGTCACACCCACATGAATGTTCTCAACAATCCCCGGTTTAACGGAGATGTTGATTGGAACAGTTTGAGTAATGTTACTCAGATTACCCTCCGAAAAGACCTCGTGCATCAAGATTGGTGTTTGAAGAGGAGGGTAAGGAACCTGAGTAGCATAACGCTCTAGACAGTCAGTCATTGCCCCCAAGCTAGGCATAAACGAGGAGCGATGATGCCCATCGCCCCAGGGAAGCTCCTCAAGAGACATAGTTTCAATGATGGCCTCATCTGAAGGAAAAGTCTCTCTAAGAGGATCAGGCGAATCAGCCTGACCAAGCCAGGGGGATTGTGAGTAGACGTCAAGAGCCATGCTCATCGGAGCATGCTGAGGAGGTGGAGGGTCCAATGCGTCAACAATCTCACAGTAGCTGATCTCTACTGGCGTTAAAGGCATGGATTCTCCAAACTCATATACCTGCTCAGGTGTAGGAATAAGCCAGGGGTCATCGGTCCTGGACAACATGTTGACTTGAGCGGTATTCGGTGGCGGTGCGGGGAATATACCCATGAGAACTGGGTGTTTGAAAAGACCAGGTCCTATGCTGTCTGGGGGATTCGGGATTTGATCCACGTATGGCACGTTGTTCAGATCGGAAGGTGAAAAATGACAGGCGATCTCTGGTAAGCAATCTTGCCCTCATGGAACTTAATGAATCGAAAGACGGTAGATGGCATGCAGAGCATGGCATGGGTCCAGCTGCGGCCAAGAAGTATATTGTAGTTGAGTTTAGCATCAACCACTTCTACTTCCACGTTGACAGTTTTTCCCTGTAATGTGATCGCAAGACTCTCGAGAACTCCCAGGGGTTTAGATTCCCGACCATCAAATGCCTCAAGGGCATTGGGAGATGACGACAAGGTTGGAGAGCCGATGGCTTTCCAACAAGCGGAGGACATAACGCAGGTAGATGCACCCTCATCTACGACGGCCCTATGAATGTTCAGACCGTTAATCCCGACTTGAATGACCAAAGCGATTTGATGCGGAAGCCGGGGAGTAAAATTCTCCAGATCGAAAGTGAGAAGACTCGAGTCGGCGGGATCGACACCACCGATTGCAGACAGTAAAGCCTTCCGTTGTGAAGGACAACTTTGAAGAACCTCCAGTGCAGACATGGCACATGGCGCCTGTGCCAGATCCTCAACGATGCTGTAATGTTGAGCGGCACGAGCATTTGGATTATAAGAGGATCTTCGAAGAACACCCTTGGGAGGTGGTTTCACAACGGGTTCGAGAGTCGGCTTCTCAATTTCCAATGGACCAGAAACAGGTGGGGGAGGCGGTCCATCCGCAACTGCCTTCCCGGGTGCCTGCTGCTGACCGCTGTAATCTTTCGATCGCGTAGCGATAGTGATAGGTGCATTAGTCTTCATCATGAAAACTTGAGACCCAAACGGTGCAGATGGTGACGCCTGTTCGACCATCTGGGTCTGCTGAGATGGAAATGGCTCTTTTAAAATAGCCGGAGTCCCTTTTGAGCCTTTAAGAAGTTGACTAATTTCGGATCGTCGTGGACAATCCTTAGTGTAATGGTCACCTTCACAGATGAGGCAAGGGAATTTCGGCTTACGTTGGGAGCCATCCTCAGTTCGAGATTTAGATTCTGGTTTCGGGGCATCAGATTTTGATTTTCCTTTGCCCTTCTTCTTCCCCTTGGAGGATTTGTCCGCAGGATTGGCCTGGACGGCATTCACCTCCGCGGTTTTACCAGAATCGGATGAGGCGGGATTAGCAGAGGTATTGTTGGAAGAATTAGCCTTCTGCTTCCCATTTGAAGACTTCTTCGAATTTTGAGAAACGGAACCAATGACACCATCCACCGTAGGGGTAGGCGGGGCCTTTGTGGCTCCGGGCCGTGGAGCATCAGGCAAGATATCATAAAGCGTGCCAGATTGCGAATAAACAAGATCCAGGTACTGGGCACGCGCGATAGCTTGTTCCTCCGTCACACACGCTCCCATCGCGATATCCTGAGCGATTTTATTGACAAAGGAGGTGGTGAACCAGTGAGTCAAAATCTGATCAGGTATGTGAAACTTGATCAGTCGACGACGGCGCCGCCACTCATGGATGTGATCAGAGATGTGAGTGGCCGAGTCCTGCTTCAGGGAAGACAGGAGGTGCGTCCCAGTCTCATACCGGACTGGTAACTGGAAATGCGTGAGGAAAGCCATAGCTAACGAGTTGAAATCCTGAAAAATACCACGGGATAGTTCTATGTACCACTTAGCAGCAGCTCCTGTTAAAGTACGCTGGAAAAGACGCAGACGAATCGAATCGTCGGTCCAAGAGTTAGACGAACACCAGAGGTGATACGTCATCACATGCACCTGGGGGTCTTCTCCAGCTTTGCCCTCAAACTTGGGACAGTCACCTGGTATCTTGGTGGGAACCGGAGGCCAATATGGATTATGTGCAATCGGATCATTGGTCAACTTCGAGACGTCCGACAGTTCCAAGGTGGCCAGGAACGACAATGGAGGGTTAACTACCATGCCAGTCCCAGGATAAGGTCCGGTACCTGCGTTCCACGATGGTTGTGAATATCCCTGCCCCCATGGTTCTGTCCCTGAGGATTCTGACCGTAGGGGGCATAGTTCGTATAACCAGACTGATTTGGCTGCTGGTAACCATAGTGCGGGGCTTGATAACCAGGGTTCGGGCCCTGATTAGGCGTCTGCCCTGTATAAGCAGCGTTTGGATTTGGCTGCTGAGCGTAGGTAGAACCGGGTGGAGGAGGATAATACTGAGAGCCTCCAGAGTGGTTATAGTTCGGTTGAGACTGACCATGAGGATAATAACCACTCTGAGGATGAGTAGGCTGCTGATAAGTGGAACAATGCGGAGCCTGGTACGTAGGACGCAGCTGTTGATTTGGCTGCGGCATTGAATGAACAGGCTGTTGAGCAGAGTGAACGGGATGAGAGGGCTGTCCTGAATGAACAGGTTGACCTGAGTGAGGGGGCTGGCCCGAATGACCAGGCTGGCCCGGGTGACCAGGCGGTGTTGGTTGCGCAGGCTGACCTGGTTGTAAGTGAGCCCCAGGTTGCGCCGGATGGGTTGGCTGGCCTGGAGGCGGGACACCGGGCTGTACCGGATGAACCGATTGCCCTGGTGGAGGAACAGGACCAAGTGCTTGCTGGAAACCAGTTTGACCTGAAGCAGAACCATAGGGTGGTCCTGGCTGATATGCAACGTTAGAAACGACAGGATACTGCGGTTGCATTGGTAAAGACGGCTGGATTTTCCCCCCAGGACCATAGGCCTGTCCCGGTTGATACCCTAGCTGAGGTTGAGCAGGTTGACCAGCAGGGCTATAATATGGTCCTTGCGGATTGTATAGTGGCCCTTGCTGGCCCGCAGAGTAGCCTTGGGTGGGCTGTCCTTGTGGGTCATACAAATAGCCAGGTTGGCCCGCAGGTTGGCCCTGAAAGGGTTGTCCCTGCGGGTTGTAAGCCTGGTTGTATGGTAAACCTTGAGCATACAGATAAGCCTCAGGAGCAGGAAGGCGCAAAACCTCCCCATGCTCGTCAAACTGACCTGGGAACATATACACGAGAGTGCCATCCTGTGCATAGTGCGAAAAGAAGGATCGATAAGGATCTTGGGGAACTTGTCCAGCTCCGGCGTTCGGCTGCTGTAAAAACAACCGATACTCCTCCGGAGAGATATTCTCCGGTATAGTAGTAGCTAGGTAAATGTCTTCAGGAGTTGGCCCAGCCCTAGTAGCAGATGCTGAGACAACAGCAGAAGAGGCAGCCACACAAACAGTGGGCCGAACGGGAACAGAAGTGACGGGCGTCGAAGGGGACACCCCGGGTGTAGTGGCAGCTGGTCTCGACGCGGGAGATGATATCCCCATAGAGGCAGCAGCTGAAATAATCTGACCCAGAGATCTGTATCCTTGTGGCAAAGAAGGACTGGCTGACGATGTGGTAGCCAGCTCGGAACCGTCTCCCTCAAACAATCTACGAGGGATGCGCTGATAGTCATCAGACCCCGGAATTTCCTCACCAGAATCACTCATGGTTGATCCTGCCGTTAAATCACGCAAAAGACGGCGAGGACTAGGAGGAAAAACAGCAGCAACAAACGGCGAACCCGATGTAAGAGAAAGGAAATCAGCTCCTAATCTCAATTCATACACAGGGTCCGAAAAGGGCCAATTGAACTCAACTGGTCCTCCAAAGGGTTGCTCGGCGAGAACCGGTCCCCCGTCAGGAAACTCGGAAACAACAGGCTGTTGTGGTTCAACAAAAGGCTCAGAAGCTTCTGAAGAATCGTCCGTGTAGGGACTACCAGTAGACGAAACCGATGGTTCCGCCACCGTGGCAAAAGACTAAAAGAAAAGGGCACACACACACACGGGCTGAAAATGAGTTAAGACACACGCTCAAACGGTTAACAAGCAACGTCTAAATAGGTGTGAAATCGTGGGCGATTAATTTTACCACATTGGAAAGTAAGAAATTCTACCGTTTCATGTTTCAAGAGTCGAGAAACGGTAAAAAGATGACTCTATCTCTTTCAGAGTTGACACAAGCGTGAAAGGACAAGCGCTTGACGGTCTTTTCAAGTTTAGGGAGTCAGAAAAGACCAAATGACTGCTCAGGAAAAACTAGGCACAAAGGGTGTACCAAATATCCGTGGACTGCAATATACAACTTGGTTTCAAAAATGAAACAGAAATTGACCAAGGACTTTCCGTACGTGCAGGTAGTCTCCCCGAATGCTGTGTTCGGTGTATCACGGGTATAGGGCGGCAGAATCGGCTTCCTGTGGATAAAGGATTGAAAACCTAGAGGGGTCTCCCTTTATATACGCGACGGTACGGGGAGCGCAAGTCCGTACTAGCGCTGTCTAAAGCCAACAGGCGAACGACGGCTGCTAGGTTTAACGACGCCGGAACACGTCTCTAGCCTAGACTTTCTAAATATGTTTCGTTAAGTTCCAATGCTGCCTTAGGTTAATTGAATAAATTTTACAGTTGATCTTCAATTAAGTTTCAATTTCCAGGCCCTATCGTATGTAGTGTCTCTTAAATGCAAAGCTATATGCCACAATGCAACATTTCGTTCGATGAAAACTAATTAGAGAAGAGTTGAGAGCTTTTATACAAACGAAATGAACGGAAACCAAACAATGAGCTCTATAATGCAACTAATGCAATTGACAACTTTTCACTCAAAACACTAATCACTAGCGATATGGAAAAGATTACAATTTGCACTAATTAACAAAAGCAAAAGAGATTTTTTGATTTTCAATGTTTAATGGCTAATATGCATTAATCAAACTTGAAAATGAATGGAGCAACTTGAGAAACGATATCCAAGAGAGCGAAACAACACATTCCACTCAACAACACAAACAATCAGATCCCCAAATCGACCAAAGTCTCTCAAAGCGAGAAAAAGACTCAAAAGCTTCCAATGGACCGTGTGATCCAAGTCCAAAGCAAGACCAAATGAGTTTCGAATGAAGAAATGAACAATCACCCAAAAATCGCAATAAAACAATGGACAACTAAGTAGAGAATGCGGAGAATCAATCAGATAGTTGACAGGATAATCCAAACACCAAAACTCCCAAGGAGGGCTCGATGCACTAAGCCACTAGATGACCTAGGGCTTGAAAAGTGAAATCGGTAGATAAAAGCAAACAACCAAAGGACAGAGGTGAATTCCCAGCCAAACAAGACTCCAACACACTCAGGCAGTCGGAAAATCAGGAAGAAAAAACACTGGTCAACTTCAGAGAGCTCAAAAATGAGAAATCTCAAAAAACTTACAGGGGTGGCGCGACTGTAAGAGTGAAACTGGCGCCAGAAGGCGATTGGCGCGGGTTGTACAAAGGCAACATGCGCCAAGTGGCGCGACTGTCGGGTTAAAAACCGCGCCAGTCGAGTTTCTCAGCAAAAAATTAAAAATAAGCTACTCCAGAGACAGACCAATGCAAGCTAAGCAATCCAAGAAGCAAAAACACACAAAAATCCAACCCAGAAGGTTCATCAAGCAAGGAAAAACAAGATACAAACGGCAAGGCAAGACAAAGACTCCAAGTCGTTCAGTCTGCAAACCAAACCGGAGATCGACTGAAGTAGCGTTGATCTACTCCGCTAATGCAAAGCAGAAGCGTTTCGAAGGCTATCTGGCTGTACTTCAGACTCCGTCTACAGTTTACAAATTAAACAACAATCAAACAACAAGCTGGTTCCCCAGCGGAGTCGCCAATTTGTTGAGGAGGTAAATCCCCTTTGCGGACAGAGGCGATCCCTACTAGCCCAGCAGGGGTCTAGCAACAAACAGACAATGTCATGACGCAGGTTCCTAATTACGAATGAAAAGGCTAGAGATAGAAGCCTACTTGGATTCCAACGCTAGGATCTGAAGAAGAAGCGTCCCCGTTCCTCAGCCTCGGCAGATCACAATCCCTCCACGATCTCCGCGGATGAACACCTGCACATGGAAGAAACGAACAGATACAAGCATAGAAACCGGCATACGTAACTAAACATCAGTCAGAAAGGACATTACTCGCATTAACATGATGGAAAACGGAGTGGAACCATAATCATAATCATCTATTAAATAACCAGCGAAGAAAGATTACAACCAAGTTCTGACGTCGCGGTCTTCTTCGGACGGGTCTCCAGTAGTCCACGTCTCGCAAAGCTTGCCAAGGAAAGGGAAAACCTCTCCAGAGTCTCGTGACAATGGTCTCCTTACTTGAGTCAGCCTTAAGGGAAAGAGAGGATTCTTTACAGCACAAAGGCACTTGGGAATATGGAGATGCAAAGCTTCAACACTTCAAGACTAGC
Organism: Pinus albicaulis; assembly: GCA_034641835.2. NCBI lineage: Eukaryota > Viridiplantae > Streptophyta > Pinopsida > Pinales > Pinaceae > Pinus > Pinus albicaulis. The sequence goes on from CM076577.1 coordinate 882,169,831, forward strand.
TTGCCATTGATTTGAGCAAGCTTTTATAGATGGGGAAGGAGGAGTTGGGATCCCTATTATTATGGGATTGGCCCTATCAACAAGGAATGTTCCATGGGAGGTGGCAAAACCACTTCCCTCCATAGAACTCCCGCAGCCAACCTCCCAACTCAAGATAGGTGATGGTTTGTGAATTTGTTAGAACTCAACTCCCGCCATCCATATTTAAAAAAACAACTCCCAAATTGGGTGGCGCGACTACGGCTCTATGACAGAGCGCCAGGTGGCGCGACCTCTTTGCATTGATTTTCCCATTGGCGCGAGTACTGAACTGCTTGCCCGCGCCAATGCCAAAAGGGATATTTTTCATGACTTTTGCAAGGAGATGTCTCAAGGGAAAATGAAGCTCATGTCCAAAGGGATGCATTGATGATGATTTCAAGGCATGACAATGTTCACAGGTCACAGAATGGGTCCTCCATTGTGCGGGATGGGGGAATGGTAAGGACGGTGACAAATTACTGTGTAACAAATATATTTTTAATGCCAATTGACAATTGACAAAAATATATACCTAAAAAATACCAAGATGTAAAATACTGAGATTACTTCAAATATTTCAGCCATAAAATTTATTTTTTTCAATTGTTATTTTTTGATTTTTTTTTTTTTTATGAATATTTTAAATGTCGCTTTTTCATTCTACATTAACAATTAAATGAATTACACATCTCCTCATTATTCTCATTATTCTTATTAGGAATTACATAATATTTTTTATTTTATTTTTAAATTTTAAATTATTATTTTCATTGTACATTAAATATTTTATTACATATAAAGAACAAAATATTTTATTTTAACATTTTTCTATCTGTATATAGATATATATGAAGTTGATATTGACATAAATTAGTTAGCATAGATTTTCTAATAGTTTATTTAAATCTCTTAAAATATTTTTGAAAAATATAAAGCTTAAAGTTGATATGGATCTATATTATGTCATCTAGACATTGAAATATTTTATTTATGACCAAGAGTGAGCGAAACATTTTTACCACATTGGGTTGTAATATTAACAACAAATCTAGTGACTATAGTGAGGTTGGGATTTTTTTTTTACTTTAGGCTAGATTCTATTAATAATACAAATTAATGTACAGAGAAGTTGTGGACCGGGGGATATCTAGTGATAATTAGCCTACCCCCATTCGAGTCTAGTTCAAAAAAGACAAAAAGGGGAGTTGCCCCTATAGGGGAAACCAGATTTTATAGGTTCTGAGTATATCATTGTCTGCCTGTTTATCTAGAATGCTAAAGTAGGCCCAAAAATTTATAACAGATATGCATAAAAAAACTAGAAACTGGAACCTAGCTAAGGAGCTACCGAGTTCCTTTTCCTTCATCTTCTTTTGGAGGAGTTTCTTCCAGCACTAGGCAGCCATACTCTCAAATGATGGCTTCATCTTCCGCGGTTAGGAGGTGTAGAATCTGAGTGAGCTACTACCTCGACTGGGGTAGTCTCTACGTCGTCTCTGCACCTAGTGCCATCCGGAGAGAGATTCCAGACCCCGATATCCTCTGCTGAAGGGATCTTGATAGGTAGACTGATCAATTTTCATGACAGGGAAGCCATAGAAACTTGAATGGTTGATTTTCGTCATTTTTTCCTGCCCATATGATGGCTATGATGAGAGCTAGGAGGGCCTGCGTCTAAGTGAGGGTCTGCTTTGGTCTCCAAAGCTGGGGTACTATCGTCGGGAGAAGGATCAGAGGGTCTGGAGACGTCGAGGGCCTCCATTATTTTGTCCACAGAGTGAGTGTGAAGGGTGTCACTATGGGTGCAACCTGGAAATGTGCCTCTACCTCTGCCTCGGATGGGTCACATATGTTGGTGAGGAGGCATCCCAAAGCAATCCGGAAGAATTCTAGGAGGTAGATTTAGAGTGCTTAGGAGAATCGGGTCGCCTCGAGAGAGCGCAGCAGTAGGCAAGTCGGTTGGGCGGACAAATCAGGAAAGAAAAGGTGACCAAGTGAAAATTGCTTCAAGCAATTCCATTGGGCGGTAATGATCTCGAGCAGATGAAGTAGTCATTAAATATCGAAGTAATGACCTCAAAAGATGGCGGAGGGGATGTGACTTCCCTAGGGGGCCAACCTTGCACCATTTAATGACCTTCTCCATTAACCATCATGCCATTAAGGTGAGGATTCAGTGATGGAAGCCCTCCACTTTGATCTCCAGTTGTCATGTCATGTGAGGGTCCTTTATCAAGGGCGCATCGAATATCACCTGCATCCAGAGATTCTAGGTCCTTGTGCATCAGGTTGCTGCAGCAGGTTCGAAGAGACTCATCCTCTATAGAATTGAAGCAGGAGGAGAAGATCAAGGAGTGGAAATCAACTCCTTTATTGGCTAGGAAGTCACCCACTATATTGTCTCTTCTTTGGACATGAAGGAAGGTAATTTCCTTGAATTTTTGCAGCCTTTATTCCAGTTGCTTGAAACGCACAGACAAGCACCAGCTGTTGGTAAATTTTTAAGAGAGTGTTCTGAGGAGCAGGCGGGTGGCCGCTTGAATAATTACCTGAGAATCTCCTTCCGCTTCAAGGGGGAAGAAATTGAGAATAATGGCTATGTTGATACCTTGAATGAGACCTTCTAGTTCCACTGAGTTGTTTCTATCCTAGCCAATCGATCCGAAGAAGATGTGAATTGGGTAGTTGTTTGAGTCTCTAAAGCTTCCTCCAAAACCTGCTTCCCCTTGGTTGCCTTTGGAGGCTCCATCAAAGTTGAGTTTAAAGATTCCAGCCAAGGGAGGCGACCAAGAGTTTGGGGAGATTGAGGGAGCTTTGAAATGGGAGGAGATTTCTTTAGATTGGGAGAGACCCAGGCTCCAGTTATTCCAGATGTGGTGCTCCACTGTGGAGGTCGGAAGATTAGAATTTTCCCATTAAGAAAGAGTCGAAAGTTTCTTTCAAGTAGCTGTGGAATTTGGTCTATATCATCTCCAGTGTTGCCTGAATGTTCTTGAAGATCCTTTTGTTCCTTTCCTTCCATAGAATCCAGGGCAGAAGGCCTAGAATTAGTAGCTAGAGGCGATTGAGAAGATTACCTGTGCAAGGATCAGCCTACCACTGGATGACAGTTAGTGTGATGTTGCCTCAGATTCTGTTTCTTCTTCTACATAAAGTGGAAATCCTGTCCTAGAGGATGCTAGACAGGGGACAAAGATATAGGAGATGGTAAATTGATTTGGAGTCATTCTGAAAAAGAGTGCATCGGGAGGGGCCCATAAAGCCTTGTTTCAAAAGATTGTCCCAAGTTAAGATGCATCTTTTGTTGAGCAACCATAAGAAGGTGGCTACTTTGGGCCAAAGGTCGGGGTGCCATATTTTCGTCCATGCTTTGGTTGGTTGGATTGGAGCAAGAGGTTGAAGTAGATGGTATGCTTCTTTGGTGGTGAAGGTGCCACGCGGAGTGTGGCCCCACCTCAAAATTTTCGGCCCCTCCTGAGTCTTGATTCTTATTTTCCTCACTCCAACCCAGATATCTTAGTAGTGTTCAATATGCCAGTCTGCCTACCAAAGGTCCTTAGAAAGGAAATTGTGAAATCCCTGAGTGATCTCTTGAGCCCAGAAGTCTCGAACCTTGTTTTTCTCTCGTGCCTGCAATGTAGGGCTCTAAAGAGATTGGTGGAAGAGGGTGGAGAGGCTTGGCATCTGCTACCATGATTCCTCCCAAAATATGGCTTCTGATCCTAACCGTATTTCCCAAATGTTGTGGGTTTGGATGAGATGATAATTCTAACTGGTTGCTTTCCAAATTAGAGAGTTTCCAGGCTCCTAGTTGAATCAGATCAAATATTCTAGGGGCCAGTTTTTGGCATACTTGGCTGCCCATAGTCGAGCCCAAGTGTATGGGTGTTGGAGACCTAATTCCACCAAATATGAGCTCCCATAGTGATATTGTTTATTTCAGGGTCTCTTAGCCCTAGACCTCCGTGAATTTTTGGAGTGCAGACTTCCTTCCATTTTACAAGCGCACATTTTCGCTTGTCCTTGTGGCCTCCCTAAAGAAAGGTTCATTGGATATTGCGGATAGAATTGAGAACCCATTTGGGGGCAGCGAGTACAGAGAATAGATAAAGAGGCAAAGACTATAGAACTTATTTTAAAAGAACAAGGCAACCGGCAATATTGAGAGAACAATAGGTCCATGAGGTAAGTTTAGCTTCAAGCTTATCCAACAGCTCCTTCCAGGAGGTGTGCTTGATGGTAGAGTCCATGAGAGGAGCACCCAAATATTTGGAAGGAAGGGAGGCAACAGTGAAACCCAGAATCCTAGCAATGTTGTGTTGAGAGATGGAGGGAGTATTGAAGAAGAAGATTTGGGATTTTTCAGAGTTAATGGTGGTTCTGGAGGCTTCGGAGAAGCAATCAAGAAGGGATCTGAGAGTTCTGGCTTCTTGTATAGAGGGATGACCCATGAGAATTTTATCATCCAAAAAATGTTGGTGGGATAGAGTGCGATTGTTGTGAAGAGAGAGGCCTCTGAGAGTGTGAGTGGATACCACATGATTGATTACTCAACCAAGACCTTCTGCCATTAACACAAAAATAAAAGGAGAGAGCGGATCTCCATGTCGGATACCTCTTGAAGGGGAGAAGGTGGTAGAGGGAAGCTCATTGACTAGGATAGAGAAGAAAGGGGAGGAAATCATGCTCATGATCCATCTGACCAAGGTCTAGCAGAAACCAAAGGCAAGGAGGACGTGACAGATATAGGTCCTGTTGAGATTATCAAAAGCCTTGGATAGTTCTATCTTGAGGAGTATTCCAGGCTTTTTCATAATCTTCAGGGAGTGAATGAATTCATGAGTGAGGATAATACCATCCAAGATCTGCCTTCCTTTCACATATCCCGTTTTCTCTGGTGAAATCAGCAGGGGGAGGAGGGGCTTGCGCATGTTAGCAATAACTTTGCAAATGATTTTTAAGATAATTTTGCATAGGTCTATGTGTTTATACTTACTTGGGGTGGCGGCATGCTCCTCCTTGGGAACTAAGGTGAGAAAGGTTGCCTTAAGAGCCAGTATAACCCAGTGAGTGTTGCGAGATTCTTCAACCAGCTCCTAGACTTCCTGCTTTATGACATCCTAGAAGAAGTGGAAGAAATTGGTAGTAAAGTCATCTGGCTCGGGGGCTTTGCCCTCTTTGAGCTCAAGCATCACTTGCTCGACTTCCTACATGGTAGTGGGTTTCAACAGCATTTGGTTGTGCTCTTCAGTGACTAACTTTGAGATGTGTTGAGTTAGTGAGGTTGGGATTATTGGCATTTTATAAAAAAATTAATTAAAATTAACTAAATATGCATATTCATTTTTGTTTTTTTTACTACAACCAACATTATTTTTTGTTTAGAGAATATTTAATTTTTATTTTAAGAAAGACACATGTCAATTCCATGTTAAACCTAACAAAATCACACATCACCACCCTAAATTGTAAAATACAAAATTAAATATAATAAATAATTTTATTCTAAAAACCTATAAACTAAAATTAATTATAATAATAATTAATTTTCTTTTATTATATCACAATGTCATAATTTTAATAACAAACACATTAAAATAATAAACTAATTTTAATTATTAACATTATCATATTTATTATATAACGTATTCGTAAATATAAATGAAATAATATTAATTATGGATGAATTAATATTAATTATATAAATTATTAAAAAGTTTTGTGGGTTTTTCTCGTGAGATAATGTATCTAGTTTATTTTAATGTATTTATATGTTTATATAATAACTTATTTATATGGATAAAATAATATTAATGGTATAAATGATTTATATATGTGAGAGATCCAATGTGTTTAATAATTTAATAATATGTTTATGTTGGTGTATGTTTATGTACATATTTTGTTTATTATATCCATGTTTATATGGTTGATTAAGGGTAGTTAGCAATGTAATCTTGTGTATGTATGTATATTAGTAGTTAATCTCATATCAATGATGGATTGTTTTAGTAACCATATTAGTTTTTATCTTGGTACGATTAACCCTGTGCACACAATATATGTATGTCTATATCCAATTTAATGATTAAGATATGTTTTATGTTAAATTTTAAAAAATTATTAAAATATAATTTTATTTTCAAATATTTAAATATAAATTTTATTTTTAATATTTATATAATATTAATGTGTGGTTAAATGTTAGATTTGGGATTGATTGTGATGGAAATTTTAAATTCTTTAGTATTTTTCTCTTTATTTGAAGTACCCTCATTCTGGTGTCATCACTGCATATCTATTAAACTAAGGGGAATTTATTTTGTAACAAGGTTCTTCCATACTTCAAAGTGATGTTATAATTTGCTTCAAATAACTTGACTTTTGCAGTCTTCATGAGGCCACTCTCAAGGGGTGCCTTTTATTTATAGGTGAAAGCATTTGAATTTATCTCATTAATGGCAACAAAAACTCAAGAATGAATAGGAATCCCCTATGTCCCAATGCAACTCCTACATGGGGGTAGGAAGCTTCATGAAGAGTTTTCACTCAAATATGATGGTATAGCCAAGGATGCCTTAATATTCCTCGTCTCAAGATTGAACATATGAACCAAAAGCTAGGGTGTGCCCTCTTCCTCTTAGTCATGATCCTTTAAGGATGATTTAAAGTTGAGGCTCACACAATCGACTCCCAAATATCTCTCAAGGCTAGTCTTATTTGTAGAACAAGTAGAAGATATTCCAAATACAGAAGCAGAAGGATCCCAAGATGATACTTTATGCTTATATTATTATCGAAATGTCATAATTTTTTGTTTTAATGTGCTATGACCATTAGCATTTGCAGTCGAGGAATAGGTGCATTAAACTTGGTCCCTAAATACAGATCAATGAAAGAGTTATTTTGGTTTATTTTAAAAATAGAGAGGAATGTTAAATATTTTTTTTATAAGGACCCAGTTTGAGGTAGCTCTAGGATCTCCTTTTAACCATGGTTTCCTGAATTCAACCCTTTATCCATGACTCTCTGGGCCATTTTATTAAGATAGATACAAATAGGCCTCGAAAGCTTATTGTAATCTTTGCATGCATATGTGTCAAAATAGATCTCAGCAAAGGGTTGCTTCAGAGGATTATCATCAATGGGAATGGTATGACCTTTTGTTAGGTGATGGATTACAAAAACACAGTTTTCTATTGTAGGTCCCATCAAGAGGCTTGTCATCTCCAAAATTCTTTTCCTTCTTCTCAAGGGCATTCTCATCCCCCTGATGCTAAGGAAAAGAATCAAGGATGGAAAGAACCAAAAGAAATAAAGGACCTAAGAATTACTTGGGTCACAAGCAATGCAATACGAAGCAACAAAAAACATCTGCAACCAAATCTAGTCCTTTGACGTCAACCCAACCCCACACAATGTCATCTCATCCCACAAACTCTAAGTTCCTTCCCCCTCCTTTTCCATCTCGACATTCTCATTCATAACCCTCAAATGGAAAAAAAAGAGATACAATCATGTTCGTTGCTTTGTCTACAAGTAGGTAATAAACATCCTCATGAGTAAGATCATTCAAACAATGATAATGAAGCAACCATTGCTAAGCTTTTAGAAATGGAAATGCAAGATTGACCAAAATTCAACATCACAATTTCCAGCAAAGTTGTGATTTATTATTGTTTAAAATGAACTTGTGATTGCATAAATGAATTTAGCACCCTAAAAATCCCCTAAAACACTATGAAGTAACTTAAACTTATGATCTTTAAAAAATTTACTAGTTTTTTTTGACAAAATTGACAAGAAAAATAAAAAATAAAACAAAATCATTTCATCTATTAGTTATTAGTGTTATTATTATTAATTTTGATGTCTTGTTTTTAATTGTATGTTAATAAACCTTTAATATTAATATCATTGTGATTAATTGAATGTTATTAGTAACAATAATATAATATTAATAAATGTATTATTATATCTCATTACATTAAAATAATATTATATCTTATTATTACATTAATATGGCTAATAATATATAAAATAATGTTATTAGTGATGATGATGGTGATGATTGTTACCATTAAGACCAATGCGGTCTATCAAACCTTAAGAGAGGAGAAAGAATCTAAGTTTGATTCTTCAAAATCTTGTTTCTATGGTCAAAGAGAAGGGAAATAAGTGCTCCAAGATCGCTATAGGTGGGTTGGCTTAATAGGTCAAGAAGATTGGAAGTGTGGCAGATGGTAGGGAATTGAGAGGGAATGTGAGTAAGAGTAAGACGGTCTAAAACAAATATTTAAGATTAATATTAATATTATTAAAATCAACAAAATAATCTATTTTAATACAATACAAACTAATTTAATGAAGTAATATAATACATATATTAATTATGTAAACATAAAAAATTATTAGCACAATATCTAACCATATTAAATATCTACTTGAACAAACCACTTAGTCTAAATCTCTTGAATCTTAAAAATAAAAATGGACAACATTTTTACAGTTTTATCTATCTTTGTAGTATATATCTGCAGACTTGTCTGATCATTGATGAAGGAACACGTAGCAGTCTAGGTGCACTTTTGCAAAAGAAACGTTGGAGCAACCCTAATAAAGTTCCATAAGAAAAGTAAATTAGAAAGAGATTTTCTTTCGTAGATTTTGCCTTTTCCAAAAACCAAATATTTGCCTTTGAGCAGAGGCTCACTTTGAGGAGGGAAGCCACTCCTTTTTTGCTCGTGATCCAACAAAGTCACATAATGAAAGGCCAACCATTACCTTCTTAGATCTTAGGTGTAGAGCCCTATTGTGGTTCATAACACGGTCACAATCATAATAGGGCCATTTTATTTATTAGTTATATTATATCATATGCCATTTTATTAATTAGTTATATTAAATTATGATATTAATAGTGTATATATGTTATTAATAATATGTTATAGTTAAAGTTAATAAAAATATTGCTAATAATAATAATTTTCTAATAATATTATTATTATCAATGTAATATAAAAGTTATTAATAATGTTATTAATATTATGTTTTATATTATTACTATAATTTAATACTAAATATATTTATTAATGTTATAATTTAAAATTAATATTAAAATATATTAATACTATTTAAATGTTTATATAAAAAATAATGCAATGAGATGATGATGATTAACGTCTTTGAGAACCATACGATTTATTGAACTTTAAGAAAAAAAGTTAAATGAAAATTTTTTAAATATTATTTCTATAATCAAATAGAAAACGTTTTAAGATTACTATAATTATCTATAATACCTTAATGAAATAATATAATATATATATTAATTATACTATAATAGAGCCATTTCATTTATTATATTATATAATAAGGCCTTAGTTATATTATATAATAGGGTTATTTTATTTATTAGTTATATTATATTATGATATTAATAGTGTATTTATGTTATTAATAATATATTATAGTTAAGGACAAGCTGGTTTTAGGAGATATCACTAGACTATTGACCATCTAGGCACTCTTAGAATCATTGCGGAGGAATGTCGCAATAGTAAAGTTGATCTCTTATATTACTTTGTGGACATTAGAAAAGCTCTCAACACTGTTCCTCGAGATGAACTTTGGGAGAAACTTAAAGAGATCATGGTCCCTCCTGAGCTGAGGATTGTTATGATCCGTCTCTGTGAGACCGTCACTGCCAAGTTTAAGACTAATGAGGGGTGATCTAAAGACATTAAATGCAATATTGGAGTAAAGTAAGGGTGTCCCCTATCCCCTACCCTTTTTGGCATATACATCGATAAGCTAGAGGAGTGTCTAGAATTTGCGGGGTGCAAGGGAATCGAGCTTGCTGGTGTTCTCATTACTCTTCTCCTCTTGTTCTTCTTGCAAAAAGCCATTATGACCTTGACAAGAAGCTCCAGGTCCTTCTTAACTACTGCTCCAAGATGGGTATGACAGTTAATACCAACAAGACTAAAGTCATGATCATTAAATCGAAAAAGATCACCCATGGTAGTTTCGTGTATAATAACCAGTGCTTAGAGCAGGTTTCTTCTTATAATTATTTGGGCATTGACTTCCCTGATCATCTCAATTGGAATTATAGCATTGAGAAAAGGATTATTGGGGGTTGGAAAGCTTATTATGAGCTTGAAAACAATTGTAAGTCGTTCGATCTTTACATTTGGAGTAAAAAGAGGTTCCTCTTTGAGACCCTTGTCACCCCTGATGTCTTATACGGATGTGAAGTTTGGGGTTGCAGTATATCCAGAGATTCATGGAGGAAGATTGAGATGATTCAAAGGAAATTCATAAACTACAACCTTAAGATCAAGGGAAATACTCCCTATCCTATCCTCTTGATCGAATCTGGTTTGTTCCCCATTGAAAGTACAACTATGTTTAGATATCTGATGTATAAGAAGAAGCTTGAAAAAATGGAGCCAAAAAGGCTCCCTAAATTGCTTCTAAATGTAGTCAAAACCCTCACCTTCGCCTCAAGCGCAGGTAGCATAAGGATGCCCAGTCCTAGCTCAACCATTGGGGAATTAAGGAGGAGATCAATATGGGAAGAAAAGATAATATCAAAAATACTATTACCTCCAAGTTTAAGGACAAGCTGTGGGAGGATCAAGAGCTGGAGAGAAAAAGGAGGCTAAGATACTACAAGGAAGTGATCAACCTCACCCTTGATAATTAGAACTATCTCTCTATGTTTTCCAACAATAAGAAAAAAATGAACATCGCTACGATAAGAACTAATTCCCATGAGCTTTGGAGTGAGACCGGGCTGTGGTCTATTCCCAAGACCCCTAGGAATGATAGAATCTGTCAAATTTGCGACTCTAAGTAGGTGGAAGATGAAAATCATTTCCTTTTAGATTGCCCTACTCTTACTGACATTCGCTCTCAATTCCCTACCATTTGCCACACTCCAGTCTTCTTGACCTATTAAGCCAACCCACCTATAGCGATCTTGGAGCACTTATTTCCCTTCTCTTTGACCATAGAAACAATATTCTAAAGCATCAAACTTAGATTTTTTATCCTTTCTTAAGGTTCGATAGACTGCATTGGTCTTAACGGACAATAACCATCATCATCATCAATAATAATATTATTATATCAATGTAATATAAACAAATTCAATAATGTTATTAATATTATGTTTTATATTATTATTATTATGACCATAATTAAATATTAAATATACTTATTAATACTATAATTTAAAATTAATACTAAAATATATTAATATTATTAAAATATTATATAAAAAATAATTTAATGAAATAATGATGATGATGATTAACATCTACATGAAATTTATCAAACTTAAAAAAAACTGAGAATTTTTAAAATATTATTTCTATAATCAAATAAAAAACGCTTCAATATTACCATAATTATCCATAATACCTTAATAAAATAATATAATGCATATATTAATTATTAATATATATAGCCCATCCAATAATTATCCATAATACCTTAATGAAATAATATACTACATATATTAATTACTAATATATAAAAAGACTAAAACAATATAATAACAAACAACTAGGTGATTAAGTGAGAGGACGATGGGAGAGCGGCCAAACTTGGCTCGTAGGGGGCTCGATCCTGTGACCTGCAGGTGACCTAGCCACTGAGTGTTTGGGCTACTGGTTCTCTGCATCCCTCTGACACCCACCTTTTCCACCTGCGCAACAGACGCCCTGACCACAACTACCCCATTTTTCGAACTTTCAACGGCATCGACCTGCTATCAGCGGTTTCTGGTCTCGACTAATGGTTTGTGATTTTGACTTGGCTAGGGAAATGGAAGACGAACTTCTCGATTACTCGGAGGACCCTTACTCGTCCGCAGACATCTGGTCCCTCTCCTCTCGTTTCTCTATAGCTATGCACATTACACAACCGTTTTTTTCAACTTTTACGCCTGTATTTTTGCCTAAGGTCTCACCTGCAAACCCTTCATCTTCCTACCTCACCCTAACTTTGATACCTTCCTGGTGCCCGAACTCGTTTTTGTTTCATCTCCAGTCATTCTCACCATGATCGAATATAACCATATACACTCATCGGACCTCTGAACGCCTTCTCCTTCCACTCTCACATTCCTCGTGCATACTATCCCTCTGTCGTCTCTAGAACCCTTGGGCTTAAACCCTCTACCTACTGCCCCACTGCATACCCTCTCCACTCCCTTACCTGGCCCATTAATTACTGGCCCTATCCTTCAGTCAAACCCTTTGGTGGTGACCAAATCCTCTCCCCCACCTCGTACCACCCCTACTGCTCCCCATCCCCCATTTGGTCATTTCAATGTTAGTCTCTCGGAATTGATAAGACCACCCTCCTTTGAAGTGGCCACCACTCCCCCATCTTCGGTGGCTTCGAAGCCACAATCCACCCATGCCCCCCCTGTTCTGCCAGGAGAAAAAAGTGTGTAAAGGCTTGCAACAGAGGTAGCCAACTCACACTCGGAGAGGGAATCCAAATGGCAGACGTGTTGGGTACAGTGGATAAGGTCCTGGTTGGGCGAGTCTGAGGATGGAACTACAGTGCCAAGCGACTCCGGCAATGGGTCTCGGAAATTTGGGTTAACACCTTACAAGAGCTCGCTATTGTATACACACTTACAAAGGAATGGTTCGTTATACAGTTCTCCTCAAAGGATCCCACAGATTGGGTCTTATCCCAATTTTGGCACATTGAGCTCCCACTAGACCTCCTCAAGAGATGGAGTCCATTATTTGACCCTAAAAGGGAGCACCTAGGGGCCGAACCCATTTGGTACTGTCTTCCTGGACATCCTCTTCATCTATTGAAGGAGGAAATAATTTCCAGCATTGGGAACGTTATGGGGACCTATCTGGATCATGATCACACATACGTTGAGACTCGTATGATGGCTTTTGCTCACATTCTTGTTCATCTGGACACTCGGGAGGAACTAGAAGAGACACTCAAAATCCATTGGAGGAACACAACTCATGTACAAATTTTGGACTATGAATGTGTACCCTTCAAATGCAGATGATGCCACAAGGTGGTTCATGTGTTCAAAGCCTGCCCACTGCTCCTCGTTGCCCCACCTGCACCTTCATCAACTGATATTCGGAACACTCAGGAACCAGTACCTTTTTCACTGAACAGGCAGACTCAATGGTCAAGCTTCCTTGCATCGCCTTTGGACGTTCCATCCTCGGGGACTGCCAATGTGGCTTATGCTTGTACATCGACTCATATCACCAGATCCATGAGTGGGGCAACTTCTTCTGGGCACCCTCAGGGATCTGGTACCTCTCCTCCTCCCCCTCTTAATTTTTCATCCTTTCCATCTTTACCTGCATTGGATAATTGTTCTGCATCTTTCTAGCCTAGCATTCGTGTGTCATCCATTGTATTCTCTTCTATTACCTCCTCTCCCCCTGCTATTCCTCCGCCCCCTGCCTCCTCTCCCCCCTGGAGGCAGATACATTAGATGCATCATCCACCAACTCTTACAACCTCCGTCCCTGTACCTTTGATCCTGCAGTCCTGGGCCTTGCCCACAATCTATCATACATCCCTGCAAAACTCCCCAGATGTCGTCATTATAATTTATCCAAGGCCATTTTACAAGCTAGTTTGGACGTTGCAATTGGAAAACAACTCTCCATTGAATGGGTTCTTAGAGCAAGACATGCCCCCATGATGGTTTCCCAATGAAGTGTCTCTCTTTCAATTGTTAGGGGTTGGCTAGCCCTTATGAATCAAAGAAATTTTACGCTTTTATGAATCAATCAATGTGGAAATTTTACTCCTTCAAGAGACCCTTGGACCATCTGAGACATCTATTGCCACTCTCTCTTCCCTCTTTCCCTCCTGGACCTTTCATGCCTTGGATGCCCGTGGGAGAGATCAGGTGGACTTGCTCAGGGTATAAACCTGTGGACAATCAGACTCATTAATTGATGGGGTCGGTAAGGCGCCCTTGTTGCTGATGTTTTCTTTAAACAACTTGGTATGGTACTAAGGATTGTAAATGTGTATGGCTCCATTCAACAGTGTCAGGACTTTTGGATAACACTGTTACAAACCTCCTTCATTCGAGCTGATAACATCATCTTAGCTGGGGACCTAAATTTCTCATCGGGACTTGCTGAATCCTGGGGACCCAATGCTCAAATGGATCCACTCACTGACTTCTTTAGGAATCTTACTGCTCTGCATCATTTGGTGGATCCCATTATGGCTTCCCCCTCTCCAACCTGGCGCAACCGACGCACCGATGATGCTATGATTTCCTGTAGGCTTGACAGATTCCTCGTCAAGGAGGAACTTGTTTAGCATCTGGGCTCCTATAGGCAGTGGGTTATATATGGGGGAATATCTGATCACTCCCCCATTTACCTAGAGATCTCTGGTGCATCCCATAAACCTGCCTCACCTTTCAAGTTTCGCTCTATTTGGCTACAAGATGAGGATTACATTACAAAGGTAAACCATGCATGGAGAAGTGCTCAGCTTCAACATGAACATATTTTCTCCTCCTCCTTTGCTAATAAATTACATCTTATTAAGAGGTTGACCATTGAGTGGGAAAAAGAAAAGAAAAAACAGATTGACCATGAGCTTGTTAAGCTTAAGAAGGAAATTGAGCTACTTGAGGACCCCACTCATGGGGGATTAACATCAGCTGCTGCAAAATATCACCTCATTAAGTTGGAAACAGAGCACCTTAAAATACTTAAGGACAATGATGAAATGTGGAGGCTCAAAAGTCATGGCATCTGGGTTAAAGCAGGGGATGAAAACACCAAATTTTTCCAACAATTCGCCAGAGGTAGGAAGGCCATTAGTACAATTTGGGAACTTGAAAATAAGGATGGCTCATCTGCCACAACTTTTGAACAACTCTCAAATATGGGCACCACTCATTTCAGTAACCTCTACAAAGCCTCATAGAACATCACATTAGCTGAAACAATCAAGTCGCTAGTCTCTTCCTTAGATATGTGGACCAGAATACCGCTAAGGAACTCTTTGAACCTATTACTATGGGAGAACCGGAGCCTGTTCTCAAGATGTTTAAGAAGGATCAGAGCCCTATACCTGATGGTTGGTCGGTTGAATTCTACCTTGCCTTCTTTGATCTTCTGGGACAAGAACTATTGGAGGTGGTGGGGAAACAAGGAAAACGGGGCACATATATGATGCTTTTAACTCCACCTTCATCGTTCTTATCCCCAAGACAGATCACCCCTCCTCTTTTAAGGACTTTCACCTGATCTCCTTGTGCAATTGCATTTACAAGATCATTTCCAAAATCATTGCAAACAGACTCAGGCCTATTCTATCAAATCATATTTCCCCTAAACAATTTTATTTCCTGGAGAATAGACAGATTCATGAAGAAATCAGGGTTGCACGGGAGGGTCTAAACTCTATGCATAAAAATAAGATCAAAGTTATGATCCTTAAGATTGATCTTGAAAAAGATTTTGACTAGACTAGTTGGCTCTATATTCGCATGCTACTCACTCACCTCGGTTTCCCTAACCTAGTTATCAATTGGATTATGTGTTGCATCAATTTAGTCTCATACAATGTCCTCATAAATGGGGTTTCCACAATTTTTTTCCATGCAAAGGGAGGCCTCAGACAAGGATGTCCTCTATCCCCACTTCTCTTCCTTCTAGTCATGGAAGGACTGAGTAGATGCCTGATTGATGAAAGGGATAGAGGCAGGCTGAGGGGCATCAAGCTCACAGAAAACTGCATAGTGACACATTTATTATTCGTGGATGATATCATTATTTTCATGAATGAATCCCTTGGAGATACAACGGTGGTCAATTCTATTCTTCAACTATTTTGCAAAGCTATTGGAATGTCTTGTAATAACACTAAATCCACTATCTCCAGCCATGGATTCTCCCCACTTGAATCCCACTATGCACAACAATGTTTTCCTTTTAACCTAGTCAAGTTTGAAGAATGCCTAAAATTCTTAGGCTTTCATCTCAAGCTAGTCAACTACAAAATTGCAGATTGGACTTGGTTGATTGCAAAGATGGACAAGAGACTAAATGCTTGGTACCACAGGTGGATCTCTTGGGCTGGTAGACTAGTACTAATCAAATCATTACTGGAGGCCATCCCAGTTTATTGGATGTCCCTAGTTTGGATACCAAAAGGAATACTCAATAGGATACAGAGAATCTGTCGACGATTTCTATGGAATGGTGCTAAGGAGGGTCATAATTTTGCATGGACTAAGTGGGAACTCATTTCCCTCCCAAAAAAGTGGGGGGGCTGGGGTATAAAAGATCTACACACATTTGCAAAGGTGATGACTACAAAACTGGGCTGGCAGATCCTCACTGAACATAATCTATGGACCAAGGTTGTCCCTCATAAATATAAACACCCACTTAAACCACTTGATTGGATCAGGAATGACCCATTGCACAGATCCAACATTTCTACAATATGGAGAGTTGTCCTAAACTCAATTGATCACATAAGAAATGGACTTGCTTAGAAGGTGGGCTCGGGTAGATAGGTTCACATCTGCTATCATCCATGGTCTGGTTGCGACAATGCACATCTCCTCCCACTAGATCTTATCAGAGATTTGAACAATACTGGAATTTATACTCTCAACCAAGTGGTAGATTGGCATAACACAACTATTTTCTCACAATGCTAGTTGACCCTCCGTGATTTAAACATTCATCAACATTGGGAGGATGCTTGGAATCTCTACCTTGTTGCACTACAGGAATCACATGTTAGAATCACATATAGAGAGGACGAGATCATCTAGGTGATATCCAAACATGGAAAATATACTTCAAGGCAGCCTATCTAAACATTTATGAAACTCGTCGACCTTTGGTTCAGTGCTCATGGTGGAGCACACGTTGGAAACTCAAATTCCCTGCTAAAGCTAAATTACTTATGTGGAGTATTCTCTCAAATAAAATCCCCACAGGGGCACACCTACAATTGTGCTCCCACATTGGAACAATCATATGTACACTGTGCAAATTGGATGAGGAAGACACCGAACAACTCTTTCTAATCTGCTCCATCACCCAACCCCTATGGGCTCGATCGGTTCTCTTGGCCTGGGAATCCTAGTGGAAATCCCCCATCCCCCACAAGCTCTGAAACCTCCCCACATTAATCTACTGGGGGGTTTGGATAGCCCGCAATCGTGCCATCTTCCAAGATATCCATCCTTCTTGGAATACCATTGCTGCTCACATCTCCACATTATACCACATGATCCCGGATGACCCTCCTCCCACCTCTTCCCGGAACATCATTCCTGAGGTCATTGACTTAACATTTCCGTGGGCATACTTTGATGGCTCTGCTCAACAGGATGGTTGTGGGGGGTATACTCCTGCACCTTACTAAATTACACTACTCCAAAGTCAAAATCGGCCTCGGTAGGGGTACAAATAATTATGTTGAAGTGTCCTGCCTCAATGCCCTCCTACATTTTTCTCTCACCAAACACTGCAACTGACTACAAATCTTTGGGGACTCAAAAATTATCATTGATTCGTTCAATCAACATTCTGCATGTCATGTGCACACACTACAGAACATACTGGATGATGTATTCCATCTCAAAGCTCAATTTGATTATATCTCATGTCAACATATTTATGGGGAGAAGAACAAGATTTATGATTCACTATCCAAGGAGGCAGCGCACATATTAAGGGACCAATGGGAGATCGAGGAACACAATGAATATCATTACTACTAATACTTCCATAGGCATTTTGAAGACAGACAGAGATAAAGGGCGAATAGGACTTAATTTCTGCAGATGATACTCAACACTATGCTTTTTTGGGCTACCATATTATGAAAATATTAAATTATCTATGTTTATTTTCCTTTCTATTTCACATATATACATCGCAGTAATAACTACCAGACATTATACAGAAACAACATATCTATTTTTTTAAAATCTCAGAGATGTAAACTCTTATGAATTGTATATAGCCATAAACTAACATATTTGAATATCCTAAACACATATACAACATGTAATTTTCATATTTATTAAAAAAATTTATGATTTTTCCTTTAAAAACTAACTAGAAGATTAAGTTGACTTCAATTGAACGCTAGGGCACAAAATCTTACAATTGAACCGTAGGGCACGAAACCCTGCCATTTATTCCTCAATGGCAACATGCCATCTTATACGGCTAACAAAAGCATTAGGTAGGAGAATATGAACGAACAAACATTTCATAATTCAATGCAGGTTGAGAATGTTATCAGGAACATTAATCATTCATGGTACACGTTCCATAATCCAATGCATATTTTGGAACATACATTTTAATATAGCTTTCATAAGTTGTGTTTTGAATTCAATTTTTACTTATTTTCATATATATTTATTAATAAGAGTTATTTGGTGGTAATGTTATCGGTTTTGTTTTTTTTTAACTTTTATTTATTAAAAATAAAAAAATGACATGGGTTTATATGTGAATATAATATTTTTAAGAAATTTGTATTTAAAAAGATTTTTTTTGAAAAGTTAAAATGAATATATATTATTGATAATAATAATAATAATTTAAATTAAAAAAAATTTATATATATATATATATATATATATATATATATATATATATATATATATATATATATTTTTTTTTTGGTTATTGATTATTAATTATATATATATATATATATATATATCATGGTAAACTATAGATTTTTTAAGCTAGTTTTAAATTCCAGCTAAAACCACCAAAGGTTCAAATGAGGTTGGTATAAAGATATCGGGGTCTGGTTAAACCATTGGGAGATCGACTAAAATGTTGCATTGAAAAATATCAATAACATCAAAAATATTGTAAATTCTAAGTTTAAAGAGAAAATGTGTGTGAGCAGGATTTAGAGGCTAGAAGAAAATTAAGATATTATAAGGAGGTCATCAACCCTACTTTAGAAGATCAAAAGTATCTCTCTGTTTTAACTAGCTCAAAGAAAAAAATTAATATAGCCAAGATAAGAACGAACTCTCATGAACTCCAAAGTGAAACATGTCGTTGGGCAATTCCTAAAACACCATGGGTGGAAAGGATCTGCCATCTCTGTGAGAATATGAACATTGAGGATGAAAATCACTTCCTCTTAGAGTGTCGTGCTGTACACCCACATTAGATCTCAGTTTCACAATATTGTTGCACTGTTGACCTTCCTAGCCTTTTAACATGTCAAAATTATAATGACATGTCAAAATTATAATGAGCTTGGGACGCTTCTCTCCAAGCTCTTTAAGCATAGGAATACAATTTAAAAAAAAAAAAAAAACTAAATAATTTGTTTCTTTAGATCCAATAAACCAAAGTTGATCTCAATAAACATTCACCATCATCATATATATATATGTAACTCTTCATTAAAATAATATATTATCTATAAAAATTAAATAATATTTTATATACTCTTGATAGAATATTACCCAAAAAAATATTAATTATTATATTTACATTAACATATTTATATAAAATATTAAATTAATTAATTAAATTATTTATTTAAATTATTTAAATATTAATTATTAATACACTTTTAATTATAATTGGTTTTCAAACTTGATTTTCAGTCTTTGCAAATTTGAAAGGGAAAGAGTAAAAAATTATAACTACCAAATATAAATTTCAAAATAATTATAATAAAAGAAAAGGGCAAAATATTAAAAGTTTATCCTACTCTTATCATTCATTATTAAGAATTCATACAGAACACATTCCAATGTTTGACTTCTATCCATTCTGATTTAATGCTACCCATGTGATAGGTACCTTTCCTATGGCTCCATCTCAATGCCACCCTTGTGATGTATACATGTCATTATTGTAGTGGGATCCTCTAAGGTATATATTTCATCTTAGTTAAAGTGGGTATCTTTATTTCATTCTAATAATAATGTTTTATTTTACACGTGTTACTTTTTTAAGTTTTATAAGTATTCTAATTTAATTAAATTAAATTAAGTTATAGGGTAAAAAATTAAATTTTTATATTTTGTTTTTTGTTTATAGAAAAAATATTTTTTAATTTATTTTAAATATAATGTTTAAATAAAATAAATAATTTCAATTATTTAAATTAAATCTAATTAATGGAGTTTATGCAAATTAAATTTTATATTTTGTATATAAAAAAAATATTTTTTAATTTATTTTAAACGTAATGTTTAAATAAAATAAATAATTTCAATTATTTAAATTAAATCTAATTAATGGAGTTTATGCAAATTAAATTTTATATTTTGTATATAAAAAAAAATATTTTTTAATTTATTTTAAACGTAATGTTTAAATAAAATAAATAATTTCAATTATTTAAATTAAAGCTAATTAATATAGTTTACGCAACATTTCAATTAGCAAATATATGAAATTTAATGTTCAAATTTTTATGAATTAAATTAGCCAAAATAAAATAAAATAAATTTAATTAATATTATAATATAATACTAATATTGTAGGTTAGAACTTATGGAATTGTGTGTAATATGATTGAAGAGCTCGACGTTTCCGGTGAAGACTTCACCCATCTTCAAGAGAAAGAAGTTTAGTGTAAGATAGGAAGAGTGCAGATGGTTAAAGAATATATAAGAGAGAATATATAAGTAGATGGAAGTCAAAAATAGTCGTTAGGGAGAAATTAAAAATTATTAAAATAATTAAAACAAATTATTAAAGAATAACTATTAAACTAATTCAATGTATTAAATTTTCTATTTAATTTAAATTAGCCGTTATAGAAATGGGTATATTATATTAAAGTATATTTTAATTACTATAAAATTAATATAAATTAATTTTCTCTACGCCTTTTCTTGCTTCAATCTCTGCACCAAGCTCTCCCTTGGATGATCCTCCCTCCAGCACTACGCTGACGGTCCCCTTTTCTCCCACATTACTCCTCTTTTCTGCGTTTAAACCTCTCTCGACTACATCTGACCCTTTGCCCTCTCTGATCGTGGAGATTTCATCCCAACACTCACCTCTTCTCGTAAAACCATCCTCTCCTGCTTTCTCTAGCAGCGTGCCACCCAATGAACCCTTCCTCGACTCCATTATCATTGTCTAATCCGTTCGAAATCATTCCTCCTCTGTCTCAATAAATTTAAACAGTGATTTCAATTCTCCTACCTCTCACGTTAATCATCCCATCTCTCGCGTAAATTCTCCTCATTCCTCTAATTTCTCTAATCATTCCAATCCCACTAATCAATATTTTGATCCATTTAATATTAATCAATATTTTTCCATTAATTCTTCCTCCCCTACTATTTCCAATTCGCTGCATCCACATCTAACCTCTCAACTCTCTAGCCCTCAACCCAACTTTTCTAACCTCCCTAATAACAATATTTCTTGCATTAAACTTGATTATTCATCCCCCATTAATAATAATTCTAATTCTCTTACCTATCATTCTGATAAATCTTCTTGCTTTTTTAATATTTCTAAGTCTTCGTGATCTGAATTTGGACAAACTAGTTTTGTTGTGCTAGCTTCCTCATCAGTATAAAAGAAAAGTGTGCTTAAGAATTGTGTCAAATAGCAAGTTTATGAGAGGGTTTATGTGTCAAATTTGTGTGCATTTTATGAGAAATTTATGAAGTAAATTATCTTTAAAAACACATAAACAACAAAAGAAATTGCAGGAAATAATCACCACACAACAGTGATGAAGGAGTTCAACCCTCCTAGGCTACGTCTCCTTGGAAAGCTTCAATGGCTTGGCCCCTTTGATTATTTGATAAAAATTTTTAGAACAGCCATTTCCTGAGCTCCTATGGCTCTCAAACCAGATCCAATGGCTTCAGAATGTTCAAATATGCCAGGATAGATTCTTTCTAAGCCCAATTTGGTCAAAATTTGCTCAAGTTATGGTCTTATCAAGTTTGCCTAAGAAAGCTCCTCTTAAACTAGAGCAACTCCAGTTAACTCCACCAAATTTGGAGTTCCGCCGAAAATGGTGGACTCCTCCAACTTCACCGCCAAGTTAAGAGCGAATTAATTAATGGATAAGTGGGAGTTAAGAATGGGTTAGGCGCTAATGGGGCGTTTAAACAAATATGAAATTAGGATCAAGATTAGTTGATAATCATCATGATTAAGGTTTATTAACCTGTGTTTTAAAGCTTTAAACCCCGCGCTTAGTTGGATCTCTCGCTGGTGGTCCTGGGTAGTGGTCCTATGGACTGGGGCTAGCCCCTCTTTCTCCCACTACAACCTTTGGTTGAAAACAAATACAAGTTGATTTCATTGTATTGTAAGAACTAAGTGATAGCGGACTTGGTATGGCGTTGTGTTTCTGTTGGGGAGGTCGCGGGGTCGATATAGATAATTTTATTTGACCATACATTCCATTTCAACCTTTTGGATTGGGCATGTGGCGGCCTCCAGGCTAGCCACATGTCGTGACCCGATTGGTCTTACCAACACCAATCAAATTGCAACAAATCACCAAACTCATCAACCAATACCGAAATGATAATTGTCACCATCTCATTCGTCCACCTGGGGAAATATTCCAAGGAGTATTCCTTGGAATATACCTTTTGCTGACTAGGTTGTACGAATGCCTAGTCAGCATCCTTGTCACCAAAATTTGCCTCTTTATGCAAATGATCAAAATGCTCTAACTTTCACATACGGAGTCGGTTTTTTATGAAACAAAGTGTGCCAGATTTAGAGAGATGAGAAATTCGCGTTCGTTCTGGTTTTGAGCAATTCTAAGCACTTTCATTTTTTAGCAAATTTCTGCCCCGAATTCAGTTTTTGATCACTCCTTCCCACTGAAAGGCTTTTGGACCCACAAAAACTAGTTATACGATGAGAGTTTAATCTTCTTCACATTTCCAAGTTCTATCGCCTTGATTCTACTTGGAAAAATATTCATGACAACCACTTTGGTTCCTTGACATGCCCACTCTTGCAAATGGCTTGGTACTTCAACCAATGTCTTCCTTTCGGTGCTGACCTTTGTTGGATGCTTGTTGGCTAATGGCCTGATGGCCTTCCCACTGAGAATCATGTTCCTCCTTTGCATAAACATGCATTTGATGCAAGCTTCTCCTTGGAAACTCTTTTCCAATTTAAGCCCATCTGAGTGAACTACATCAATGAATTCAAATATTAGTAATCACTAGAAATAAAATGACCATTCTTTTACCTCCACGGTACCAAATTCCACATCTGGAAGAATGTCTTCGCCATCTCTTTTGCTTCTTGGCGTCATGCATCATATGGTCTACAAAAGGGTTGTTGTATTTGCTTCAATCTTTTGTCATCTTGTCCCTCTTTTCGCTTCTTGATTCCATCATGCTCTTGTATTGACATGCTTCTCATGCCATGATTTGAGAATGAAGGCTAATCATGAGCCTCTCGCTCAAGAGTGGACCTTCCAAAATCCTGAGACATCTTGTCACAAGAAAAACCATTAACTTGAAAAACACATTATGCGAGAAACACAACTTGACGACCTCTTCCTTTTTCTCCTTCAAAGCAACAAATTTCACATCTTGTGAACATCGCCATGCCTTCTTACATCTTGGTGTACAAACCCATCGACCAAACACAAGTCGAAAAAACATGCATCTTCAAACCATTGACTCTTAAGTCAAACAAAAGCATGTACAACACTTGACGATTCTTTTCCCAAAACAACAAGAATTTCACATCTCATGAAACAATTTGTGAACATATCCCTTTCATCCTTGGAGACTAAATCAACTCTTCCAAGTCGATAAGACATACATGTAACAATAAATCGACCAACACATGTCAAATCACTCATGCATGTGCAAATTATCAACACTTTAAGGTTGACAACATACATGTTAAAAAATAAATCAACCAACACAAGTCAATCACTCATGCATGTTCAAGCACAATGAAACTATCAAAAATTTCACTCTTCACACACACAAAATCTCATGCTTGTATACAATGCTCAACTCTCTCGCAAGTACAATCACAAGTACAAGAATCCCATTGGTATGTACAAGTACTTAAAGAGCTGAAATGACCAAATTTGTTGCAACGAAGTGAGTCAACATACTCCGCTTTCAAACACCTTCCTAGCGTAAACATGCAACACGTATTCTAGAGAGAAATAAATGCATTCACATGCAAATTGAAACTACAAATTTCCGTCTTTGTTTCATTTAAGTGAGTCAACATACTCCATTTTCAAACATCTTTCTTCGTGCAATATGCAACATACTTTCAAGAGAAAATAAATGCATTCAGATAACAAGGAAATGCATCAATAACGCAATATTTGCATCAATTATCAAAAGAAATGCAAGGCTTTAATTTGTTAATAAATCTAACCATATCTTTCCAAACCACTTCAATGATGCTTCTTTCAGTTGCACTTCATCCTGTGTATCATCCTGACCCACATCAACTATGGAATCCTCTTTTCCATTCTTGTCAAAATCTCTCTCCACCTACTTCAAATGTCAGGGATTACTTGTTGGATACAAATTCCAATACTTGTCTTCAAGATGGCCTTGCTTATGGCAATGAGTGCAAAATAATTGCATCTTCTTTTCAACATGGTTTGCATTGTGCATTGGACCTTTGGATTTCTGTCTCCTTTGCTTTGAAAGTTTCTTATGTATGGCTATATTCTTTGAACACCTCGAAACGGTATGGTTAATCAAACCACAAAAGGAACATGTAAATTTTCTCCAAATATTATGGGAGGATTTTCCATGTTTATCATAATTGAAAGAAACTTGATTAAAGGAAAATTTGTACCTTTCACATTCACCTTTGTCGCCTTCTTGAGGTGGTTAATTTGATGAGGTAGTAGCTCTCTTCGGAATACCAACAATGGCTTCAATGAATTTAGAGATTTAAACATCCTTTTGTTTTCCATTTCCATTAGTTGCATGCTTATGGGCATCTTCTTCCAAAGTGGGTGTAAAAATTTTGCATTCCTCATGAAAAAAAACTTCACAAGCTTGAAGTAATGAACATGTACTGAAAGTCTTTCTTGGAACACCTTCATGTGCCTCCTTGTATTTGGAACATTCTCCATATTCTTGTTGTCCATAACCACTACTTGCATGGCTAAAAGAAATCTCTTCAACAGTGGATGTAAACCTGTTGTATTCTCCATTAACACAATATTGAGGTAGTGAATATGTAATGGAAGCCTTTCTTGAAACATTTCCAAAAGTATCCATAGTTTTTGAGTGCACTACATCATCATGTTCACCAAAATCTAGACCCATGTACCTAGACCTTCCCTCAACAACAATAGGGTTTATAATTCCCTTTGTGTGTTTGCCTAACCATTTACCTTCATAGCCCATTTTTTTTAAGAATTTGGACCCTATTCCTCTAGTGTGTCTTTCAAAAACACCAAAACATTCATCTTGAGGGTAAATTGAAGATAAACTTGATTTTCATACCTCATTTTCATGTACATGCTTGGTTAGGGTTTCCTTGGCATAATGGAGTTGAATATCCATCTCATGCATATTTTCTAGGGTTTCATTTGCAATATGGAGCTGAGTATCCATCTCATGCATCTTTTCAAGAAGCTCTTGCTTCTTCTCCTTCATGGCCATCAACTGCTTCTGAAGCCTACTTCTCTCCTTCCTATCTTCAACCATCTCTTGCACCATATCTCTCATGATGAAGAGCTTCTACAATATCTCTTCACCAAAGAGTCTTACTAAGGAAGATTGATTAAAAACATCACTTGATGAAGCTGCCATCACACTTGTAATGCATAAAAGTCTTCTTTGCTATGATTTGAGAGCTGAGTCCTCAATATTAACCTTATCCTCTCTTCATCTTACACACATAAACTTGCACACAGTTAAATTATCCTTGCACGAATACAAAACCAATAGCTAATTTTCTAGCTAACCTTGGCAAACCCTGAGATAAACTTGGGCTAAAATTAGCTAAATTGTGCTCTAATACCAACTTCATCTAAATTTGGACAAACTATTTTTGTTGTGCTAGCTTCCTCATCAATATAAAATAAAATTTTGCTTAATGATTGTGTCAAATAGAAAGTTTATGAGATGAGAGGGTTTATGTGTCAAATTTGTGTGTCTTTTATGAGAAATTCATGAAGTAAATTAGCTTTAAAAACACATAAACAAAAAAATAAGTTATAGGAAATAATAACCACACAACACACATTACACAACAATGATGAAGGAGTTCACCCCTCTTGGGCTACATCTCCTTGGACCAACTTTAATGGCTTGGCCCATTTGATTATTTGACAAAATGTTTGAGTAGAGTCATTTCCTAGGATCTCATGGATTTCAAACCTACTCCAATGGATTTTGAATGTCCAATTCTACCAAGATAGACTCTTCCTAAGCCTAATTTGGTCTAAATTTGCTCAAGTTATGGTCCCATCAACTTTTCCTAGGAAAGATCCTCTGAAACTAGAGAAAATCCAATTAACTCCGCCAAATTTGGAGTTCTGCCGAAAATGGCAGACTCCGCCAACTTTAGCGCCAAGTTAAGAGATGATTAATTAATGGATAAGTGGGAGTTAAGTATGGGTTAGGCGCTAATGGAGCATTTAAACAAATCCAAAATTAGAATCAGGATTAGGTGCTAATCATCATGATTCAGGTTTATTAACCCATGTTTTAAAGCTTTAAACCCAGCGCTTATTTGGAGCTCCCGCCAGTGGTCTTGGGAAGTGGTCCTATGGACCAGGGCTAACCCCTCCTTTCCTTGCCACAAAATTTGGTTGAAAACAAAAAAAAGTCGATTGCATTATATTATAAGAACTAAGTGATATCGGACTTGGTATGGCATTGCGTTTGTGTGGGGGAGGTCGCGGGGTCGAGCCCGACCTCTTCTTGTCCTCCGATATATAATTTTATTTGACCATACATTCCATTTCGACCTTTGGGAGGGGGCATGTGGCGGCCTTCGAGATAGCCACATATCGTAACTCGATTGGTCCTACCAACACCAATCAAATTGCAACAAATCACCAACCTCATCAACCAATCCCGAAATGACACTTGTCACCATCTCATTTGTCCACTTGGTGGAATATTCCAAGGAATATTCATTGGAATATACCTTGTGCTGACTGGGCTGTACAAATGCCTAGTCAACATCACTGTCACCAAAATTTGCATGTTTGTGCAAACGATCAGAATTCCCTAACTATCTCATACAAAGTCGGTTTTTGATGAAATGAAGTGCACCAAATTCAGGGAAACGAGCACTTCGCGTTCGTTCTAGTTTCGAGAAATTCTGAGCAATTTCATTTTTTATCAAAACTTTTCCCCCAATTTAGTTTCTAATCACTTCCCCCCTCCCTTTAATCCATCCCCTCCTTCCCATTCTTCTTCACACCCCTCCATCCCTTCCCTCCCCCCCCTCCTTCCTCTCTTAACGCCAAAGTGATTATCCTTTCATTGATAGCACTCGATGCCCACTCATTAAGCCTTCTTGAGAAAGGTTTTAATTTTTCCCCTGCACCTTGTTCCATTCCCTATGAAGCCATCATTTGCTCCATTGAGTCCATCTCCCACCGCATCCCCTACCATGTAGCTAAATAAATTTTCCAAGAATGTGGTCGCATTATTCGACACTCCAAACTCCCCAAACCTAACTTCTCTAAGGATTAATTACTGGCCCTTTGTCATCTCAAATCCAACCCTAATATTCTCATTCTTAAAGCTGATAAAGGTAACGCCTTTGTTATTATGAACTTCTCTAATTACCATCGTAATATTATGGATCTTATTTCCTCCTCTTCTTACCATCCCTTATCAATAAACCCCCTCCAATCCATTTCCATCAAGGTCTCCAATGCCATCAATTCCTCCTCCCTTGACCCCACCACCCAAAAGTGCCTCTTACCCCTTAACCCCATTACCCCTATAATTTACGGGAAACTGAAAATTCATAAGCCTAATATCCCCCTCAGACCTATTTTAGTGCTATAAGAGGCCCCACCCATGCCCTATCCAAATACTTTGCCAAGAAACTTACCCCCTATTTTGTCCATTCTTCATCCTATATCAAAGACTCTGCGGATTTCATTAAGCACATAAAAACACTCAATCTTGATAAAAATAGCATCATGGTTAGCTTTGATGTCATCTCTTTATTTACCAATATTCCTGTCCTTGAAGCAATTGACCTCATTTCCAAGCTTTTCGATTCTGAAACTCTTAACCTCATTAACCTTTGTCTTTCCACCACCTTCTTCACCTATGATGGGGTGTGTTATGAGCAAACTGATGGCAAAATCATGAGATCATCTCTTTCCCCTGTGATCGCTAACATTTTCATGGAATACTTTGAAACCAAAGCCTTTGGAACCTTCCACCTCAACCCAAAATTTTGGAAGCATTTCGTAGATGACACCTTTGTCATATGGTCCTATAGTATTCCTGCTCTTTGCCAATTCCTATCACATCTTAATAGAATCTCTCCCCACATCTAATTCACTATGGAACCGGAAGATAACCATTCCCTTCCTTTTCTTGACGTCCTTGTCTCCCGCATCTCTAATGGATCCCTAACCCACCAGGTCTACCCGAAAAATACCCATATGGACATATACCTTCATGCAAGCTTCCACCATCATCTATCTCAAAATTATGTTGTTCACAAAATCTGTGTCTCTCGAGTCATTCGAATCTCCTCCTCTCATTCATTTCCTAAAGAAAAATCCCATCTCACTAGAGCTCTTAAATCTAATGGATATTATTCTTCCCAAACCAATAAGGCTTTCTATTCGTGCACCCATCCCCGTTCTAACAACATTTCGAACCCCCCTCCCTTGGCCAAGGTAACCTTGCCTTACATTCAAGGTGATACTGATCATCTTTCCAGAATCATTTCTAGAAAGAACATTAAAGCCTTCTTCAAGCCCCAGAGAACCCTCAGCCAACTCTTCAAGTCAGCCAAATATAAGATTGATCCTATGTTAGGACTTGGAGTCTATGAGATCCCCCGCTTCTATGGTAAATATTACATAGGTCAAACCAATCGTTCCTTCAAAACTTGGTTGAAAATAACATATGGCTGACACCACCCATAACTGTATTATGAAATATGTCATCGTCGAGCACTCTCATTCTTCCAAACACCTTATTTGTTTTGATAAATCCAAAATCCTTGCTTCTTCTCCCTTTCATTCCACCAAAGTCATTCGGGAATCCCTTGAAATTGAAAATCATCCTAATAACTTCAGCCACGACAATGGGTATCAATTGAGTCATTCCTGGAAACCCACGGTTTACTTCCTCTGCTCTAAATTCCCTTCCTCTAATACCAGTTCTAATACTTAGATGTTGATTTATAATAATATTTGATATATTTTTATGTATTTACCATACCTATTTCATAAATACAGTATTTGGACCATAATATTTAGCCCATGGTATTAACAATAATTTGTTCCATGTATTTGGCCCATAGGCTTCACTTAAATAAAAACTCATTTTTTAGTTTTCGTAAATATAAAAAGGTTTATGGAGTAGATATAAAAGGAGGTTTTATTTATTTACCATACTTATAGTTTATTTATATTTTTATTTATTTACCATACCTTTAGAGTAAGTATTAAAGAGGTTTTATTTATTTATCATACCTCCAATTTATTTACCATACCTATGGTTTATTTATATTTTTATTTATTTATCGTACCTCTTTTTTTAGTGTTCATAAATATACTCGGGTATTTCAAATGTTTACTTACATTAAATTTTTTACCTTATCTATACATGTGTCTTATACTTCGACACTTCAATGATATTTATATCAATAGGCATGTCTATGTGAGATTAAGAGTTTTAATTTAATTGTCAACAATTATTATATCAATCATTATTACATGGATCATAGAGATTTAACCTCCATGAAATATCTATCATGTGTGTATATAGGTATGCCTATTTGAGATTAGGAGTTTTAATCTAATTATCAGCAATTACTACATGAATTGTAGAGATTTAGCCTGCATGAAATATGTTGGAATATTTGTAGTAGTATTTACAAATCAAAACAAATGAAAGGTTAAGATCTATGTCCAAGTTAAGTTATACACTTTCAATTATTTTATCTCAAATTAATTAATTAAAGAAAATTTCATGTATCAACGCATGTAATATAGGGCATGTGGTATTGATAAGCCATGGTATTGTAGCAAAAGCTATTTACAAATTAAGAATTCCCATGGTAAAATGGAAATTAATTTTCATGCTTAAGAATATTGTTACATGTTATTTATAATGTATAGATGTTTATAGATATATTAATTCTTTTTATAGTATATAATAAAAATAATAATTTAAAATATGGTTATGATTCACTTAATTTTTATTAATCTTTTAATATGGAAAATATAAAATGTATAATGTTGTAAGTATTTTAATACTTATTATGGATGATGCCTAATAACATTTAGGAATCATTTAATTTATATGCCTTCTTAGAGTATATTTAGAACATCAATTACATTTTAATAAAAGCAATTCAAAATTTATACCAGTATAGGTCCATCTTAAACATATATCTTTAAAGGTTTGCAGATATTAAAATATTTAGAAAAGTTTGATTAAAGTAGTTTAAAATTTATACCAATATAGATCAATCTTAACCAGAGAAGAAGAATTGATCCCTCTTGGCACTTAGTAAATCTTGGTTTCGTGCACACACCCCATGTGTAAGTTTCAATCATTTAAATTTCATTTTTGAACCCATAAGTGGATTCAAATATTAACGTGAAATAAATGGATTCAATGACTTCAAAATCCCTTTTATCACTTAGATTGTGTAGAATACACAACTAAAATTTTCAATCCTACCATTTATTTCCGATATTTTAGAAAAAATTGACTGAAAATATACCTAGAAATTAATAAGAGTACTTGAAATGTTTAATTATAAGAATTATAGTTGATATTGCAATATTTTACTTAAGATGGACATTGAAATATTTTATTTATGCTTCACATTATACCATTAAAATGTCTTTTTTGTTAATATTTTTTGAAATATACACCAATATTGAAATGTTTTAATTATAGGAATTATAGTTGATATTGCAATGTTTTACTTAAGATGGACATTGAAATATTTTATTTATGCTTCACATTATACCATTAAAATGTTTTTTTTTGTTAATATATTTTGAAATATATACCAATATTAAATATTTTATTTACTATCCATATCAAATTTACACACCCTCCTTATTAAAAAGTAACTGAATTTTTTTTACTCCAGTCAAGGTAAAGTAGGATAAGAGTACTTGCCAATTTCTCTTTTAATGTTTCAAACACAACATCACATTGAGAATTCCATACAAAATATTCATATTTATTTATAAGTTTCTCAAGTAGAGTAGTGATAGAAGCATAATTATGTATAAATCTATGCTAATGGTTTGTAAGTCCCAAAGTAGATCTGAGCTGCTTAATGCTTATTAGAGGTGGAATCTTAAGAATTAAAACTTTAGTTGGATCAATTGATACAACAGATTTATCAACAATATGTACCAACAAATTCCCAAATGGAACACATAAAATACATTCTTTAAATTAAGGAGTGTTTGTAGCTATCTGTACCACTCAAACATTACTTTGAGTAGGATTGCATGTCTCTTCAATAGACTTAGACGACCAATCATACATATACATTTCCAGAAAATTAGGTATGTATTCTCTAAAAGATGAAATGATTATTTTGGAGAAAACAACATGAGCATTCTTGAGTCCAAATTGAATTAAATGGTATCCATAGGATCCCCATTTTGTAGTAAAAGTGGTCTTATTTTTGTATCATTCTCTTAACCCGATGATATCCTGAAAGTACATTTATAAACTAATAGGCCTTTGGTCCTACAACATTGTCTAACACCTCGTCACTAAAGGGAGTAGTGAAGGGGTAATGAACACATGCATTATTCAAGTTGTGATAGTCCACACAAACTCTGATATCATCAGAATTCTTCTTGTCTTGGCTAACTATAGGATGTATCCAATCAACCTCATTTATAGGGAAAATAAGCCCTACTACCAAAAAAAATTCAATCTCTTTCTTAACCTTTTGCTTAGCTCCGGGGTTCAACCAATATGAACGATGTATCATTGTTTGTGCATCTAGTTTCAAGTTTATATTTATTTCACCTAAATCTAATTTGATGCCTTTTAGTTCTGAAACAAATATGGGAAATAATTCTTCCTACTCCTTAAACATATCAAATATCTGTGTAGTTGTTTTTTCAACCCAATAATCTCCTATGGATGCTAATTTAGGTTTCTCATCTAAACCAATATTGAATTTCCGCAAGGGGTTGTAATTGAGGAGCATATTGAGGAGGATCATATTTGATACTCTGTTCTCCTTTAGATTATTTAAAATACAAACATCTCATTCCCTCCAAATAATAATAATCCGTCTCTTTATCCCGCAAGTGACAACCATATAAAAACCGAAATTAGATAAAGGACCGCAACTTATATTTTCAAAGGATTCTAAAAGAGGTTTTCCAGTAGGAAACATAACTCGCTTAACCACTTTCAAGACTTCTGCAATACAGGAATCTTAATCTGAAAAGTTGAAATCAATACATAACTGGGAAATTAACTCATCCCAATTAGAGGTTTGTCTTTTAATTTCTTCTTTCAAAAACCAAGCCTTGGGAATAGTTCCTAGAGAATGAATAAATTGATGCACCCATAATTCAATAAGTAATTTTCTCCATTTTCAGGCTATGACACAAACTTGAACTTGATTTTCAAGACTAGTGTGACCTTGATATAAAGGAATTGAATTTTATTCTTTCTCTAGTTCAACAAATCTACATAGAAGGGAAAACTTGGCTATCTCCCAAGATAAAATATTTTTGCGATGGTTTACCCACCACTGTGTAGGATTAGCTTACAATGCAACATCCATTAAAGGAAATCTTTGTTATTCCACAAAAATAAGTTCAATATCTCTTAAAAAAATGTCTACATGAACAAGATCATAAAAAATGGAATACTTTCTCACCTTCATCCCAATCCATTGATAAGATTGGACAATTGTGCATAGTCGGGAATATAGTTCATGAGATCATCACTGCCACTCTTCTAACACAACATCAGAACCTACTTTGGTGTTCTGGAGACTCTACCAGCTGATAAATCCATCATTTGTAGGGTTGATGTAATATTTCGTTTTTCCTACAGTCATTCAATACAACTGATCAAGTCCATTAGGATATTTATCATTATCAACAGGTTTTTTGAATCTGGGACCCTGATAAGGATCTAAGGGCCGAATAAATATAGCCCCATCAACTTAAACCCTCTTTAAATCAGTAATAGCATAATTTTGAAAGGCCCAATCAACCCCTAATAAAGTAGGATATGGATACTTGTATCCAACAATGTCACTAACCTCAAAGTATACATAGTTTTTGACACTTGAAATATACACCTCTACATCTTCTAATTGACCGATAGGAAAAATGAAATATTGATTTTCCATGCGCAATTGAATTGGAGAAAATACTAGCTTAGGTTTTCCCAGTGCCTCCCAAGTTTTCTTGGGAAAAATATCTACATCATATCCAAGGTCCTACATGGTGTCCTTAATTTGATAGCCTGCAATCTAAGCATCTATACTGAATTATTTCCTAGTTCTCCTTTTATTACGCCTGACACTTCGACTATGACATTCTAGTAGGTTTGCAGAGATATTTCGTTTAGACAACTCTTCATCTCTCACTATTCCCTTCAGATTCTTCCAAAATTAATTAGAGATGCACTTGTCATTCAAAATATTTAGGAATATATAAAAACATAGTGCAACAAGATGCAAAGATTCTTGAGAAAAACACTAACTAGTTGATGGTATCTTGTCAAGGAATAAAGTGTGTCCTTTCTCTAGTTTTGAAACTCTAGGAATGTAAGAAGAGGAAGCTAGGTCCCTAAAAGTATCACTAGAATCCTTAAAGTACCCCCTTTTTTGAATAGGATCATACTTGGCTCATGAAGGTTCGACCTTCCAAATGATGAGTTGTGTGAAAGTGCCCTTATCAACACTAGTCTGAGTGCTTCTCGGGTAACAACATTAATGATTGGATGTTGGACTTGTTCTATTTTATGCGGCTCTAATATTATCAAATTGGCCCCTCTATGTTGAATATTATTCTCCTCTCATTGGGTAATCAATGCAGGTTAATCCTCTATTGCATGGACATCAACATAATAGTGTGAACACCATGGTATTTTTGGTAGCGGATAATCCCTAACTACGTGTCCATTTTCATCACAATTATGACATATAATTGGCCCTCTTCCCCCTCTATACATTTCACCTCACATTCTGTGAGAATTTTCATTCACTTGTAAGGTGGAACGATCCAGCCAATCAGCGAGAGCATACAAAGCTTTGCATGAATTAGTACCATGTGTAGGAGATCCATACAACTCGCAAAAACTGAAATTAGGAAGATTAAAATATTTCTACAATATGGGGCATAACCCAGGTGAATTCCCATGAGAACTAAAAATTTCATAGTATTCACTAGAGGACATACCTTATTGGTTCGGGAAGGCGTGATATTTAGTGTGTCCTTGAAAAGGAGCAGTTGAAGATACTTGCAAAAATCCTCCTTAAGGCCATATCTTTGGAGGAGAGGCTCCTAACAGAACATTGGAATATCCCGCACCCTGCAACCTTAGATACTATGTAATGTGATGGCCCTTGGTGTAGCAACATGTGAACCAAACCTGAGGACAACCAAGTTTCACAACATTCATCTCCTTCAACTTCTTGGTCAAAACAAAAATTTGGTTCTACAAAACAGTTAGAGTAGGATCACTGGAAGTAGATTCTGATTTGAAATGGCCAAGATATCCTACCATGGCCCTAATTTTCATATCTTTCTCTAGGGTTTCTTTTAAAGTGGTAATATTTTGTTGTGTCAAGTGTATTCTCATAAATGGTAACAGATTCTAAATGAACCATACTTTTTTATGATTCAGATGGATGGGATGGGTCATTTTCCCTACAACATCCTTGAATATTTGCATGAACTCCCACGGAGACTCTCCCTCCTTTTTCTTAATGCCCCAAAACTCAGTTAAAGCCTATAACTCGGATAAGCACAATTTAAATTCTTTAGTTAACTCTTATTTTAATATATCCAAAGTCAAATCTTGAAGGGTTTGTATGGACTTGTTGTACCATCAAAAGGATCTTACCCTCAATGTAGTATGGAACTCAACTAAATTAGACACATTGGGAGTTGCTCTTGACCTCCAGATGGCCTCACATAAGTACCAGTGTTGTTCAACATCTTCATATCCCTTGCCTCAAAACTCAAGGTGTCGAGTGAAATATCTTGCTACATTACCAACCACTGGAGTAGGACTAGCTAAATCTAAAAAAACCCATTTGGACCACGTTATGAAAAATTCACTAGATTTTGTTGACTACCACTAGAGGAACTACCAATTGTATCTACTTTTTTAGTATTATGAAACTTCAAAGTCTTAGAAAACTTAGAAAATAAACCTACTAGATTTTGATAAAGCACAAGGGGAACAGATGGAAGAGAACCAACCATGATGCTATCTTACGGAATATTGATTTCAGGGGAAGGAATGTCTTCTTGGAACAAATTATCCATCATAAAATTCATTTGTTGATGTATAGGGGTACTAGGTTCAGTCACCACAATCCTTTGGTTTGATGTTTTGTCTTTACCTGATTCCTGATGTGAATCATCATCATGACTTTGTTCTCCTTATTCACTTTCTCTAGCTTCATTTCCTCTGCTAGAACTCTCACCTCCTCACAACCCTTTCATTTGCAACTCTAGGTTGGCCAACACTTCCTCTATTTTATTCAAATATTTTTGTCTCTTTAAAATCTCCCTCATCTTTCTTCCCCTTCCATCACAACTCTTTATTATATTTTGAAACAGGTCATCGCAGTTCAAGGGAAGGGTAGCAACAATTCCTCCACAAGCAAGATATTGATACACAAAGGGATTTCCTTTAACAATATTCCTCTCAGCCCAAAGCTGATAAGTACTTCTAATTTCAAGAAAGGCTGATGATTTTCTGCAAGAAATTAAAAAATATACCCTTCCAATGTAGTTTTCACCTAGAAATCAACATCCCCAATAAGGTTTTGATCTAGGTGGTGCAGCGCAACCATATTTAATGAAGTATAGTTCTAATATATCTGACTATTACCACAATCTCTTAAATAATCCTACAATTGTGAAAACCATTGATGCAGATTTTTAGGGAATTCAACCAAAAATATTTTGTATTGATTGCAAGCAGGCTCAAAGTAAAAGATATATTCGTGAAGTGATTCAAGATTAGTTTTTCATAACTCTGCTTTTTGATGAGTGAAAGAATCACACTTTTCCTCTCACCATGTTTGAATACCACTTTTTAAGTTCATGCTCACCATTATCGGGAAGACCCAAGTTAGATTTTAGTGTCCTAGCAATGGAACCATTTGTTGGTGAAAAATAGTGTAAAGACCATGGTTCTGCTTCAGGGGATAACAAAGGGTTTTGTTGTAGTCTAGACTGCGCTAACAATTTAAATATTTTAAAAGGGAAGAATGTTTCACACGAATTTTTTTCGAAACTTTAAGTATGTTTATGGGGTTTTGTGACTGTGAGTGAATTCATTTACCATTTACATAACTTATCAACCATTACAAGATAGTGAGCCATTACACATGAAATTAATCAGAAAATTAAAGAAACATTTTTAAATAGATAATAGATCATACACATTACACCATAGATTTCCTTGCAAAAAATTCTCATTCCATTAATATCATACCAAAAGATAATTTACAACTTCATTTCCATTGATAAATTGAGTTACAACTATGCTTAATACATCAAATTTCATCATAGTTGCAATTAGAGATACAAAATAACATGATCATAACAAGAATATGATTTTTTACTTCATGTTGGTTCTCTCTTCTGGCTTCTATCTCTCTTTGTCCCGTAGCTTCCTTGGATATTATTTTATAGATTTTTCCTATTAACATCATCAATCAATCTCCTCCTTTCATATTTTCAAACTATTACTCTCATGGTTTGACGGAATCAATCTAATCGTTCCATGAAAAAATAAATTGAACTCCCACTCGCTTGACGCTATCAATTTTGTTTTCATTCTCGCTTGACAATTTCCAAATTGTAATGGCTTGATCCAGCTATCCTTTTTCTAATTTTCTCTTTTTTCTTTCCGTCAGCAATTTCTTATAAAAAATGGTTAATAAAAAATGAAGGACCCAACATTTGTGATCATAATTGGGGTAAATCACATGTTATTATTAACTCAAGTGTAATCTCTTAAGTCAACCCAAACTGGTTTGATGGTTCCGGAGTTTGGCAGGGTCTACATATGAATTATGTCACAGGGGTTGAAGTCCTCAAATTTCCTAAATGATCGATGTGCTCGAATGGCCCAAATGGATTTTAGGGACTCAAGTCCAGATGTGGACCCTATCCGAAACTCGTTTGGGGGTTCAAGGGTCTAGCAGGGTTTTCATGTGAATTATGCAATAGGGTCCAAAGTCCCAAGTGGCCCAAATGGATTGTGGGGCCCAAATCCCAAATGTGGACCCTGAACTGGGTTCATCTAGTGTTTCATCATTTCGAGGGTTCAGGGGACCGAACTTGTTAGAGGGTTTCGAGATCCAGGGAGGTTCTGCATAGGAGTGATGTTGTGGAATTCAAGTCTCAATTTTTTATCATAACACAAATTCATTGCAATCAAGGTAAGCATCTTTCTATTATGGCCCAGTTTAGGTGATGGCATGACACGTGGGAGATGTGACACATGGAAATCATGAGAGGCCTTCTTGGAGGCCAAGTGAGCTGAATTTGAGCGACACATGGCATCCTCGGAGGGGGGACACATGGTATTTTGACACCAACATGACATCACCATGGGATGACACCATCATGGTGTCACCTTGGACCTCGATATCTTAGTCCTCGAGAGGAATAAGAAGTACATCATGAGGGTGATTCATGGTTAACAAAGGCTGAGAGACTAGAAATCTCCCTACCACTTGATAGGAACATTTATATCACGGGGTATTGGATCTTAGGGGTTCCCCACCATGGTGCTTCTATGGTATAGGGGACCATGGTAATGGAGTTGAGGGATAGGAATATTTCCTGGAAGTGGACGTGAATTAGCCTGTCGTGCCTTAGAGGTTTGGTGGGTTAGTGTCGAGGATTTAACACAAAGGCATGGAAGGCGGAGCACAGTGACATGGAACAACCCAAGATGGAATGGAAAACAACATGGAGGCCATTTCCACTACCATTGTTGATGGGGAAATCCACTTGGGGCATCAAAATAAGTGTCGTGTGATGACCTTGTTAATGTGGTAGGTATTTTGAAGGTAAAACTTTAAATGACCATATTTTTTTTATCTAGGTGTCAGATTGCGATAAAATTGATATCACTAGAAATATTTGAATGAGGTGGTCACATTAGTAACATTATTTTTTGTTTTTTAGGAATATAAAAAGGATGAAAATTTTTAACCCCAATTTTATAATGATACCTTGGATATTGACTTAGCTTGATGTAACACCTTCCAATACCCAAGAATGATTCAAGTGGGTGGGAGGGTATGTTACAAAGTGTTATTAAAGCATGGTTCAAGCACTGGACTTGGAAAGGATCACATGCACACATTAAATGAATGATGATATAGCAAATTCCCTTTCCATTGATAGATGTGTATTGATAGTAAAGTTACAAATTGATGTAATGGTTAGCTTGGTAGGATTGTTGATTGAGTATTTATCCATGTGTTGGTTGATATCTTCTGTTTTAGAGAGTTTCAATTCAACATAAGCCAAGGTCATGGATAATTGTTTTATTTGAATTTTATTTTTGTTTGGATAATAGTTTTGTATGTAGATAGGAAAACATCAACATATGGAAAGAAAGAGAAAGGATGAGCAGTAGATTTGAACATTATGGTACAAATAGATCTCAATAAGGTCTGTAAGAAGAGTTAATCGAGTAGATAAAAAAGGAGGGAACTCCATAACTAATAGACACTCTCAGAATCCTAAGAGTTGAATTAATAAATTACAAGGAATATAATTAAAATATTTTTTGAGAACAAGAGAGACAAGTAGATGTGAATTCTATGATGTTGCAAACTCTATTAGATCTATAAAGATAGAGACAACATGAACTTGGTACCAACTATCATGATAGGTACAATACTAAGCATAGTCCATCTGAAATTGAAAATCACGAGTTGTATGGAGTAGAAGAAAGAAATACAAGGAAAGGATAAATACATGCATAAGGGGGTACAATCCTACTCAACACTCCAACAAGAGAAACAAGCATTATTGACAAATAATTATATTATGCAACGAGGATACATTATAATCAAAGTAGGAGCAAGAATAGTGTTAGGAAAAATACTTAGAGGGGGCGGGGAGGGGCGAGGGGGTATCAGTATTTTTAGTTCAATTTAAATTCCAATTTCACATTCAAAATTGTGTATGCTATTGTTATTCATGCAACCCACGTGTGTACACGACTTTAGTGAATGCAAACCGTGTATGTTCAAATTACTTAATTTTCCATAACTTCCATCAGATGTTTAACTTAACCATTGCATTAATAGTTCATTTTCCATCTAGTACGTAGTAAAGAACAGATAAATCATAGCACATAAGCAAGACATAAACACATATGAACAACAATATTTTAGGTGGTGTTATCACTCTAGTAATTCCCAAGTTGTGAGATTTTGATTTAAAGTTTAAGAACACTAAAGGTAACCACAAACCTACTTTTAAAATCTAGGATCTAGCCTTCCTAGGGTTCAGAGAGGGCTCTCTCTGTAAGATTTAACTTTGTTTTTATTATAAGATATTAGGCTAGTTATGATTGTGCAATTTGGTTTTGGTTTTGATTTGGTTTGGTGGGAAAAATCACTTAATGAGATGGATAGTGGGAAATCTGATTTTCCATTGGGCTAAGGAGTCAAAATTCAAGCAGACAGAACTAGGATCAAGGTCAAAAAGTCAAACGTTTTCAGGGCAAGATAGATAAGTCTTTGAAGATCTTGGACAGATGTTTTGGTGAAGTGGTTTGATCGGGATAAATAGCAATGAAGGGTTATTTGAACCAGAAAAAGGAAGTAGTAGGTAGAGGTCAAATGAAAGAGGGAGAAATTAAGGGTTCTCTACTCTGGAAATCAGCAGAAAACATAGAAATGATAAACAGTAAAGACAGGGTGATTTTAACAGATCCTGAAATAATGCTCCTGTTTATTCATTCAAATTTAGAACACACAATGGATGCATGAAAACAAAGAAGATAAACAATGACAAGTAGAAAGTACTTCACTTCAATGGCTCATCACATGAATCCTAAAATATGATGCTAGTTGATCTGATCCAGTCTGCTACTCGAAATTTGCACCACAAAAGCCTTCAAGTCCAACAAAAATGACTATAGAAATCTTCAACAATTTATTCCACACTAATACTTCTAAGGATGAAGTATTTATACAAAATTGTTTACAAAATATCCTAGAATGCTTCTAGGAATTATCTAAGGAAAAATAAAATATCTTTACAATAAAATAGAGACAACTGCTTAACAAATCAACAAGCTGTCTTGTTGATCCAAATAAAATAGAAAATTGCTTGTGGATAAGGTGCAGCTGGCTGCCTTGGTGTCCTCTTTGCTGGCAGAGATATTTCAAATCTGTTTTGAAATATTATTTTCAATATCTTATACTCTTTAACTCTGATTTATCTTTATCCTTTGATACTCTTTAACTCGGCTACTCTTTAACTATGATTTATCTTTATCCTCTGATACTCTTTAACTCGGCTAATCTTTAACTCTAATTTATCTTTATCCTCTGATACTCTTTAACTCGGCTACTCTTTAACCTCTGTAAAAACTGCCTTATTGTTGTAATAAATTCTTCTTTGACTGTAAAAATCAGCTAACTGTTTTGTCTTTCTCTTTGCATTTTGACTTTTACAATAAGTCAGTAAGTGATTTCCAAGCTTCATTATTAGGAATTTGTATCTTTTTCAGCCTTCTGAAATTTTCATCTGCCTCAGTATATCTAGCAAATGTTGGTTTTATGACAAATAAATGTCTTATCTCATGCTGCAGATTGAATAAATCGTCAAAACTTCTGAGTAAGACCTTCCCTGTTGGAATGCCTTGTCCACTTGTCTTTTCAACCTACTCTTTTGCATACTCTCCGATTTTCTTATTATAATCTTCTTGTGGCATAAGTTTGTCATTAATGACCAGAATGTTAGGCAAACTTCTTTGCCTCAAATTTTCAAATTTAACCATAAACTTGGTTATGGCTATGTTCATATTTTCACATTTCTCTTCAAGTTGTTTCATTAGATTCTTCTTTGAGATGACTTTCCTTATTTCAAGGATTGTCTCTGTCCTACCAGTGATTTGTATTTCTTCCAACTCCTGCTTGTTTTTATTGTTGAGAAACTTTATCAATTCTATGGCGTGCTCAGGTTTGTTACCTATCTCATCTTTTGTTTTCTAAATCTCTGCTTGTGCTGCCTTTAGTAAATCCTTCTGTTCATATATTACCTGGATTGAGGGCCACACATCATTGATGGCTTTAATGATTTTGTTCCATAACTGATTTTATACATATTATATTGGCTCCTTTAAGGTCAAATCCTTTTGAAGTTTCTTCAGTTCTTCATTTAACCTATTAGCCCTTTGCTCATGAGTTTTGGAATTGATTTGGGCTAACTTCTTTGTATCCTCAAGATTATCAATTAATTTTCTCAATCTGTTAATCTCACTTGTTTGTAGTGTCATTTCTTCCATGAATTTTACTAGTTTACTAGCCTAATCTGAATGCTGGGCTGCTGTAGTAGATGACTCTGTGGCTGAAGTTGTAGATGATGTCACTGGCACTGTAGTAGCTAGTAGTTCTTTGGGTGCCAACTCTTCTGCCAGAGTTGAAGGCACAGCTGTAGTAACCATAGGAATTACTGAAGGAACTTCCTGTGCTTTTGTTGTTTCCCTTTCATGGACAAGCTTGTCCATTTGAATTTCCATTTCTTTGATCTGTCCTGTTAGTTGAAAGATTAAGTTCATCATATCATCCTACGCAGTCTGTTATTGTACAATTTATTTGGCTTTAGATGTTCAGGTGATGGCAGTTTAAGTTGTTTCCTCAATGTTGCAATGTCTTCATTATTTTTCTTCACTAACTATTCAGTTGCTTTAACATTTGCAGGATCATATCCTACTTGGATAACTAACTCTTCTAAAGACTTAATTCTAAGATCTTTAGCATATGATGAGGCTTTGTCAACCTTCATCTGATCCCTCATGTTTATGATTGTATTCTGAAGCTTGTTGATACTCATAGCCTTGGTAGTTATAGTAGAATGCAACATATCTAAACTCTGCCTATGAAATTCAATCTTATCTAATGCATGAATGCTTTCTGTTGGTACTTCTAGATCAATCTTTTTGTAGTCTGCAAATTTCTTTGGAGTCTTCACTGTAGGTTGGAGCACTGACATTATCAACTTTTTATTTGAGTAGTCAAAGGTTGATAAAAGTCTGTTTTAAACACCTGGTGTTTGCTTCAAATATTGAGAGTAAATCTCATTTTTGATCTCTTCATTCTTTGTTTTAATCTGTTTATAATTTTCCCTGATATCAAGATCTTTTTCCTTTGTTGTCTAGGAAGATGATGCTTCCAAATTCTGTTGTTTTTCTACCACCTGTGTATTTGAATTATCTGTATTTCCCTCATTCAAATTCTCTATAATTGGCTCATTTGTATTGACTGTAGCAGCATCTGTATTTGTTACTGGGACATCTATGTCTTAAACTTCAATAGTCACTTTTCCTTTATCAATTGAGTCTATCTTAGGATTTTTATTGTATCTTAATTTGAACCTAGTTTCAGTTGTGGTTTCAGCAATGTATGTTCCTTATTCTCTGACCCTTTTGGTATTTTTTTCTACTTGATTTGCAGTTTGTAAGGTGTGACTAGTATTACCGTGCTTAACTTCATCTACCAAAGCGTTT
This sequence comes from Pinus albicaulis, assembly GCA_034641835.2. NCBI lineage: Eukaryota > Viridiplantae > Streptophyta > Pinopsida > Pinales > Pinaceae > Pinus > Pinus albicaulis. The sequence goes on from CM076577.1 coordinate 882,213,032, forward strand.
TATACCCATTCAGTTTGATTGACATACTTCTCAATCTCTTGTTTTTTCTCATGATTGTAAGGTGTTAGTTTGCACTTAACCCTCATTTTACTTAATATTCCTTGTGGATCATAGTTCCATGAGAAACTCTCTTCAAATCTGTACTCTAGTAACTGTTTTGTTGCTTCTGTCTTTGCATCTCTTTCATTACAAATAAAGGGTACCACTTGATTCTTCAACTTAAATTGTGTTTTCTTCTTAGCTGCTAGGAAGTTGATAGAATCAGACTTTAATATTTGTCTGATGTATTCCAAGGAAAAAACCCTCATTGGTACATATTTAGGTAGTTTGTAGGGTAACAGATTAAACCCAAAAACTCTAATTTTTGTGCGTTTTTCATATAAATACCAATCTCCAGTTCTAGTGTGCTTTGATAGCTGTAGAAATTTCTTCATTTCATCACTTATCCTTGGTTGTTATGTGTTGGTCAATATATTGAACAATGGGTGGACAAATTTATCTGTAAACTCTACAAAATTGAATTCTGAGGACTTTTTTATTATCAAATAAGTCCAAAAGATGATTGAAAGTGGTTTTTCTTCTATATCAAGCTTCTAGAGGGTTACTGGAAACTTGTCTGCTTGAAAATACAAAAACATATGGAAGAGAAAATATGTGTATCTAAACACTCCTTCAGTTGGCAACTTGATCAGCTGATCATGGATATTGTCAGCAATGTACTCAACATAATTGAAGATGAAAGAAGGAGGTTGTCCTGGTGTAAAATTAGATAGGAACCCTAGGACGAACTCATCAGTATGCTCATCTTTAAAGTATCCTAGGATAAATGACAGCATGGAAATGACATGCCTAGACCCCTCTAGAAATTTTGAAGTAGAATATGGAGGATTGATTTGAGGAATTTCAACATGTAAGGGCATGAATACTTAGAAGATCTAAAATATTTTGGGAAAATCAAGGCCAATGTACAACTTTGTAAGTGCCTCTATTGACAAAGGAATAAATTTAGGATCATGTTTGAGTTGTAACATCTGGTTTATGGACTCAGCAGTAATTGTAAACAACACCTCTTTGTTTGCATTCATCATTGCTCTATTTTCAGGTGAATAATAACTTTGACACAACCTAATAACCTCTGGGCATTGATAAGTGACTAGAACAACATATTTGGGAAGGTTTGATTCCCAAATTTGGACTTATTCAACCCGATCTAAGGACTTTTCATAGCTCCAACAGTGGGGATCTAACAAATTAAATTCAACTACTGGATCTTTTATTTTATAGTCAAAAACTGCTAAAGGGATGTGTTCAATGTCTACAACACGAGGTTGTAGAGGATTCACAATGATAGCAGTCTTGGAGGGCATATCTGGAGTGGATTTTGGCATTTTTAGGCTTTCAAGATTACTAAAACTCTGTTTTTTAGACTTTCTGGTTTCTTCTATAAGATTAAATGGTTTGCAGAAGTATTCTTGACATTGACAGAGGTTCTTGGATGATAATGGGTATAACTTGTTCTTTTCCTTAGATTTTAACTTTAATTTCAATCTTCAAAATGTATTTCAGACTCTCACTGGTTTTGAAATAAGAAACAGGGGTTTCTTAGGCTTTTCAGTGGATAATTGGGCTGAAAAATTGTTTGAAATTAAGCACAAAGGGTTAGGTTACCTGCAGAGGATTTCTGGGTTTGATTAGAGTTTTATATAGTCTGTAAAAACTAGAATAAACTCAATATTTTGCTTTAAAAATGAACGCAGTATAAAACAGGGTTTTATCCAAATTTTGATAGGGTTTTGACTCTTTTTGGGAAATCTAAAGGCTTTCTTGGAGAAATTAGGCTTTTAGTGTATTCAATTTCTTTAGTAATTTCTTTTCAGAATGACAAAAGCTTGATTTTCTCGGAAAATACATGTTTACGCAGGTATTTGGTTGTTTTAAACAGGTTCTGAATTGTTTGACGGGTCCTTGGTATCTTTTCTGGTCTCTGGAAGTAATTTGAGTCTTCTAGCAATCTTCAACAGCAAATTCGGGCTTCTTCTTTTTTTTCAAGTTCTAGGCTTAAAACCAAAGCACAAGCTCCGTTTTCTGAGTCAGGACCAATACAGTCGGAAAATGCCGAAAAAGGAATCAATGGTGCTTTTCAGAGTTTATTTGACATTTTAGGTTTAAATTACCTTCAATTAATGGCGGTCATGTCGGGCGATGGGCAGTTTTCGAGCTTCAAAGGTGGAAAAAAGTAAGTGGTTATCGCATTGGATTAAAGTGGTAAGCGGTTTTAGTTGGATTGGATGTGATCCAATAGAACTAGGCCATGTGGAGGAGAGAGGAAAGGGTGAAACAACCCATTTCACATGGAAAGGAAAAGAGTCATCATTGTGCGACTTAATTTGCGATATGGCCTTTGAATCGACGGATTTAGGAGCATGAGTGCAAATGACTATGATTTGATGTAGAGCTGCTCGGCATTCAGAGTGGGGTCCAAGATTTATTAATACGGTAGGATAAATTTTGAACCTTATAAATATACATTTATAATGTTAAAACTTTGTATTTGATTGGCGGGGGGTAATGTTATATGTTTTCAATTAAAACATTAACATATGTTTCAACTAATGGCATGGATATGTTATTATAAGTTAAATAAACATTTTAACAAGTGTTTTAATACCATAGGGGTGGGATATTTTTATTTGATATGTTTGAACCTATGGGAAAAAAGGGCGGGTTTATTTTCGTCACATGGAATAATTTAACATAGGTTTAAACTTTAAGTAAATGGGTTTTGGGGGTTATTTATATATAATGGATTTAATAATATATACGAGAGGGATATAATATAGGGATTTAATAATTTAGGTTAGTAGTTAATATGAAATGAAGGTGTATTGTATGAAATGAATTAAAAATACATAGTTTAAAACTAATTAAAGTGTAAAAATAGGCAATAAAGCATGGTTTGTCCCATATTGATTCTTTACACATGAACTTAGAATAAAATGTATTTTATAAGTTTTTTGAGTGTTTTTGAATGAAACTGAAATTAGTTAAGTAGGGTTTTTACTTTTACTAAGAAAAAATGTGTTTTACTTAGGAAAAGGGATCATAATCTTGGAAAAGGGTGAATATGCTGATGAGATGGGTTTTATGTAGGGAATCCAATATTTTCAACCAATCAGTTATCAAGCCTTGGGTCCGGTCCCAAAAGAAGTCGGAGAAATTCTCTGAGCCCTTTTTAACTGAATGTTTAGAATACTGGATGATTGTGGGGAAGAGAAATTAGTAATTTATGCCCGATGATGCTTTATTACATGTCTTGCACAACTGCTTTCTACCTACCCATCATTATTTCTAACATTTTTTACTTCATTTAAATGGGTGCATTTTAGCTTGCAACCCTAAATCCATTTTTCTTTCAAAGCATAAAAACTATCTAAGTCTAATCTTATTTCATCTGAGGGCTCAGATTAAAGTTTTGAGCTCCTCATTTATTCTCTAACTATCTACTGATTTGTCAAGTTTAAACTGTTTGACATATCTTTATTCTCTATCTAAAACATGAAGTTCAAAGCATGAAAATTTAAGGTTAAACTATTTAACTGATCATGGATTATGGCATTTATTGACAATCTGCACATAATCATTATTCTTGTAGTAAAAGTAAATAGTAGTGGCATTTTGACTTGCTCACTTTCAGGTCTTATTTTTATCTCTTTTTTTCTTTTGGGGTCCATTCTTTTTTCTAAGTCCTTTGATCTTTCTTTTAGGACTTTTACCCTCTTTTCATTTTATTTTTATTTTTCAAATATGGGAAAACAACTCGTAGAAAGCAAGGTATGTACATATTTACAAGATTTTATCAAATTCAATTCAAAAAGTATGAACCCTATTGTTATAGGACCCTAACAGGTGGAAACCCAATGTGGGAGAAAACCACCGTTGTTGTCATATTTGTCTTCTTTCTTATTATATAGAGAAAATATTCATTACATTTTGTACAGGTGCAAACTCTTACTAGCACGCAGACACCTACCTACAGGAGGCTACAACCTCCACTCGTTGTCCAACACCCACTGGAAGGGACCTACAACCCCCTGATCTCATTTACTATATCCTACCAGAAGAGAGATCCTACCCCCTCACTGAAGGTTGCAACTCTCAATACTTTGTGGACCACGTTTCAAAGTGTTCACACTGGATCCACTTGTCTTAAATAAACATCAAAACTTGTAGGCCACCTTTCATCATATTTTCAAACTAGACCCAAACCCAATAATAAGCCCAATGCCAAACTGAATACTAAAGCATAAAATCTGAAATACAATAATCAAAGCACTGTAAACCAACTAAATCATTAAAACATCAAATCATTGATTACTGAAGCAATCCAATCATTGAACTGAATCTCAACCAACCACTGCAACCAGATCAAAACAATGCACAACTAAACCACAGTAGATACAAACCATCTTGATCAAGACATCACTGATAAAAATCAACAAATACAACATAACTCATCAATTATAATCATCAAGTGGATTTGCAAAACCTGATCAAATTCAACCCTAAATATCTTTACGTGATTTTCATAAGAAGGATCTACGTATATATGCGTTTCTTGGGAATAAAATTTGTGTATATATCTCAACTCACAAAATACTAAATAATTGAATCCTTGAGAACTGAGTCAAATGAATACTATGTATAAACTAAATCACTAAAGTAGATCAGTCACTGAACAAGGTCAAACCAATATACTAACATGCCAAGTATCCTTCTCAACAATATTATCATGCCATACCAAGCCAAGTCACCATTAAATAACCAATCATCAACATAGTCATATATCAACTATTATGATCAAAACATCAACAAAAAACAATCAAATCAATCGACATCCAAATATCTATAAACAACCTAGATCAAGGAGAAATCTAAGGGGAAATTATCTCAAAATATATAGGTGACTACTATGAAGCATATTCAGATATGTACGCGACTATCCCGAAGAAATACTGCGTACCGATCTTAAATTACTGAATCAACTCTTTGCTGCTAATCATAACATATGACAAACCCATATCTCAACGCACATACTGCTAAAGTCACATATCACTGCAAAAAAATTCAAATTCCTCCATCACCATAGCTACATATCTAACAAACATAAACAAATTAAGCAAGTATATGCATTAGTCTTCAATACACTTTCAAATCTATCAGATCTAAGCCATCTCATTGCACCTTGGTGCACACATATTTCAGATAATATCACACATGAATGATCTATTTCATTGCACACTTATCTCCTTGATTTATATCTCCTTATATATCTTTTTCCTTTTTCATTACCTCGAGAAAATCCTTCAGTAATGTCGTTAGTATTCGTTGATGGTATCAAATAGACATTTCCACCACAATTACTATGATAAATTACCAAGGTAATGACCCCTGGTATCCAATTTTCCATGGTTTCGATTATGTATGTGAATTTTGTTCATAGGACCTACATATGTATGCAAATCTTCTTCACAGGGGTCATGTATACTTTTAAAACTTCACAATTCCTATCTTTTGTCAAGTGAAACGTGTACCAAGGTTGCCAACATATTTCCTTGTTTCTAAAATACCTATAGAAACATACCTGTCATCTGCATTAGTTCCATAACCATCATATAATATCTAAGTTGACATCAAGAACATATTTATCAAGTAGGTTGTCATCGAGGACAACACATTATCCATAATTCCAACAATCTCCCCCTTTTGACTTGATGGAAACCACTTTGGTGTTTGGAGACCACCTGCAAACACAAAGTCTTCTCTCCCCCTTTTAAATCAAGGGAAAAGTTCTGAAATAGGTTGAATGAAGTACTTCCCTTGTCGAGCTCAATATTGTAAGTTTGATCTGTTGATATGAATCATGAAATTTTTATACTGAAAATGCCCCCCTTGCGCATATGGTGGACCTGCTAAGGATATACAATACAAGTACAAGGTTATCCATAAAAAAATATGGCCTTTCGTATCACCAATGACTCTATGATCCCATAGTTAAATCAATCACCCAACATAATGGGATTACACATTTGACCCAATAGCCCATACATGATTGAATTTGTAACATCCCCAGGTTAAAAGTTCATGTAATAAAGTTAATAAAGGAAAAATAAGACCAAGGTCATGGGACATGTATTCCAAGATAAATGTTGGCCAAAAAATCCTAGTGTGTGTTCATTATGTTTTATTATGGCTAATGAAATTGGAAAGAGCATTGGAAAAGGCATTGAAAAGGAAAAAAGGCATTAATTGGAATTTTATTTATGAAAATAAAGGAAATTAGGAGAAAAGGAAGGTGAAAGGTCACAAAATTGCATGAGAGGAAAATTGAAGGGAAAATAGAGGAAATTGAATAAAATTTAGGCCTCAACAATAAAAAGGCCTATGAGGATCAGTTCACAACTTTGTTTGGTTAAGCTTTTGGAAGTTCTATGGTGGAGCTCTCTCTCTATTCTCTCTATTATCTTATACTCTTGCACACTTAGCGAATTATTGCAGCACTCTAGCATTGGATAAAGGAAGAGAAAGGAAGGATAAGGAAGAAAAAGAAAGCAAGGGAGAAGCAAGGAAAATTTGGATCAAGCAATTTCAATAGGAATACATGTAAAAAATAAATGTAAATGAATATGTTCTCTCGTTGTCATTAGCATAGGTTTTTCCAACTGTGACAGTGGTTTTATCATTGCCTTGCCATTTTTAGATAGTCATGGTGTGATGGGGTTCTTTTATTCGATTTAGCTTTGGATTGCAAGATGGTTTTGGAACCGGGTGAGGTGGTCTCAGGAAAACTCCCAATGGCATAGGAGTAAATTGAATGGTTTTGGTGGGATTGTGGTAAAGCCTAAGGGTGGAGATGGGAAAATTCCTCAAGGTATTGGTGAAGAAATTTGGAAAAAAACTAATATTGTTATGGGCCTTGGGATCACTAGACCGGTTTTGGCAAGATTGCGGTAAAGCCTAAGGGTGGAGGTGGTTTAATCTCTGGATAGACTTGGTTTCTTATGTGCTTGTTTTGGGCCTACTGATCCTTTGACTGGTTTTGGTGGGATTACGGTAATATTGAGGGTGGAGGTGGTTTAATCTTCGAGAAGGCCTAGTTTTTTTGTCTTGAGTCCCACATTTATGATTGGAATATGGCACATGGGTGATTGGCTGAAATAAAGATTTAATTCATCCCAATATATGGTCTGGTGATATGTGGAAGTCCCTGACTTTCTTGTGTTAATTTTTCATAGGGCTATATTGTTCTTTTCTTTGGTAATTTCATTTCTTTATTAACATGTTAAGTTCACCCCATAACATCATAACATTATTTATATTTACATCAGCATATGCAACTATTGTCACATCTCAGGTGAAAATTCCATGTAATAAAAGTTAAAAATAATAACCACGGATGATGGGACACTTATTCCAAGTTGAATGTTGGGAAAAAAAATCATAGTGGGTGTTCATTTGGTTTATTATGGCTAAGGAAATTGGAAAAGGAAATGGAAAATGGTTTGGAAAGGAAAAATGGCATTTTTGGCACATTTATTTATGAAAATAATGGAAATTAGGAGAAAAGGGAGGTGAAAGGTCACAAGTTTCATGTGAGGAGGAAAATGAAGAAAATAAATGCCTAATTGATAAAAAGGCTTATGAGGATAATTTGGCACCTTTTGTCAGTTCAGTTTTGGAACTCTCTCATTTCTCTCTCTCTCTCTCTCTCTCTCTCTCTCTCGCGGACACTTAATGTTAGGTCCTTATATTACTAGTATAGTCCCTTATTGTTGTTAGTGTAACCCCCTTATTGTTATTGTTGTACCCTTGTAACCCCCATATTGTTATTATTGTGCCCTTACATTATTATTGTTAGGTCAGCTAAGATTACATTGTGGCCCCACTAGGATTACATTGTGGCCCGATGGAATCATATATATAGAAAGGAGGTTTTGTCATTTGTATCATCCAAGATTTTTTTATTTATGTAATGTATTGGAGGTTGCCCCTCGAAGTGCCTTATTTCTAAGGCATTGATCTCTCTTTTATTCTATTTTTGGAGCTGGTTTCACAACATTTGGTATCATAGCTTTGGATTCTAGGGTTTCACTGCTCCAAACAGGTCATTATGGAATTGTCACTATAATGTTTGTTCTACGAAGGCTCAGGAGCTAAAATTATTAGAGCGAGAAGATGAAATCCTGAGGCACATTGTCGCAAAATTTCAGAGCTTGGTTCGTAATATTTGCGGAGATATAATCTGTGGAAGTTAGGGCTTTTTGCAGGCTCCTAAATTTAACCTAAAAAGGTCATCGTGGAATTTTCCCTATAAAGTTTTTCTACGAGGGTTCAAAAACTAAAATTTTCACAGAGCGAAGTCGAAATCCTGAGGAACGCCGTGGAAAAATTTCAGAGCTTGATTCACAATATTTTCGGAGATATGGTTTGTGGAAGTTAGGGATTTGTCAGGCTCCCGAATTTCATCTCAAAGCAGTGACCGTGGGAAAATCGTCATAACTCTCTCTCTCTCTGAGCATTGGATTGGAATTATGTAAAAATTGGCCACAAGTACATAGAATATAGTTTCTCCTATATCAATTTCAGAGCTGAAGGAGGAAACAGTGACACATGGCAAGTCATACAAGTTCACTCTACTGAACGAGTCCATAATTAGGTCATCGTAGGAGATTGGACATAACTTTGTCTTCCAGAATCCAAATTAGGTCAGACCTCTGGCATTGGAAATAAGATTCAGAGGGTTACTTTAGGGCCAAATTTTAGATATTGAAGATCCAAAATCATAGAGATAATTCATTTTCAATATCGAGCTCCTCAAAATCAAGAAAACGGTGTGTATTTTTTATGCAAATTGCATAATTCTTGTTTGAAAAATCAGTTTAAGAAATTCCAAAGCCTATTGAGCAAATATATCAATATTAGGTTCTAAAATTCCTCCTAAAAATAATTCAACACCCATTAAGCCCTCAGAGTACTCTACTATGACTCATGAAGATGAAGAATTGCAACATGATCTATCAAAATTACAAGAGAAAGTGCACCAAATTTCGCTCTCGCAAAGAGCAACAAAAAATGAAATGGACGTTTTGAAGAAAAGCATGGAAGCTAAGATGGATGGTTTGAAGAAAGGCATGGAAGCTACGATGGATGGTTTGAATAATGGTATGGAAGAAAAAATGGAAGGTTTGAAGGAATACATGGAAGGTTTGAAGGAAGGTTTGTCAACGTTGTTACAAGAAATGATTCCTAATGGAAAAAAGATAGTAGAGGAAACTTATGATGAGAAAAAAATAAATTTTAATCGTGATTTCATAAACTCTAATGTTGGATTAAAGAACCTCCATATTCCAAAGATGGATATGAGGAAGTTTGATGGCAAGGAGCCTGTAACATGGATACTACATATGAAAAAAGAGCAAAAGGGCTCTACTACAGTTGTGATAGCAAATACACTAAAATTCACAAGTGTGCTGAGAAGAAATTATTTTACATAGATTGTGAAGAGGAGGAAGAAAATGAACAAGAAACTTCAAAAGAAGAGGATATACACCAGGAAGAAACCCTAGAAGAAGAAGAAATGAGTCTGACCATATCATGTAATGCATTGGAAGGAATTACCACTCCTTAAACACTCAAGATAGAAGGACATATCAAGAAGAAAAAGGTAATAATGTTGATTGATTCGGGTAGACCCATAATTTTATTCATTGTAAGGTATCCAAGGAATTGAATTGTTTCTTATGCCCAGCACCAAAATGTCAAGTGATGGTTGCAAATGGAGGAACTATAAATTCCTCTGGAAAATGCCATAATATCAAGCTATCCATGGGGGAATATGTATTGAATAGTCCAATTCTTTCCATCCCAATGGAAGGTGCTGATGTTGTACTAGGAGTACAATGGTTACAATCTTTGGGGACGGTAGCTTTTAAATTTCAAGAACTTTTCTTGAATTTTTTTTGGGAAGGAAATGAAATCGAATTATGGGGTATCGCAGAGAAGCCAGGAAAGATAATAAGCTCTAATGTCATGAAAAATCTTCTGAAGAAATAACAACGAGGCATAATTGCACAATTATGCTCACTAGAAGTTCCAACATCAAAGTCATCTATTTCTCTAGATCTCCAAAAAGTCTTGGACAATCATTCCAAGGTGTTTGATACTCCCAAAGGACTCCCACCTATTCATGATCATGATCATGCTATTCATTTGATTCCAGGAAGTGTTCCTCCAAACATCTGGCCTTATAGATATCCTTATGTCCAAAAGAGTGAAATTGAATGTATGATTGCAGAAATGTTAGAGGCTGGTATAATTCAACCTAGTCAAAGTTCTTTCTCTCCTCCAATATTATTGGTGCACAAGAAGGATGGATCATGGCGCATGTGTTCGTATTATAGGGAGCTCAATAAGCTCACTATTAAAGATAAATTTCCCATTCCTATGATTGATGAATTATTGGATGAATTACATGGAGAAATTTATTTTACCAAGTTGGATCTTCATTCAGTATATCATCAAATTAGAATGAAGACTGAAGATATTATGAAAACAACATTTCGAACTCATGAGGGTCATTATGAATTTTTGGTCATGCCTTTTGGCCTTACCAATGCACCTTCTACATTTCAAGGGTTGATGAATTCCATTTTCAAACCCTTCCTTAGAAAATTTGTGCTAGTATTTTTTGATGATACACTAATCTACAGCAGGTCTTGGAAGGATCATGTTGAACATGTTGACAGGGTGCTCAAACTATTGCAGGAGAAACAATTATATGCAAAAAAATCCAAATGTTTCTTTGGAGTACAAGAGGTGGAATATCCGGGTCATATTGTATCTCACGAGGGTGTTAAAGTAGACCCTAACAAAATTAAAGCCATTAAGGAATGGAAAGTCCCCACAACCATAAAGAAGTTGCGAGGATTTCTCGGGTTAACAGGGTATTATCGCAAGTTTGTTAAAAATTATGGGAGAATAGCAGCACCTCTAACAACATTATTGAAGAAAGATGCATTTTCATGGACTCCTGAAGCAACTAAGGCCTTTGAACATCTTAAAGTGGCAATGTGCCTAGCACCGGTCTTAGCTACGCCAGACTTCACAAAAACCTTTATTGTGGAATGTGATGCCTCAGGAAATGGAATTGGTGTTGTTTTAATGCAGAAAGGAAGACCCATTGCTTTTGAAATTCTTCCAATCAAAGGAAAGTATTTACAAAGACCTATGTATGAGAAGGAAATGTTAGCAATACTGCATGCACTAAAGAAATGGAGAACTTACCTAATGGGAAGACACTTCAAGGTAAAAACTGATCATGATAGTCTTAAACACTTTTTGGAACAAAGACTATCTTCAGAAGAGCAGCAAAAATGGGTCACAAAGATGTTGGGTTATGATTTTGAAATCATCTACAAAAAAGGGAAGCTAATTGTTGTTGCAGATGCACTCTCAAGAAAGGATGAAGAGGTGGAAGCATTGCTTTGTGCCATTTCTATTATCCAACCAGATTGGATAACCGAAACAAGGGATGAATGGAAGAAGGACGAAGAAGTGTGGACACTCATTCAAAAGTTGCAGCAAGATCCTAGTACATCTGATACATTTAGTTGGAAAAATGATTCCTTATGGTACAAAGATTGCTTATATATTTGCAAGAATTTCCAACTAAAACAAAATATTATGTTCGATCTAAGACTTTTGTGATCCATAATGTAGATAAAAATGTCTTTCGGATTAATCACATTATTAGGATTTGGTCGATGTTTCGAACCAGATTTTTTTGGAATTGCACACTTCTCCTTTAGGGGGACACTCGGGATTTTTAAAAACTTACCACAGGGTGAAGAATTTTTTTTTTTGGGATGGCCTTAAATCTGATATTCAAAAGTTTGTAGCGGAATGTTTGGTTTGCCAGCAAAATAAAGTTGAGACAATTAAGACCTCGGGTCTTCTACAACCTTTATCCATTCCAAGTCAACCTTGGGAGGAGATTTCAATGGATTTGATCACAGGTTTACCTAAGTCTGAAGGAAGGAGTGTCATCATGGTGGTAGTTGATAGACTTACCAAGTATGCACAATTTTGTGCATTATCTCATCCATTTAAAGAAAGTACAGTTGCTACGGAATTTATGGAAACAATTCAAAAGCTACATGGAAACCCGAAGATCATTGTAAGTGACAGAGATCCCATTTTTACAAGAAATTTTTGGATGGAATTAGTTTCTTGTTTGGGTACTCAACTAGCTCATAGCTCATCTTATCATCCTCAATCCGATGGTCAAACATAGATAGTGAATAACTGTTTGGAAGGATATCTTCATTGTTTTGTATCTGATTGCAAGCATAATGGGTCAAGTGGTTACCTCTCGTTGAATGGTGGTATAACACTTCCTTCCATACTGCAGCAAAAATGAGCGATCATCCACCGTCCATCACCTCTTATTTAAGGGAAAATTATAGGTTTCAAGTAGTGGAGGATCACATCGAGCATCAATAGGAAGTTCTCCAGCTCTTAAAGGATAACCTAAATTTGGCACAAAATCAAATGAAACAACAGGCAGATCAACATCATAGTGAGAGAAGTTTTGATGTGGGAGACTGGGTATTTTTACGGCTACAACAATATAAACAAATGTCCCTCAAGCAAGCTAATATGGATAATAAGTTATCGCCAAAGTACTATGGTCCTTACAAGGTACTGCAAAAGATTGGTACTATGGCATACAAATTGGAGCTTCCTGCTTCTTCGCGAGTGCATCCAGTTTTCCATGTTTCATTCTTAAAAAAGGTTATAGGGGACAAAATTCCAGTTCAAACAATATTGCCAAAACTTGATGAGGAAGGAAAAACCATATTGGAACCTGAAGCAGTCACGAAAATAAGAACTCGACAGTTACGAAATCGATCAATTTCATAGTATCTCATCAAATGGAAGAACTTACCCACTGAAGATTCTACATGGGAGGATGATAATTTTATACAAAAGCACCTGGAGCTACTCAAGCGTTCAGGACAACACCTTTTTGAAGGAGAGGAGCATGTTAGGTCCTTATATTACTAGTATAGTCCCTTATTGTTGTTAGTTTAACCCCCTTATTGTTATTTTTGTACCCATATAACCCCCATATTGTTATTATTGTGCCCTTAATTATTATAGTGGTTGATTTCTAAGGCATTGATCTCTCTTTTCTTCTATTTTTGGAGCTGGTTTCACAACACTTAGAGTTTTCTTGGAGAACTTTGGCATTGGATCAAGAAAGTAAAAGAAGGCAAGAGGAATAAAGGAGAAATCAAGGAATAGCAAGATCAAGCAGCTACACAGGATTCTTTGCAGGTATCTATTTGCATGTGTGTTTTCCTTGCTAGATTTGGCATTCATGGTATTGCATGTGTTTATTTTCTGTCATGGCATAGGTTTTTCCAGGTGTGACAACGTTTTCAACCAAGCCTTGCCATTCTGAATAGCCATGGTGTGATGGAGTTCTCATGTTTTGGTTGAGATGGATTGCCAGATGGATTCAAATCTAAGTGAGGTGGATCTTTGAAATTATAGAACACATGGCCCAGTAACCCTTGAATCGGAAGGTGGGTTGCGATAAAGCCATATTGTGTTGCCTCGGTGGGCCTAGGAATCCTCGACCAGTGAATGGCGGGATATATGGTAAAACATAGAGGTGGTTTGCTCTCCATCAAGCCTCGTAATCCCGAGTTGGGATATATGGTAAATCCTGGAGAGTATATCTCAGTTTAGGGCTTAGTAATCCTTGTGTTAAGGTCCTATAATTTATAGGATCTCAAGGTGATTGGATATTTTATCTCAGTTATTTGATATTGTAAATAATTTTTCAATTTGAAAATGATTTCCAAAAAAATTATATAAAAGAAAATTAAAAGAGGGTATTTAAAAAATAGAATAAGGACAAAAGAACAGAAAATAAAAACAGTGAAAAAATAATAATAAACAAATATGAGAACACCACAAAAGAAAAAAAAAGAAATAATATTGAAAGTGTTACAAATCTAAATTCCACTACTGATACATAATTTCATTCTATTAAATAACATAAAAGTTGTGTGCAGCTTGTTTAAAATGCCACAATCATTAGTCATTTGTTTAATCATACAATTTAATCATGGTCAAACAATTTTAAATTTATGTTAATTAGACTAGGGAATAATATTAGCCAAACTGTTTAATCTTGGCTAAATGTTAGTTAGGTAGAAAAATGATATTGGTTCAATTGTTTAAGTTGAATCAATGGAGAAATAAGGGATAGAATAGATTAGGATTCTTAGTTTTTCATAAGAAGCACAATAAGGGTTTTCTATTCTAAATGCACCCTTAGGATGAAATGAATAAATTGCTTATTTTTAGCTCTAGGTGAAAATTTGAAATTCAAAGGAAAAATGTGGTTAATTTGTATTCAAAAGGATTATTGGTGAAATTTTAGCATAAAGTTAGAAACATTATGTAAAAAGGTGCAAAGGGTTAATGTTTTATTTGATTACATGTTTATCCAAAGTCCCCACCATATTTCAAAGTCAACTAAATGACAAAAATTATTTGTCTCTTATGATTAACTCTTGTTCATTTTCCAGCCGCACAATCATCCGACGCAACAAATCAATGGTTTTTAATCCTTTTTGGCCTCGCCTTTCTATTCTACCTTTACCGTAAGGGGGGGGGGGGGGGGGGTCGAAGAGATTGTTTTCCCTGCTAGGTCCCACGCTACGTGGCGCCCTCACCACGTTTCGCACCCCCCCCCCCTTCCTCATACTACTTACCGCCCTTGACCCCCTCCGAAAACCGCTCCCCCTCATTCTTTTTCCCACTGTCCCTACCCTGCTTCTTCCTCCACTCATTCCTTGCCACGTGGCCCTAACTGTTACCCAATCAATCCCCTTCCCGAGAAATTACCATTAATACATTAAATTCTCCCAGGTAACCATTTGAATCTAACGGACCAACGCCTACCTGCAACGGAAAAACCGCGAAAGGTTTTTAAACACTGAAACCATCCCCATTTCTCCTTTCTGCTACATAATTCTCTGAAATTTGTGTTATTTATGGGTTTCCAGAGTGCCACTTATAGTCTTCCAAGTGATTAAAGTACACGATCAAGAAACTACAGTCCCAATTTCTTCTTTTGATCGGCTACAAACCTACGAAGAGTCCTGGTAATTTTCATTTTCCCCATCCCAAATTCTGTAAAATTCTCCATTAATAAATATGCCTCCCAAGAAGAAAAACCAAGAGGACTCTGTCAACCCTTTAATTCATCCCCCAGTTGATTTAGATCACATCCCCTTAGTTGATCGAGACTATAAAATCTTCAAGACACAATGTGAGTTCGAACTCTTTGAACTCTACTGTTGGCTCGAAGACAAGTTTGTAAATAAAACAGATGAAATTGGACTCTGGGATTCCAATATCCCTCACTACATTTTTCCCCAAATCTTTCATTCTCCTGAATTCACCAGAAGATGCCAAGCCTGCTACATCCTTAAGCAGAGATAAATTATAGCCCCTACTGGTGAAATTATTTTCACCATTACTTCCAAAGCCATATATCGGATCATGCAGACCCTCTCTGTGGAAAATAGTACCCCATTCTCAATACAAGCCTTGACATAATTATACCAGAAGATTTATTTTGCAAAAAGATCCAGGACTTTTGACCTTTTCCTACCCGAAAACACTCAGTTACCAAGAAAAAATCCACCATATATATCCTCAATCTTCCCTGATCAAGCCAAGAAAATTATATCTGGGATGTCCTATATTCTGGGTTATTATTCTAATCAGTGGGTAGATGAACCCATCTTAGGTTTCCTGTCCATTTTGTTCACAGATAGTAAGCCTTCTGTTATCTTCAATTTCAGTCAATTTCTAGCGGACAGTATTCATGAACAATTCCTGAAGTTACCAACTAAGGGAGCGTTAAAATATACTTCAATTCTGGTATACTTGTTTCTATATTATCAAGGAGACAAGTTTAAATTTTCCATGCAGAAATTAGATGAAGCGAGAAATCAGCAGTCAGTCATATTCTGGACTTCCTCGGTAATGAAGGAGCAAGAAGAATTCACCTACAAACAATACATTGAGTAGTTTATACACCCAACAATAAGTGTGTTAAATAGTTCAATAGAGCAACGGATCAGTGAGGACATAAAAATAATTTTACACTTAACAGAACAATAAAATACTGGAGACTGGTACTTGTACCAGAATTATACCGAAATCAGAGTGTATGGGTGTGAGTTGGCACCATACAAATTGCCAAAATACCTCCCCAGGAGGATATTTGCACTAGAATACATCAAACAAATGCTTAAGTCAGATGAAATACACTTTGTTTCAACAAAGAAAAAATCATAGTTTAGGATCAAGACACATATTGGTTCCTTTGTATGTAACAACAGATCAGTACAAGAAGAAGAAGATAAGGTTCTCAAGGAAATTAATTTCAGTTTAAGTTTCACATGGTTATATGACCCTCTGGGCATTATTTCCAAATTGAGAGTGGAAAACAAAAATACTCCATGTACTCATACCCAGAGGCCTGAAATTGAGAGATATGTGAACCAGCTAACTTGGGCATAAAATAATTTGCAGGAAGCTGAGGAAAAGCTTGTTTCTACCTCCACTTCACAAACTCTTGTTCCTCAGGAGAAAGCAGCCAAGAGACATAGAGAAGAAGAGTCACCTTCAATGATAGACAATGCAAGGAAGGAGTTTAAAATTATGTACAGGAAGATGCCAAAATTTTATCCTAAAGCAAACACAGAGAATAATTTAGAACAAGAAGTGGCTATGATAGTCAAGGAAACACCATCTTCCTCTCAACAAGGTGGAAATTTTGCTGCATCTCCAACAGTATCATCAATATCCCAAGAGTAGAAAGACACATTCGAGACTACAAAGGTTGTCCAAGGAGAGAAAGAAAAGAGTGTTTTTGACAGATTTAGAGAAATCAAAATTAAGAATGAGATTCTTAAGAATATTGCTTATACTCAGTTTTGGAAGCAGACTTCTAGTTCACAAAGTAGACTACTTTCAGTTTTTTATTCAGAGAAAGGGAGGATGAAAATGGCCTTCCTTGAGGCTCAAATACCACAACCTAAATCAACAGAAGATTATAGGAAGGCAACTTTTGAGATTGATACTAAAGATATACATCATATTGACCAAATGGATATTGATAAACAAACTGGTGAAATAATATGTTCCACTCTCACCAAAACTACTATGAATATTTCTAAATTGCAAGTTTCACTTTCTAATATCTAGTCACAGTTAAATATGGAGAAGATTTCTTCTCTTGCAAAGGATACCAGGATCAAATCCTTGGAGGATTTACTAGTGAAGATGGGTTACGATCCAAAAAATATGAAAGCTGTAGAGGAGTTGATAAAGAAAAATAATGTCGATATTGCAGCATTGAGGAAGCAACTGAAATTACCAGCAACTGAATATCCTCTCACAAAATACATTGAAGAATCAGAGACTCAGAAAGGAGACACGATGAAGCTAATCATGGAAAAAAATGCTCAGATTATACAGATGGAAAGAGAGTTGGAGAAAATGATCAAGGAAAAGGAACAGAGTGCAAAATTTTCCATGGTTCCTCTAGATGTTGTACCTCTTACAGATATTCCCATTGTTAGGGTCCTATAAATTATAGGATCTCAAGGTGATTGAGTATTTCACAAGTTGCAATTTCATATTGTTTTTTATTTTCAGTATTCAAATGATTTCCAAACAAAAAAAATATGAAAAAGAAAATAAAAGAGGGTATATTGAAAAAAGAAAAGAGAAAAGAAAAAGAAAGAAAACCCCCAAAAAATAATACTGAAAGTGTTGCAAATCAAAATGCCACTACTGTTTAGATTAGTTTGTTCAATCATACAGTCTAAGCATGATTGCAAAATTTGAAATTTTTGTTGGATAGGTTAGAAAATAAGGATTTTCCAAACAGTTCAATCTTGGAAAATCAGTATTTAGGGAGAAATAAAATTGACTCAACAGTTCAATCTTGGAAAATCAGTATTTAGGGAGAAATAAAATTGACTCAACAGTTCAATCTGAGTCAATAAGAGAAATAAGGGATAGAGTAGGTTAGAATTTCATAAATAAATTAAAAAAAATAGATTTGGGTCTGTGTGCCTAAATGCACCCTGCAAAATAATGACAAAAAAATTGTTAGATTAGTGAAATGGGTAGGTAGAATGAAACAAATATAAATATGGAGAATCATGAGATTTTTTCCAAAGTATCATCCTAAATATCCCTTGTATGTTCATGTAAGGAGGAAAAATAAAAAAACAAAATAATTCCTAAGTTTCGAGGATTACTTTATTTTGGATTTATTTGACATATTTCATGTCATATCCTAATATCCTAAGTCCCTAACCTTATACTCCACCCTTCATATTTCACTTTATTAACCTAACCCCACCATCCACTCACCCAACCCATCATCATTAAACCCCTACCGCCTTCCATCTCATCTCTGCCCCCTCCATCTCATCTAATGGCCCACATCCTTTTCCGCGCCCCCCCCCCCCCACCCCCCAATCCTCTGAAAGGCGGGAGGGGGGGGGGGGGGGGTGGTGGGGTGGGCAAGGGTATGAAATAGGCATTTGACCAAACCGGCCCATCTACTATGTGTCAAGTGTTGATCTTTTCGCACCCCCACCACTCCATTCCACTTACCTGCCTACACCCCCTGCGAAAAATGGTTTCCACTATCAATAAACCACGCCATTGACCGTTAATTCCCCGCCATACCTTTTGCGCCACGATGACCACTCCTGCGATGTCCATCCACTCCCACCTAAAGTACTGTTAAACATTTAATTTCTTAAGATGTTACCCAATGGGCCCGTGCCATGTCAACGGTAACCATGTCGCCCTACAAAATCACTCCTCCTCACATGTTTCAAAGTTTACATTGATTTCGTGTTTCTGTAACAGGTGATCAAAGTTAAAGTTTTACATATCTCAAGAAAACGTGAAAAAGATATCAATTTTCTGCACATTTAAGCATAATTCCCTTTCTTCAGTCCCATTTTCTCCCAGTTCCCCTTCTGATCAGCAGAACTCCCTTTTCTTTATTCCCCTCTTATTCTAATCCCCTTCTGTCAACCTAGAAAACCACTGTCAGTTTCTTTTCAAAGAGCAGTAATGCCTCCAAAAAAGAAAGAACAGGAACATTTAATCCAATGGTTCACCCTCATGTGGACCTGGACCATGTGGCCCTGGCTGACAGAGATTTTAAGATACATGAAACTCTTTCAGAGTTTGATATTTTGATGTATATTGTTGGTTGGAAGATAAGATTATTGATGAGGTTTATGATATAGGGTTGTGGGACACAAAAATACCATATTATATATTCCCAAATACCCACAGTTGTCCTAAATTTGTTATAAAATGTCATGCTTGTTATGATATAAACCAGAGAGTTGTTGTTGCCCCCACAGGAGAAGTTATTTTTACCATTACTGCCCAGTCCATCATGAAAATGATGCAAGCTCCTTTTGTTGAAGAAACCATTCCATTTTCCTATGTAGCCCTCATATAATTATACCAAAAGTTGGATTTTTCCAACAGAGCCAAAACACTTGAGTTATTCATGGCTACAGACACTCCATTTCCCAAGAAGAATCCTTTACATCCTTATTCTAAATTCCCTAATAGGACTCAACATATAGTCACTTTCCTTTCTTACCTGCTAGGATACCATTCAGATCTGTGGATAGATGAAGCAATGATAGGTTTCCTGTCAATACTTTCATCAAAGTCTAAACCCTCCATTATGTTTAATTTCAGTTAGTTCTTGGCAGATTCCATCACGACCAGTTTGTCAAATTCCACACAAAGGAAGTGTCTAAATACACTTCAGTGCTAGTTTATATGTTTATATATTTTCAGGCAAACAGGTTCTAGTTCATAATGAGAAAAGTGAATGAAGACTTCCAACCTCAGTCTGTCATCTTCTAGACAACAATACTGATGAAAGAACAGAAGGATTATAGTTACAAAATATTTGTTGAAATGTTTATTCATCCAACTATGAGCAACCTCAACAGCACAGTGGAACCAAGGATAAATGAAGAGATTAAAAAGATCATGCATTTGTCAGACCAAGTCAAAACTGGAGACTGGTAATTGTACCAGAACTACACAGAACTTCGAATATATGAGTGTGCGTTGCCCCCTTACAATTTGGCAAAGTTCCTCCCCATGAGGATATTTCCCCTAGAGTACATTAAAAAAATGATAAATGAGGATGAGGTAAATTTTGTATCAGCCAAAAAGAAGTCTCAGTTTAGGATCAAATCCCAAATTGGTCCTTCCATTTGCAATAACAGAGTATCAGGAGAGGAGGCCAACAAAATGTTGAAGGAGATGAATTTTACACACAGTTTCACTTGGTCTTATGACCCATTGGGCATCATCTCTAATAAAAGGGTGGAAAATAAATCAACTCCATATATCCACACCCATAGGCCTGAGATTGAGCAATTCATGAACTAGACAGAATGGGCAGCAAACACCTTGCAGGAGGCTGAAGAGCAGATAATCTCATCTTCAAGCATATAAAC
This sequence comes from Pinus albicaulis, assembly GCA_034641835.2. Taxonomy (NCBI): domain Eukaryota; kingdom Viridiplantae; phylum Streptophyta; class Pinopsida; order Pinales; family Pinaceae; genus Pinus; species Pinus albicaulis. The sequence goes on from CM076577.1 coordinate 882,233,707, forward strand.
CTCTACTCCACAAGAAAAGCAGAGTATAGAAGATAGGCAAGACTATGTGAATAAGCTGAAAGATATTGCTAAGGATACAACCAAGTTTGGAGGGCTTAAAGGAGAAACGATTGGAAGAGTTTTCCTTGAATCCATGAGCAATGATATATTCATCCAACATGAAATTAAACAATTTTTTATGTTGAGGCTTACTTTTGTTATATTCACAGAGATAAATGAGATATATCGAAAGCTAATTAGGATCAAGATTCCAAATGAGAAACAATGGGAAAAACTGTATGACTACCAAGAAGGGTGAAGGTCAGCAAATCAGAAATTCAACATATCAGTGTATCAGCCAGATCAGCACAACATCAGATCACCCAAATCTGCCAGCACAACAAAATTTCAACTCAAGCAGCAACGACCTTCTGAAGAATAGGGCCAGATGTCAAATTATTTCATCATGTCCACTTCGTGGTCACACTAGTCAAATTTTGATTATTATTTTAATTAATTGTCGATTTCCTAGTAGATACAGAAATCGGTGTAGAGTTTAGTTAAATATTGCATACCTTCTGAGTATCAGGGGTTGGACCCTAGATTATAAAAATTTTATATTGGAGCATTGTATTTTTGGAGCTGGAGCATCAATAATAAAAGACCTTTTGCAAGATACTTGAGCTATGTTTATCTAGTGATGTCATTTTTTTTATGTGTTAATGTTTTCCATTGTTTTTCTGTAAGTGCATCATTTAAATCTGATTGTAAAGCAGAAATATGAAGATTAATATTTGTTGTTAGAGCACCTTATTTCTAGCCGTGTTAACAATAAAAATGTTTTCTTCTGAAGTCTAGTTAAGAAATTCTTAATTTATTTTTAACCATTACTAAATTCAATATTTCATTCATCTCATAATTCATTATGTTTTAAGATCCAGTAAGTGTAGTTAGCTTGCCTTGTGAATGCTCTTGAAAATTTGATGCAACAACACAGCCTGTTATGACCCCATAGCCCAATGGAATTAGTTTAAACAGATCTTATAATCCAACCAAACAATCAATCAAAAAGCAAGCCCTCTAATAATTATAACTAGCCTAATATCAGAATAATAAAACAAAGCTAAATCTAAAAGAGAGGTCCCTCTCTGAGTCATAAACCCAGATTAAAATCATTGTATGATAGAAGAATTTTCTAAGATTGGTTTCTTTTAGTTTTTGAAAATAATCAGTTTGTATGTGATTTTGATCTAAATTCTGGCCCCTAAAAGAATCTCTACTAGATCCCATCCTGATCCAAAACCTCCTCCTATAGTGAACAATCCTGAGAATATTTTAAGAAAAACTCTTATAACAAAAAGCCAAACAAGTAATAGATTTCTTCACAGAGCAAATTCCCTCCCTGAAAATTGTGTTACCTTACAATACATTCAGTTTGAACTACACTTTGAACAATGTTTATTTAGGACTAAATTTGAGAATTCGACAGAACAGACAGTATTTGATCCATCTATTTTGCAACAAAGTACATTAAGGGAAGCTTATTCACAAATTCAATCGGATATTCAGCTTCTCCAGGATTTTGATACTCTCCAAGATTTGGTAACAGAGTTTGATGCAACTGTTGATGATGGTTACCTTCAACAATCTATGAAATTAATTGCATTAACCATAGCAGTTCCTTCTATTACCTCTCAAACTTCCCATATTAAGTCAACTAGTCCTACTGCTACCATAATCCCCGCCATTTCTTTTATCCTTCCTCATAGGAGTACTCAAACCTTCACACATACATCTTCTCCCATCATCCATCCTTCTTCATCCACTGTCCACCTTCCTCCACCACCTCCATCAATCATGGTAGCCAGATATGCCCCATTGGTGTTGCGAGCACCTTTGGCAGCTATTCCATAAGATTACCAGTCTAAAATAATATTATATGATGGAACTGGTCTTATAACTTCCCAACAACATGTTTAAAAAATGAATGATTGTTTTGATCTTCAAGAGGTTGATGAAGAAAGTGTTAAGTTAAGGATGTTTGCTCAGAGTCTTAATGGAGAAGTTAAAAAATGGTTTAAAGCTTTACCTGCAAACAGTATCAATGACATCCCTACATTTCATCAAACATTCCTAAATAGGTGGGAAATAAAAAAAAACCCTCTTAAAATTTTATTTGACTACAAAAATATTAGAAGGGCCCCAACTAAAAGTGTTCAGGATTATTACACCCGATTCAACAGTTTATATAATGCAATACATGCTCATATAAAACCACCACAAGTTTTAGCCTTGGTTAAATCCCCAGATGGTTTTGAACCAAAAATGTCTTATCAGTTAAGGGAAATAAACTCAGCCACATTAGAGGAAATGCAGAGGAATGCAGTGAGCGTAGAAGCCAACCTATTAGCAAAGAGAGCTAGAATGAGAACTGAGGGAAGAGACACTTTAAGAGAAGAACCCTCAACTTCCACATCTGATGCTAAAATTGATTCATTGGTTAGAACTATGGAGAGAATGATGGAGAGAATCAATCTAAATAAGAGAACTATTCCTAGATAAAATCAACCAACTCCTCAAAACAAAAATCAAAATCCTAGAAGAAACCCTCCTCAGATAAGACAGAGAGAGAAAAGAGGTCTTGATCAGCAAGTTAGGCCTCCATTCCAAGAGAATTATGTTGATGAGGATGAAGGAGTACTTGAAGAAGTAGAAGAAAATAAGATAAATTTGATGGGAATTAATGAAGATGACTCTGTTTTTCTCACTCGAGAAGAACAAGAATTATTTTCATTAACTCAGACAGAGTTAGAATTTGAAGAATATGATGATTATAAACAAGGATTGAGAATGATATCATGGAGGTTCACAGATAGTATAACCTTAGAAGCAAGAAAAACTTCGATAATTCCAATAAAAATAATTCCGAAAACTCTGCCAAAAAGGTCTCTGAACCTGGTCTCAACAAAATAGCAGAAAATTCAAAGAAAAGTGTAAAGAATTCATAAAATAAGAACACATAAAGCGTTACTAGGGGAACAATTGATACCCCTACAAAAATTGCTCAAACTGATATCCCTAGTACAAGTCAACAAATTGAACTTACCAAAAAAGTAGTGGCTGAAAGAACTGATTTTTCAAATCTGCTCAAAGTTAAAACACCATTCAGCATTGAGAATGAACTTGCTAAACTAAAAATATCTATTCCTCTCATTGAATTGATAAACAAGAATGTGTATAGGTCTCAGGTCCTAAAGCTACTAAACATAGATGAAATTACTGATACTATTAATTTAAATGATGATCAGCTTGAACTTATGTTTGGGCCATAAGTTGATGGTAAACCTCAAGAAGGAGGTGTCCCTCCATTTTATGTCAGTCTCAATGTTCATGACAAAAGTATCCATAATGCCATGTTGGATTCATGTGCATCACATAATATTATGCAAAAGGCTTTTATGGAGAAGCTTGGCCTTCAAATTACTATATCTTACAAGGATTTTTACTTAATTAATTCTGGAAAAGTAAGATGTCTAGGTCTTATCAAAGATCTTTGTGTCACTTTAGCTCAGATACCAGAAAAAATTATAGTAATCAATATAGTATTAGTTGACATCCCTCCTAAGTATGGCATTATTTTCTCACACTCATGGGAAGGAAATTTACAAGGGACCCTTCAAATGGATATGACTTATGCTACAATACCGGTGTTTGGTCAACGAAGAAGACTATATAGGGAAACCTTAATGAAGTACATGGTGAGTAGTCAAGAAAAAACACACAACTATCCTTTGTACTCTGTCTATACTGACATTGACTCATTCATTATTTATAATGATGGAGACACTGATTCACAGGTTACCCATGGAGACAATATTTTAAAGAAAAACATGACAATCAAATACAAACTATACAACAAGACCCTGAAAATGAACCTCTTTGGAATATGAGTTTTTACGGTTCATGTGTCAAAAAGGCTCAGGAGTAGGTATTTGGGAATATAATGCAAGGAACAATCATGCACAAGGTCACTCCTATAAACTCAATTTTCAGTGCACCAACAATATAGCAGAATATGAAGCTTTTCTCTTAGGATTACAATTGCTGAAAAGATTACGAGCCAAGAGGATTTCTGTTCATGGTGATTCTGAATTAGTCATAAAACAAATTAAAGGACAATATGTTGCAAAACATCCTAGGTTAAGAGCATACATAAATGTTGTAATTGATTTCTTAAGAACATTTGAAGAATATGATCTAGAAATCATCCCGAGAAATCAAAATTTCTTAGCAAACAGTTTAGCCTTTTCAGCAAGCACATGTAAGTTGCCTCGCCCGAACAAACAATACACAATAGAGGTTAAACATCATCCATCTGTGCCTGATAACATGAGATAATGGCAAGTATTCGGTAATGAAAAACAAATTGAGATTTTATTACAATCAAAGGATGAATTTGAGGATAGAAATATAGACTTAGATTGTGAAGAAGACAGTCACACTGATGTACAAATTAGTGTAGATAAACAATATGTTGTTTCTGATGTAAATATTTCAGCAAATAAAACTTTACATGAAACAATAATACATAAAGACCCAGATAATATCCTACCTAGAGGTCCCTTTAGAAGAACTGTTTGATTTCAATGACATGGCCAAGAAACCAAAAATGGAACCAACAAGGACAAACATTGAAGAATGTAACATAAGCACTGAATAAAGCCCCAAAATCATAAAATTGTCAAAATCATTGCCTATAGTTACGAAACAAAGGTATATATATCTATTTAAGGAATTCATAGATGTATTTTCTTGGAGATATGAGGACTTAAAATCTTATGATACTAGCATCATACAACACAAAATTCCAATTAAGGAGGATCAAAAACCTTTTAAACAAAAATTGCGTAGGATAAACATTGTCTTAATGCCCTTGGTTGAGAAAGAAATCAAGAAAATGTATGAATCCAAAATAATAGTTCCACTTATATATTCTAAATGGGTATCCAACATTGTCCCTACAAGAAAGAAAATAGGTGAAATTAGACTTTGCATTGACTTTAGGAATCAAAACAAAGTATCCCTTAAGGACAATTACCCCTTACCAAAAATGGATAATATATTTGATCCAAATTTTATGCAGGAATGCAACAGAATACACATGTAACCATAAATACAAATATGCAGCGGAAATAACACTTCATTTCATTAATATCAAAGAACTTAAATTTGCTTATAGACAGAATAGAAATAAACTAGCTAGGGCGCTGGTAGCTTATCTCTGAGAAGAGACGTGGCGGCTACAGGCCTCTAAATTGAGTTACAATGAGGCTTGAGGGCCTATTTATTATTTAGAAGAAATGGAAAACCATAAACATCAAAAACCCTAACCCTAGGAGATGAAGCGCCAAAACTATGGGCCTCGTTCCCCGTTTGGGTAAATTGGTGTTTCAACTTCCTGAGGACATAACTTTGGCATACGATCTTTGTTTGACGTGAACCATACCTCGTTAGAAATATCTATCCGAGGAATGCAAATTTTGATGTGAGAAAAATAAATCATGACACTTTCGTTTTTCCCAAAAAAAATTCGTTTAGGGCCTCAAAACGGCTCCGGAAGTTTAGGACCCGAAAAACTGCCAAAAAAAGTAAGTTGTGCCGAAACTGAAAAAATGAAAGAGAAAATATTGGGGCCCCAAGTGGAATAGGTTGGTGGCCACCAATATCCACCTGGATCAATATTAGAGAGGGTAGTAGGCTCCAGTAGGATTTCTTTGTTAGATGGATTTTTAGGTCATAATCATGTTTTAGTGCATCCTGATGATCAAGACAAAACAACATTTACTACCACTTGGGGGACTTTCATGTATTTTAAAATGCCCTTTGGATTAATGAATGTTGGTGCTACTTTTGAAAGAACCATGGATATTTCTTTTGCAGATGAAATTGTCCATTTCATTGTGATTTATCTTGATGAAATTACTGTATATTCAAAAATTGATGAAGAACACTTAGCACATCTAAGAAGAGTTTTTGAAAAATGTAGAAGGTTTGGAATTTCCTTAAATCCCAAGAAAACATTGTTTGGTCTTCAAGAAGGAAACATTTTGGGTCATATTATTTATAAATATGGAATCGGAATTTATCCTAGCAGGATTGAAGGTATATTCAAAATCAGTCATCCCAGGAACCTCAAAGAAATTCATTATTTCATTGGTAAAATCAATTTTTTGAGGAGATTCATACCCAATCTTGTAGAAATTTTGAGAAATATAACCAATATGCTTAAAAAAGATTCAAAAATTAAGTGGAATATTGAAGCTAAACAATCTTTTGATCTAGGCAAGCAAGCATTAACAAAAGCTCTAGTCCTAATCAGCCCAGATTTTACCAAAGATTTCATAGTTTTTTCTTTTGCATCTGAACATACTATTGTTGCCATATTATTGCAAAAAAAAAAGTGAAGGACATGAACAACCAATAGAATTTTTAGCAAAGCCTTGAGAGATGCATTTTTAAAATACAACATCATGGAAAAACAAGCTTTTTCTCTGGTTAAAGCATTAAAAGATTTCAAAGTTTATATTTTACATTCACATATCATTGCTTATGAGCCTAATGCAGTAATCAAAGATATTTTAACATAGAATGGTCCTGATGGAAAAAGAGGAAATTGGATTGTTGTTATTTTCGAATATGATTTGGAAATCAAATCTACCAAATTGATCAAAGGAAAAGGATTAGCCAAAGTTATGGTCGAATCTAATTTTCATGCACTAGATATCAACATGGTCTATTCATTGGATGATCAAGAGGAACTGGTGACTCCACTGATTGATGAAGCATTCCTAAATTCTCCCTGGTATGCAGATATCTTATATGTTTTGTTTAATTTGTATGCTCCTCCTGGTTTGTCCTAAACTAAAGCTAGATTCCTAAAATTGAAAGCTGTCAAATTATGCATTCTAGAAAATTCTTTATACTAGAAAGATGTTGGAGGTACTTTACTAAATTTTTTTCTAAAATATGTTGCAGATAAATTTATGCAGGAATTCCATGAAGGTGACTGTGGTGGCCATCTTTGTTGGAAAACCACTGCTAATAAGATCCTTAGACCTGGTTTCTACCGGCCTACCCTTTTTCCTGACATCTACAAGATGGTAGCTGCCTGCCACAAGTGCAAAATTTTTGATGGAAAGAGAAAATTGTTTCCCTTTCCCTTAAAGCCCATTTCCGTTGAGAGCCCTTTCCAACAATGGGGTTTAGATCTCATTGGAGAAATTCATCCCCCGTCCTCTGCCCAACATAAGTGGATTCTTACTGCCACAAACTACTTTACCAAATGGATAGAGGCCACTCCTTCTAGAAATTCCACTGATTATTTCATTATTAAATTCCTTGAAACAAATATCCTTTATATATTTGGTTTTCCTCATCACTCATAATGCTGCAGCCTTCAAGTCCAAGAAAATGGTTGATTTTTGTCATAGGTACCACATAGCTTTGGGACACTCAAAATCCTACTACCCTCATAGTAATGGATTGGATAAATCTTGAAACAAAATTTTGGTGAATATCATCAAAAATATCTTGGAGGAAAACAAGAAATCACGACATAACAAGCTGGTCAATGCACTTTGGGCTGATAGACTTACTACCAAAAAATCAATTGGCATGTCTCCATACCAATTGATCTATGGAATGGATGCAGTTTTTCCTTCATCTTTAGGAGTTTCGGTCATGAAGATCATTCAGGAGATACAAGCTTAACCAAATGATATACAAAGAAGGATAAAAAAAATATTCAGTTGCAGCAGTCCAAAGAGGAAGTTTATAACAAAACTCAAGTGATTCAAGAAAATATCAAGAAGTTTTTTGATAAAAGGACAAAGGCTGATGATTTTAATATAGGAGACAAAGTTTTGAAATGGGATTCCAGAAGAGAAGACAAAGGTAAACATGGAAAATTTGACAATCTTTGGCATGGTTCATACATTATTGATGCTTTCAGAGAAAACAATGCATATTTCCTTAAAGAGCTAGATGGAACAGAGATACCTGGAGGTCATGTTAATGGCAGGATGTTGAAGCATTACTTCTCTTAAGATTATATTTTGGTATTTCATCATTGTAAATACCACATTTTTGTATTTTGTGATTTGAATAATTCATTAACAAAGGTTGAAGCCCGTGGAGAAGGCCCCAAGCCTAGTTTGATCAGTTTTCATAAAACAGAAAAAGAAATCAGATGACGACTTTTTGGAAAATGGAGCATTCAAGGATACTGATCTCATGTTCTTGACACTTCACTTGAAGAAGTTCCATCCCCAACTGGAGCCACTATTAGGGTCCTATAAATTATAGGATCTCAAGGTGATTGAGTATTTCATAAGTTAAAATTTCATGTTGTGTTTGATTTTCAATATTCAAATGATTTTCAAAAAAATATAATATGAAAAGGAAAATAAAAGTGGGTATATTGAAAAAAGAAAAGAGAAAAGAAAAATATATAAAAACCCCAAAAAGGATAATACTGAAAGTGATGCAAATCAAAATTCCACTACTGTTTAGATTAGTTTGTTCAATCATACAGTCTAAGCATGATTGAAAAATTTTAATTTTTTGTTGGATAGGTTAGAAAATAAGAATTTTCCAAACAGTTCAATCTTGGAAAATCAATAGTTAGAGAGAAATAAAATTGAGTCAACAGTTTAATCTGAGTCAATAGGAGAAATAAGGGATAGAGTAGGTTATAATTTCATAAAAGAAAAATAGATTTGGGTCTGCAAACATAAATGCACCCTGCAAAAGAATAACAAAATTTTTTTAGATTAGTGAAATGGGTAGGTAGAATGAAAGAAAAATAAATATGGAGAAACATGAGATTTATTCCAAAGTATCATCCTAAAGACCTCATGTATGTTTGTGTGTGGAGGAAAAATAAAAAACAAAAGAAGTCATAAGTTTCGGGGATTAGTTTATTTTTTTATTTATTTGACATATTTCAAGCCATATCCTAATATCCTAAGTCCATAACCTTACACTCCACCCTTCATATTTCACTTTATTCACCTGACCCCACCATCCACTCACCCATCCCATCAACGTTAAACCCCTACTGCTTTCCATCTCATTCGATGGCCCACAACCTTTTCTGCACCCCCCCCCCAATCCTCCAAAAGTTAACGTCGAGGGGGGTGGGGCAGCGGGGCGGGGGGGTCATAAATGGGCGGTTTCCCAAACCAGCCCATCCGCTACGTGTCAGTCGCTGATATTTTCACACCACCCACCCCCCCACTCCATTCCACTTACTGACCTACACCCCCTGCGAAAAGTGGTTTCCACTGTGATAAAACCACACCATTGATCATTAATTCCCCGCCATACCCGTTGTGACATGATGACCACTCCTATCAAGTCCTCCCAATCACCTCTTCTCCCGCCTAAAGGCTCGTTAAAAATTTAATTGCTTAAGTTGTTACCCAACGAGCCCGCGACCTACAAAATCACTCTTCCTCACATGTTTCAAAGTTTACATTGCTTTCATGTTTCTTTTGTAATAGGTGATCAAAGTTAAATTTTTACAGATATCAAGAGAACGCGGAAAAGATATCAATTGTCTACATATTTAAGCATAATTCCCTTTCTTCAGTCTCCTTTTCTCCTAGTTCCCCTTTTAATCAGCAGAACTCCCTTTTCTTTGTTCCCCTCTTCTTCTAATCCCCTTTTGTGAACCTTCAAAAACACTGTCAATTTCTTTTCAGAGAGCAGTAATTCCTCCAAAGAAGAAAGAACAGGAAACATTTAATCCAATGTTTCACCCTCATGTGGACTTGGACCATGTGGCCTTGGCTAACAAATATTTTAAGATACGTGAAACGCTTTCAAAGTTTGATCATTTTGATGTATATTGTTGGTTGGAAGACAAGCTTATTGATGAGGTCGATGATATAGGGTTTTGGGACACAAAATTACCATATTATATATTCCCAAAAACCCATAGTTGCCTTGAATTTATTAGAAAATGTCATACTTGTTATGATATAAACCAGATAGTTGTTGTTTCCCCCACAGGAGAAGTTATTTTTACCATTAGTGCCCAGTCCATCATGCAAATGATGCAAGCTCATGTTGTTGAATAAACCATTCCTTTTTCCTATGAAGCCCTCAGAGAATTATACCAAAAGTTGGATTTTTCCAGTAGAGCCAAAACACTTGAGTTATTCATGGCTACAGACACTCCATTGCCCAAGAAGAATCCTCCATATCCTTCTTCTACATTTCCTGATAGGACTCAACATATAGTCACTATCCTTTCTTACTTGCTAGGATACCATTCAGATCAGTGGATAGATGAAGCAATGATAGGTTTCCTATCCATTACTTTCATTAGAGTATAAACCCTCCATTATGTTTAATTTCATTCAATTCTTGGTAGATTCCATTCACGACCAGTTTGTCAAATTTCACACAGAGGAAGTGTTTAAATACATGTCAGTCCTATTTTATGTGTTTGTATATTTTCAGGAAAATAGGTTCCATTTCACAATGAGAAAAGTGAATGAAGACTCACAACCTCAGTCTGACATCTTCTGGACAACAATGTTGATGAAAGAACAGAAGTATTACAGTTACAAAAGATTTGTTGAAATGTTTGTTCATCTAGCTATGAGCATCCTCAATAACACAGTGGAACCAAGGATCAATGAAGAGATTAAAAAGATCATGCAGTTGTCAAACCAAGTCAAAATTGGATACTGGTACTTGTACTAGAACTACATAGAACTTGGAATATATGGGGTGAGTTTCCCCCTTTCAAGTTGCCAAAGTTCCTCCCCATGAGGATATTTTCCATAGAGTACATTAGACAAATGATAAATGCAGATGAGGTACATTTTATATCATCCAAAAAGAAGTCTCAGTTTAGGATCAAGTCCCAAATTGGTCCTTTCATTTGCAATAGCAGAGCAGCAGGAGAGGAGGCTGACAAGATGCTGAAGGAGATGAAGTTTACACAAAGTTTCACTTGGTATTATGACCCATTGGGCATAATCTCTAAGAAAAGGGTGGAAAATAAATCAACTCCATATATCCACGACCATGGGCCTCAGATTGAGAAATTCATGAACTAGACAGAATGGGCATAAAACACCTTGCAGGAGGCTGAAGAGCAGATAATCTCATCTTCAAGCATACATACCCCTACTCCACAAGAAAATAAGAGTACTTAAGATAGGAAATACTATGTGAAGAAGCTGAAAGATATTGCTAAGGACATAATGATGTTTGGAGGGTTTAAAGGAGCAATGACTAGAATAGCTTTCCTTGAAGCCATGAGCAACGATATATTCATCCAGCATGAAATTAAACACATTTTTGTGTTGAGTCCTACTTTTATTAGATTCACAGAGACATATGAGATATATCGAAAGAAAATTAGAAACAAGATTCGAAATGAGAAACTATGGGAAAATTGTGTGACTACCAAGAAGGGTGAATGCCAGCAAATCAACAAATCAACCAAATCAACATATCAACATATCGGCCAGATCAACACATCACCATATCACCCAAATCTGCTATCACAACAATAGATCAAATCAAGTAGCAACGAACTTCTGAAGAATAGTGCCAGATGTCAAATTATTTCATCATGTCCACTTCGTGGTCACACTAGTCAAATTTTGATTATTATTGTAATTAATAATCGATTGCATAGTATATACGACAATCGCTGTAGAGTTTAGTTAAATACCGCATACCTTCTGAGTATCAAGGGTTGGACGCTAGATTGTAAAACTTTTCTATTGGAGCATTGTATTTTTGGAGCTGGAGCATCAATAATAAAAGACCTTTTGCAAGATACTTGAGCTATGTTTATCTGGTGATCTCATTTCTTTTCTATGTTAATGTTTTCCATTGGTTTTCTGTAAGTGCATCATTTAAATCTGATTGTAAAGCAGAAATATGAATATTAAGATTTGTTGTTAGAGCATCTTATTTCTGGATGTGTTTACGATATAAATATTCTCTTTTGAAGTCTAGTTAAGAAATTCTTAATTGATTTTTATCCATTACTGAATTCACTATTTCTTTCATCTAATAATTCATTATGTTTTAAGATCTAGTAAGTGTATTTAGCTTGCCTTGTGAATTCTCTTGAAATTTTGATGCAACAACACAACCTGTTATGACTCCATAGCCCAATGGAATTAGTTTAAACAGATCTTCTAATCCAACCAAACAATCAATCAAAAAGCAACCCCTCTAATCATTATAACTAGCCTAATATCATAATCATAAAACAAAGCTAAATATAAAAGAGAGATCCCTCTATGAGTCCAGGAGGGCTAGATTCTAGGCTCCAAAGTGGTTTTGATGTTGTCCTATATAATTATTCTTGCCAATATTAAAATTATAGAACGATAACATAGTGGCGACCGTACTGGGGACTTAACTGAAAAAACTTGACTTTTCATTCGAATTCAGAAACCCCGGTTAAAAGCATTGTATGATAGAAGTATTTTCTAAGATTGGTTTCTTTCGGTTTTTAAAAATAATCATTTTGTCTATGCTTCTGATCTGAATTTTGGCTCCTAAAATAATCTCTACTAGATCCTATCCTGATCTGAATCCTCCTCCTACAGTGGACAATCCTGAGAAGATTTTAAGAAAAACTCCTAGAACAGAAAGCCAAACAAGTAAGAGATTTCTTCACAGAGAAAATTCCCTCCCTGAAAATGGTGTTACCTTACAAGACATTCAGTTTTATCTACACTTTGAACAAGGTTTATTTAGGACTAAATCTAATAATTGGACAGACCAGACAATATTTGATCCATTTATTTTGCAACAAAGTCCAATAAGGGAAGCTTATTCAAAAATTCAACCTTATCTTCAACTTCTCCAGGATTTTGATATTCTCCAAGATTTGGTAACAGAGTTCACTACAACTATTGATGATGCTTACCTTGAACAATCTGTGGAATTAACTTAATTAACCATAGCATCTTCTTCTGTTACCTCTCAAATTTCCCATCTTAAGTCATCTAATTGTTGAGTCCCAAATTTGCATCTTTTCCATACACTTCAATATCATGTGCAAAGGAGCATCTAACATCGTTTTTAATTATATTTTTGTGTTTGCTATTTGATCTAGATTTTGTTCATTCAGCTGCGGAATCTTGCCACTTTCCGCAGCTGCTGCAACTTTCCGCAGCTATTTTGTGAAACTCTATACTACAGGTGTCTACAAGGAAAACGAGCCACATGGGCAGGTCAGGAATGACGTGGACATGGTTCGTGTCCTATTGGTTCAAGCAAACTCATCCAAAGAAGCCGCGGTCAAAGGCGTCCACATGGAAGTCAACCATGGAGTTTCATGTCGGCCGGACTCTATTTCGTGTCACATGAAGACCCATACGGCCGTTTCTAAGCCTGCGGAGGTTAAATCGACATCTGTACAGGGTTCTAGAGTCGAATTCAAGCATCCACCTTTCGTAGATCTACTTTCCAACACGACCATACTCCTATATCCGTGGACGTAGTGGTCTACGTGCTCTCCACTAGCATGAACTTTAGGAAACAGTTATAGTTTGTTGTTATATATATTGCGTTTGCATACGCATATGAAGTTAGTCGATATTAGTGAATGTAGTCTCTGTTATCTTTTGATTAATCTGCTCTATAGTGATTACGTTGCACTTGTGCCGTAACATTACCATTCTGTAATGACTGCTTTTTAATATGAGAAGACTCTGTTTTTCAACTTAATTCGTATTTGAGGACCGTTGCCAAGGCTGTGTAGAGGGCCCCTGCTCAGCTAAGGTTTTGTGTATTAGTGTATATTTCTCATTTCATTTCTTTAAAAATCATTGTATCATAATCCATTCATATGTTCATACTTTGCAGTTATTTCATTTATGTTTATACACTTCCATAATTTCCATTTCATTTCTGTCTTTCATGCTTTATGATTGTTAATCACTGATCAGTGTTTATGTTTTTCAGGTTTTAGATAGGCAGCCCGGGCATTTTCATAGCTTTTTGACTAATGACATGGAACTAACATTGTTCTGCCGCTATTTTGCTTTTCATAGTTTTTGTTTAATTTCAGTATTGCTCTGTACATTTCAGTTTTGTTTTTCTGCTTCAGTAGTTAAAATTTAGATATACTAATATGCTCATAGCATCTTCAGTTGCCTCCGAAAGCCACAGCTGGACTGATGGTGAGGGATTGCATTATGAAATGTGTAGTTTAGTATTAGTTTCTTTTCTGCAAATTTATATATACTAATCTGCTCATAGCATCTTCAGTTGCCTCCGAAAGCCACAGCTGGACTGATGGTGAGGGATTGCATTATGAAATGTGTAGTTTAGTATTAGTTTCTTTTTTGCAAATTTAGATATATTAAATCATGCATGACATCTTCAGTTGCCTCCGAAAGCCACAGCTGGACTGATGGTGAGGGATTGAATCATGAGTGTATGGTTTAGTATTAGTTTACTTTTTGCAAATTAAATATCAGTTACACAAGTTGTTTATGATTACTTCAGAAAATCATAGCTGGTCTAATGATGAAGGGTCAGAAAATGAATTGATGTAATCTGATTTAGATTTATTTTGTTGCAATTTTGAATTTCCTTAAGCATAGTTCTTTTGTGTTTAGTTGGCAGCAAGAATAGTTTAGTTTTCATGCTCACTAGTTTACTGTTTTGATTTATTAGATTAGCAGCACCTTTTCATTTCAGCAACACATTTTCATTTTCCTTTTTAAGTCTTGTCATTGTAAATTTCAAATTGCTTTTTAAAATTTCAAGTTGGTAAATCATTATAGGGGATATCACTTCCTTGAACAAACATAACCAAACTTGTTTTCATCTTAAAATTTCCATTTCACCTTAGAAAACCAAAAACGACAAAAAGTTAAGAAATAGGTTATCTTGCACATATAGTGCGCCGCACTTCATCAGCTTACGATTCCCGGATTGAAAAATTAAATGCAGCAATTTAGGACACACTAAATTGACCAAACATTTTGGCGCCGTTGCCGGGGAAGTGTAACTAGGTAGCCAATTTCTTAAAAAAAAAAACATAAAATCATAAAAGAAAGGAAAACTTGATAACTTCTTGAAGTATGCTCTCCTCTTGCACCTAGTGTGATCTGGAGGATCAGAAAAGAGAGTTATTGGTTTAGTAATTTCTTAAGTATGCTCTCTTCTTGCACCTAGTGTGATCTGGAAGATCAGAAAGAGAATTATTAGCCCAACTTTTAAAATAAAAAATAAAAAATGACATACATAGAGCAAGAGATTCTAGGGGAAGGTTTATAGCTAAAGCCAAGAGTTCGATTTTCACAACTCCATCTTCTTCAAGGCATAGACCAGATTCACCACCATCTACCCCTAGCCTTAAGATTTTTGGAAGTCAAGGAACAGCTGAATTAGAGGATTCTCCTATACCACCTACTAAAAACCACTTAGAAAACAAAGAGACTTTCTCTCATCCTTCCTTGGTAGAAGAACTAGAGGACTATAAGGACTCTAAAGAAACTATCATGGCAGAGGAAGTAATAAATAGAGGTGGAGGTAGAAGAGGAGGAGATAATGGAGATAACAATGGTGGAGGAAATAATGGTAGAAATAGGGATTTGTTGGGATTCCCTATAGTTGATGAGGAAACTCATGCAACAATGAAAAATATTTCACCATCTGTTCTCCCTAAATTTTATGGATTACGAAGTGAGGATCCTGAAACATTTCTGTTTGAGTTTGAAGTTGTGTGCCGAACTTATGACTACATGGAAGATTCTCAAAAACTCAAACTGTTTCCTTCAACATTGAAGGGATCTGCTTTGAAATGGTTCATGGGATTAGCCACTCAATCTATCAGGACTTGGAATGATATGAAACAAACATTTTTGGATAGATACTTGGACTATTGTATGCCCACCAATCACAAGGATGAGGTATGCAAAATGATGCAAAAAGAAGATGAAAATTTGGAAGACTTACTTGAAAGATTTCAATACAACTTGAAAAGAGCAAAGATGAGCAACTTAGATGATGAAACCTTGAAAGCCCTCATATTAAAAGCCATTAGAAATGAATGGATAGATATTTTAAACATGATGGGGAAAGGAGACATTTCTCAACTCCCACTTCGTGATATAACTGAACTATGTGTCCATCTCTCAAGAGGAAAATCTAAAACAGGAAAAGGGCCTAGGGATCCTTCTCTTATTAGGGCTAACAAATCTGCAACTGGATCAGTAAGTAGGGCAGAGATTGGTAATATGCTTGATGAGTTTAAAACTGATATTTTAGGGAGCCTTAGTGAACAACTAGACACCCTTAAAATCCAAAACAAGCAGAAAGCAGAAACAGATGCTTTAGCCATCTTTTGTCCAAAATGTAGAAAGAAACATGCTTTAAGGGAATGTCCCTTGGATGCAAAAGTTGTAGAAAAATGTATGATTTGCTCAGAAAATCATGAGATCAAGGATTGTCCTTCAATCCCTGGACTCAAAGTTGTTTTTCAAGAAGATCCAAATTCAATAGAATCTCTCTGTTTTGTCGCAAGGAGACCTTGGCGGGGACAACAATCTCAAGGGTTTAATAACCCTATGAATCTTCAAACCCCACCAAATTGGACTCCTTGGCAACAACCTTGGCCCCAACATCAAAACTCATATCATCCATGGGTACAAGGGATGCAAAATCCTTATGGGAGATTTGCTCAATTTTATCAATATCCTCCATCTTTTCAAAGTCAACAAATTTCACAACTTCCAAGCCCAAATCCACAACTTTCATTGCCATTTCCACAACAACAACCTTCTCAACAAAATTCAAATCCTCAACTCATGCTTCCATACCAACAGAAGACAAATCAACTTCCAGCTCAGCCATTTCCAAATCCTAACAATAAGAATCCTCAAACTACTTATATGGTAGAAGGACAACAATTTCCTACCTATATGATTGTTCCTCTCAACGATGTACAACTCAGATCTGGTAGAGTTTTAGAAAAACCTTCTGTAGATATTCAAGAGCAAGATACCTCTGAGGAGGACTCTCTTCAAGTTAATAAGGGTTCTGAGGAAGAATCTCTTCAAAATTCAAGCATGCAAAAAGAAAAAGAAAAGTTAACACCCACAACTCCTATAGTTGAGCAACCTGCATCTTCATCTACACCTCCTTTTCCGGAAAGAATACAAATTGATAAGGGGGTGGAAAAACAAATCTTGTTGCCTAACTATGACTTTCTAGATGAATTGAAGAATGTTTGTATCAAGATTCCATTGCTACAAGCCATTAGAGAAATTCCTATTCTAGCAAAAACCATAAAGGAGTTGAGTTTCAAAAGACCAGGAAGGAAGCTAAAAGACACAAGAAGAATCCACCTGGTAGGAAAGATTGCAGACATTATGATGGGAAAAATTACTATGCAGAAGTATGTAGATCCAGGAAGTCCAATTGTCAAGACACATATAAATGGAATAGAAATTCCAAACACATTGATTGACTTAGGGGCTACTATCAACATTATGAGTAGACAGACTATGGAACAGTTAAAACTTCCTAATCTTCTCTTTACACCTACTTTACTGCAACTTGCAGATCGATCAGTTATTAAACCGGATGGTGTATTAGAAGATATTTCAGTCTCCTTAGATTCTTGGGAATATCCAGTAGACTTTATGATTTTGACTCCCAAGAGTAATCTAGGAGGGCACCCACTTATTTTAGGAAGACCTTGGCTAGCCACAGCTGATGCTTTTATTAGTTGTAGATATGGGGACATGTACATTTCTAATGGTAATTCGACAAAGAAATTCAATTTGTATCCTCCGGCAAGAGCAATCACAGAAGTAGGAGACAATGAATGGGTTGATGATGAGGACACTATACAACCTGTCTTTACCATTTCTGAAATCAGTGAGGATAGTCAAATTCTGAACACATTAGAAAATTTTGAGACATCTTCAGAATATGACCCCACACAATTTCAGTTGGAATCTGACATAGAATATTTATCATCTAGACAAATGTCTCTTTACTCTATGGAAGAATTTGGTAATTCTGCTATTGAGATTTTTCTAGAAAAAACATTGAATATCAACAAACATTTGGAGAAGTCACAACAAGAAGAACTAACCAGAATCTTGCAAAAACATTCTACTGCATTTGCATGGGAGTATACTGACATGAAGGGTATTGATCCTAAGACTTGCATCCATCATATCTATATTGAGGAAAACGGTAGACCAATCAGACAACCTCAAAGAAGGATGAATCCAAATCTTAGGGAGATAGTGAAAGAAGAGCTCCAAAAACTTCTCAATGTAAACTTCATTTATCCAATTTCGGATAGCCGATGGGTTTCTCCTTTGGTTATAGTACCTAAAAAGAATGGTAAATGGAGAGTATGCATTGATTACAGGGAATTGAACAAAGCAACTTTGAAGGATCACTTTCCTTTGCCTTTTATTGATCGGGTATTAGATACATTAGCAGGTAAAAAGTACTTTTCATTTTTGGATGGTTTTAGTGGCTATAATCAAATTCAGGTAGCACCTGAAGATCAAGATAAGACCACATTTACTTGTCCATGGGGAACTTTTGCCTACCGAGTGCTTCCTTTTGGGTTATGTAATGCACCGACAACATTCCAAAGAGCAGTACTAGGAATTTTTTCTGATCTAATCCATGATTGTGTAGAGGTTTATATGGATGATTTTACAGTTTATGGTAATTCATTTGAAGAAGCATTAGAAAATTTGGAAAAAGTTCTTATAAGATGTAAAGAAACAAACCCTTCATTAAGCCATGAAAAATGCTTTATGATGTTTACTGAAGGGATTGTTTTAGGACATCATATTTCAGGAGATGGGATTAAGGTTGATAGATCAAAAGTTGAAGTCATATCCAAGTTACCTATTCCAAATTGTCAAAGAGATGTTAGAAGTTTTCTAGGATTTACTGGTTACTATAGAAGATTTATAGAAAACTTCACTAAAATAGCATCTCCACTCTTAAAATTGCTTACAAAAGACTGTGAATTTAAATGGGATCCTGATTGTCAATCAACTTTTGAAACTTTGAAAACAAAAATATCTGAAGCACCTATCTTGAGAGGACCAAATTGGAAACTCCCTTTTCATATTTCTACGGATGCTTCAGATACAGCTCTAGGAGCTGTGTTGGGTCAAAAAGATTTAGTTCCTTATGCCATTTATTACACCGGTAAAAATTTGACTCCCACGGAGTTGAACTATACTGTGACTGAAAAAGAGTTTTTAGCTGTTGTTCATGCAATTAATAAGTTTAGACATTACATAACAGGCTATGAAACTTTTATTCATACTGACCATTCTGCAATTAGATATTTAATGAACAAACATGTTACTAATGGCAGAGTGACAAGATGGCTCTTACTTTTGCAAGAATTCAATATTACTGTGTTGGATAGACCAGGAAAACAGAATACAATAGCTGATTTCTTGTCTAGGATTCAGAATACTAAAGAAGATTCTCCTGTAGAAGATAAATTTCCTGATGAATACTTGTTTGCAGTAACTATTAAGACCCCTTGGTATGCAGATATTGCTAACTATTTGGTTACAGGGAAACTACCTTCACATTTATTTCCAAGAGAAAAACGAAAGATTATTCGGGAGAGTTCAAAATATTCATGGATTTCTAACGAATTGTTTAAAACAGGGCCAGATCTTGTGATCAGAAGATGTGTCAGGGAAGATGAAATGCCTGATATTCTTAAGGCATGTCATGATGAACCATGCGGCGGACACTTTGCGGACAAAGGGACGGCCTATAAAATCCTTTCCTTGGGATATTATTGGCCTTCTCTCTTCAAAGATGCAAAACAATATGTCAAAAGGTGTGATAGCTGCCAAAGAGTAGGGAAACCTACCCTTTCAAATGAAATTCCATTGCAAACACGGGTACTCATTGAACCCTTTGAAAAATGGGCTTTAGATTTCATTGGACCTATTAATCCACCATCTAAGCAAAAGAAGTATATATTGGTTTGTACTGATTATGTTACTAAATGGGTAGAAGCTAAAGCATTAGTATCTGCTACTGAAAATTCAGTTGTTCATTTTCTTTATGAGGATATTTTACTCGCTTTGGTGTTCCAAGAGAAATTGTAACAGATCAGGGGAGCCAATTCACATCCAATTTGGTGGAAAAGTTGATGGAAGAATACAAAATCAAGCACAGAAGATCTACTACTTACCATCCACAAGCAAATGGTCAAGTGGAGTCCACAAACAAAGTTCTTGAAAGTATCATCACCAAAACTGTTCATCTACATAGAAGAGATTGGGCAGAAAGGCTTCCAGAAGCCTTGTGGGCCTACAGAACTACATGGAGGAATACAAGAGGACATTCTCCCTATGAACTTGTTTATGGGAAAGAAGTCTTGCTCCCCATTGAGTTCCAAGTCAAGACCTTCAAGATAGCAGTTCAGTTGGGGATGGGCTTATCAGAAGCCCAAAAGCATAGAATGGAGCAGTTGAATGAGCTAGATGAGATCAGACAAGAAGCAATTCTAAGAACTGATCTAGTTCAATATCAAAGAAATAAATGGCATGACAAATATATCAAAGGGAAGAAGTTTCAAGAAGGAGATTGGGCATTGCTATTTGACTCCAAGTTTAAAGATTTTCAAGGGAAATTTCAGACTCATTGGCTTGGGCCATATGAGATTGACAATATCTTTAGCAATGGAGCTGTAAGAATCAAGACCATTGATGAGTTTCAAACTCCTCTTATCGTGAATGGCCATAGATTGAAAGTTTATCATAAGCCACTCTCCAAAGAGGACTTTGTCAAGATGTTTCAAGAAAGTTCTGCAATCAGGCTGGTACAGAAGAATTCTTCTTCTCCACCAGCCTAGCTTTTGTTTTTCAGTTAAAAAAAAAAAAAAAAAATTAATAATAATAATAATAATAATAATGGTATAAGCCTGAAAACCAATCATTGATTGGCAGTCTTATACAGAAAATATAGGGTGAAAATCAGGGAAACCTAACACTATATTTTCCAAAAAAAATCTCTCCTTCATTTCACAAGCTTTGTCACCACCCACTCCACTTCATTCCACTTCATTCCATTCCATTTCATCTCATTCCACTTCATTCACTTCATTTCATTCCATTCCATCAATAAAAATCTTTTTCATGACCATTTCCATCTGGTCATTTGTCATTTGTTCATTTCCATTCATCAAAGTAATAGTTGTGTCAGTTTCCGCAGCTGACATCTGTTTCCGCAGCTGACTCCAGTTTCCGTAGCCAGAAGTAGATTCCGCAGCTACTACTCTGTTTTCAAAGAGAATGTACAGTCAGATGTTATTTTCATAATTATGAAATAAAATGCAGGAGAGAGGATCAATGGAGCATTCAAGACACCAATGGAGATCAGTCAGTTGAAGACCAAGAGCAAAAGGCAAAGATTCCAAAGGTATGAATAAAATTTATTTCAAATAGTATTGAAAAACACATTTTTATATAGTTTTGAACCATGAGCTCTATCCATTATGCGCAATGATTATATTGACAGTTCCGTAACCTTTCACGATCTCCATACTATCCTCTTGCATTTATTCACAAACGGTTTCATCATTAAACCCTGATTTTCACTCATGATCCAATATCCCACCGGTGATAATGAAGCGTATTTGATTTGACCAAGGACTCTTACAAGCCGCATCAAGTCACAACCGTTGATTGAAACGTGTTCACATTTATTTCGTAGCCACCAAAATTCAAAATGCGGTTGAATGTGTTATATTCTATCAATCTACTCAGTCCTATCTTTGTTATGTTTTCGAAACCCCACTCTGTTCTGTTTCATCCCGTTTTGTTCCTTTTGCTCATTCTCACTCCCGGATATCTACCCACAGTCTCATTCATTCCCATTTTATGATACATCCCCACAGCCATTGTGCTCGTTTCTGAGCATTCAACCATTCTACTTCCATTTGAAACCCTCACGAAGGCAAATTTGTGAAATACAGAGAAGTGAAATGGGTAAATTGCTAAGGGCAGAGCCGGAAGGACCAAAGTTTATAGAGGGATATCCGCAAGCAAAGGAGATATTGAAGAAAGCAAAATGGTTGCGTTTTATTCAGAAATTCAGAGGTTACCACAGAGAAGTTACGAAAGCATTTGCAAGGTCGTTTCATGGCTCAGAAGCAGAAATTGGAGACCTCAAGTTTTCGGTCAATGAAGCATCAATAGAAACAGCCACGGAACTTCTTCAGGAGGGAGAACGTTGGTTCAAAAATAAAAGCATCAGTGATGAGGCATGGAGAACAATCTTACGAAACCAAGGTATGGACATAACTGTTTTTAAGAGAGGAATTCCTGTGCATGCATTGAAGGAAGAATGGGCCACTTTACTGCTAATTGTTCAGAAATTCATTACATGTGAAGGTCGTTTTGGGTCCATGTACATGTACCATACCAGGCTATTAATGAATTTTCTAGAAAACCAAACTCTTAATCTCCCATATTTTCTATTCAATAGCTTGAAGAAAATGGTTGTGACTGTTCAAAAACACTTAGGAGATGTAGAGCCTCATCTATATCACCATGGCCTTATAAAAATTCTGATTGAAAAGGAGCTAAAAGGAAGAAAAGACACATGGGAACAATTTCTAGTTAGAAATTTCTTTGAGGAACCTCAGGAAATTCCTGAAGGTAGTTCAATAAGAAGGAGTAGAAGAAAAAGAATAAATGTTGAAACCCAAATTACTCCTACTCAGGAAATTCCCGCAGCTAGCACATCAAGAAGAAGTAGGAGGAAAAGAACAATTGAGGAAATCCAAAACACTCCTACTACTACTATGGAAAGAACTGATAGGGAAGAGAGACTGGTAAAAAAGAAGAAGAAGGAAATCAAAGGTAAGAAGCCAATAATATCAAAAGGGAAAGAAATTATTGAGGCTGTACATAAAACTCCTTCTTCTGAAGAAGAAGATCATCAAATGCTATCTGAAAGATTAGTTTATCTTCAAAAACAGTCATCTATATCTAAGAAGGCAGAGAAAGGAAAACAAGAACAAAAGGGTAGTGTACCACAGCGTGTGAGGAGAAGCAGCAGACTAAAGGGGAAATTGAGAAAAACGCAAATTAAGGGTCCTCATTTCATTGATTTGGGTGAGGAGACATCTGAACAGTCCCCAACTGACCATAGTCCATCTCAGTCAGTTAGTGAACCTGGTTCATTCCATTCCCAATCAGACAATGAGCATACTCCATCTTATTCTCAGAAAAATATTGATGTAAGTCCTCCTCGGCCAGATTTTGAACATAACTCTCCTTTACAGCATTTTGGGGACAGCCCAATAAAAATGACACCTGAAATAGACCCCAAGCAGCAGGAGGTATATGACTATATAGAATCTTTGGAAAAGGCAGCCACAGGTCCAAGTACTTCTTCTATTCAGCCTCATACATTGCAGGATGATTTAGTTCAATCATTAAAACAGGAAATTTTTGAGCTGGAGCTTTTAAATAGGCACATAAAAAATGAAAATGAAACATTGAAAGAACAAGGCAAGCTGGACAAGATCATCCATGACAATACTATGTTACATTTGGGAATATGGCAAAAGAAGAATAAGAAATTGAAAAGGAAATGCCAGAAATTGAGCAGAGCACTTGTAAATATCAAATTTAGGTGCTTAATGAAGAAACCCAGAATGATGGCAGTACCAAGGAAGAAGAGAAGAGGATTGGATGTGCTGGCTAAAGTATCAAGGCACATGAATTGAAGAAAGAGTATCAAAATTTTGGTTGCATGAGGACATGCAACACCTTCACAGTGGGGGTATGTTGAGTCCCAAATTTGCATCTTTTCCATACACTTTTCCATACCTTTTTCACTCTCCTAAACCTCCCAAATTGTCGATATCATGTGCAAAAGAGCATTTAACATGGTTTTTAATTATATTTTTGGGTTTGCTATTTGATCTAGATTTTTTTCATTCAGCTGCGGAATCTTGCCACTTTCCGCAGCTGCTGCAACTTTCCGCAGCTATTTTGTGAAACTCTATGCTACAGGTGTCTACAAGGGAAACGAGCCACATGGGCAGGTCAGGAATGACGTGGACATGGTTCGTGTCCTATTGGTTCAAGCAAGCTCATCCAAAGAAGCCGCGGTCAAAAGCGTCCACATGGAAGTCAACCATGGAGTTTCATGTCGGCCGGACTCTGTTTCGTGTCACATAAAGATCCATACGGCCGTTTCTAAGCCTGCGGAGGTTAAATCGACATCTGTACGGGGTTCTAGAGTCGAATTCAAGCATCCACCTCTCGTAGATCTACTTTCCAACACGGCCATGCTCCTATATCCGTGGACATAGTGGTCTACGTGCTCTCCACTAGTATGAACTTTAGGAAACAGTTATAGTTTGTTGTTATATATATTGCGTTTGCATACGCATATGAAGTTAGTTGTTATTAGTGAATGTAGTCTCTGTTATCTTTTGATTAGCTTGCTCTGTAGTGATTACGCTGCACTTGTGCCGTAACATTACCATTCTGTAATGACTGCTTTTTAATATGAGAAAACTCTGTTTTTCAACTTAATTCGTATTTGAGGACCGTTGCCAAGGCTGTGTAGAGGGCCCCTGCTGAGCTAAGGTTTTTTGTATTAGTGTATATTTCTCATTTCATTTCTTTAAAAATCATTGTATCATAATCCATTCATATGTTCATACTTTGCAGTTGTTTCATTTCTGTTTATACACTTCCATAATTTCCATTTCATTTCTGTCTTTCATGCTTTATGATTGATTAATCACTGATCAGTGTTTATGTTTTTCAGGTTTTAGATAGGCAGCCCGGGCATTTTCATAGCTTTTTGACTAATGACATGGAACTAACATTGTTCTCCTGCTAGTTTGCTTTTCATAGTTTTTGTTTAATTTCAGTATTGCTCTGGACATTTCAGTTTTGTTTTTCTGCTTCAGTAGTTAAAATTTAGATATACTAATCTTCTCATAGCATCTTCAGTTGCCTCCGAAAGCCACAGCTGGACTGATGGTGAGGGATTGAATTATGAAATGTTTATTTTAGTATTAGTTTCTTTTCTGCAAATTTAGATATACTAATCTGCTCATAGCATCTTCAGTTGCCTCCGAAAGCCACAGCTGGACTGATGGTGAGGGATTGCATTATGAAATGTGTAGTTTAGTATTAGTTTCTTTTCTGCAAATTTAGATATATTAAATCATACATGACATCTTCGGTTGCCTCCGAAATCCACAACTGGACTGATGGTGAGGGATTGAATCATGAGTGTATGGTTTAGTGTTAGTTTACTTTCTGCAAATTAAATATCAGTTACTCAAGTTGTTTATGATTACTTCCGAAAATCATAGTTGGACTAATGATGAAGGGTCAGAAGATAAATTGATGTAATCTGATTTAGATTTATTTTGTTGCAATTTTGAATTTCCTTAAGCATAGTTTCTTTTGTGTTTAGTTGGCAGCAAGAATAGTTTGGTTTTCATGCTCACTAGTTTACTGCTTTGATTTATTAGATTAGCAGCACCTTTTCATTTCAGCAGTACATTTTCATTTTCTTTTAAGTCTTGTCATTGTATTACGCTTATCGAGGGACAAATCATCAAGTAGGTTGCCATCAAGGACAACATATTGCATCATATTGCAAACATTTCCTTGGCTTGAGTAATTAGTATAAGGGACTAGCACACATGTACTTTTGAATGGGAAAGAAAGTATGCATTTTGGAATGTTCAATTGTAGAATGTATCAAGGTTCTTTTACTGAAATGAACAAAAGTGAGCCTTCAAGATACAAGTATTAGTACCGCTCTAGTGAAGAAACATGAACATATGCATGAAATAATTATTAGACATCAAGAAAAATAGTTCACATAAATGCAATGATCATTATAACTACCATATCACACCTTGAACAAGATAAACACCAAATCCACCGAAATATTTCGATTTCTTCGGTACATAAGAATACCAACATAAACCGAAAACATCTGAAGGATAGTCTCAAAAAACCCACGATCTATGCATGAAAATGTATTGGCCCAATGGGCTTCAAGTATTATGTAAAAATTATAAGATACATGAGTATACTGAACACCACTTGCTCCAAATAGTGGAGCATTATAGCCACCACTTGCTTTCCAAAAGAACTATCTCTATCTATATAATGCCTTGTGAGGAGAATCCAAGGTTAAAAGTCCTATATTTGAGCAATGCAACCTCTTTTATAACTAGGGACATGTCTCTTGAGCTTCTCATATAGCTTTTTAACTTCTAATGACCTTTGGACTTCTAAGTGTTATAGCATCATTTTTCACCCTCATTTGATTTATGATTGTCTCTATGGCCTTGGGCACCCATTCCCATAGACTTGAACAAACTTCTTAAAAAACAGTGTTAAAAATCCCATACGCGGGTATGCCCAGACTTTTCCGCGTGTATACGCGAGTCCACATGTACTTTTCCGCGTGTATACGCGAGTCCACATGTACTTTTCCGCGTATGCCATTAAAATCATTAAAAAATATATAAAAAGTCCCTATTTTCGGGCTGGGTTGATGGTTACTCCAGTAGTTCAACCACCCCATCACGTGGCCAACTGTTTATAACTGATTGAAACTACTTGAAAGGAGTATAAAAGCCCCTCATGTGCATAGCTTAAGGGTGAAAGAAATTTTATAGAAATTATACTCTATTGGAATCCCAATTCAAGTCTGAATTCCCGTGCCTCCTGCACTTTCCCAGATTTATACAGGAAGCCCTTTTTTCCTGGAGATGTTCATCCATTTATATGCCATCTCGAGTGCACAAGTCTTGAAAGTATCTTAGCGAGGCAAGGGCGGGATGGATCCGGACGACGGTCTGTTCGAAGATCGTGGAAGGATTCAGGTGATCTCTCCACTCTTTATTTCTGTACATGCTGTTTGTAATAATGAAGAACCATCTTATTCCCGAACTTACGTGTTAATATCTATTTGCATATGTGAAAAGATTGATTATTAAGCATTCATTATGGTTTATATAATGTTTCACATGGATTACACTAACGTTTAGGAGAAATATATGTTGTACAACTAGGTTTTCGTGCATGTTCTTTCTTGTTTTCCAGGTTAAGGAGGAAGAAGGGTTGCTGGGGGTTTGGACCCCGCGGGATCTACATCGAACGTAGGACTACGGGTGAGTTCTACTATCGTTGTTATCTAGTTTTTAGCATTTAAGTGTGGTTGTGTGTGAGTCCTTCTGAATAGCATGCCCTGATCTGTGGAGGTTTTGACCCAAAAAACCTCTAGGGTGTTTTTCCCCGAAACAGAACTGGCGACTCCGCTGGGGATCGCATTCTTGTGATTCCCTTGTTGGGTGGTTTCAGCTGTTTGAAAGGTTTCCAACAGTTTTAACTTTTATTTCCAGTCCAGTTAACTCTTTCTCAGTCAGACTAAAGGGCTGGTTCCTTATCCAGGCTTGATCTTTTTTATTTTTTATTATTTACCTTTTCATATGCGGGTTTGTCTGTACACAGACGCATATACACGTAGTTTTTTTTAAAGGGAGTCGCGTATACACGGGTTTCCTTTAACACAGTCGCGTATGCATGCTTGTTTCAAAACTTTCAAGTAGCGTATGCCTGGGTGAATTTTGAAATTTTTGATTTCTTGGCTTTTTAGTCTTGTCTGCCTATGGAGACCTGTCCCTGCAGTGTCTTTGTATCCTCTGGATTGTGTTGAAAGTGGTCTTTGGTATTTTCTCTCTCTTGTTTGGTTGAAAACTAGCTTATATGGCAAATTTTGTTTCTTGTGCTTGCATTTCTGGTTCGAGTACCAAGATCTCTTCCTGGGGATTCTTGGCTGTTCTGCTTCATCAGGATAGAGGCCTTCTGCTCATTTACTCTTTCCTAATTTTGGGTCTTGCTTTGCGCTTCTATTTTTGCTTTCTTTCGGTTGGTTTTCTTGAGTTCAGTTGACTAGGTCTTGTTGCAATTTTTGAAGAATATTTCTTGGTTCTTTGAAGTTTTTGTTTGCTGCAAGGTTGTACTATTCTTCTAGGCTAAGTTACTGAGTTTCTTGTCTTCTTTTTCTCATATGAATCTTGCTACTAAAGTAGCCTTATAAGATTTGGAGCGTTTTGAAGTTTTTCTTGAAGTTCAGAGTTGTTTGGCTTGGAATTTGATAGTTTTCTTGGTCTCTTAGAGCTCTTCCTTTTTATAAAATTCAAAAGCTCAAAAAACATTTTGTTTTGTCATTTGCTTTTGTTTTGCATTTTTGTTTTCGTTTTGTTACATCTTTTGAAGCTTTGTTGAGATTTCTTGCCTTTGGTTTTTGACTTGATTTTGGAAAGGAATTGTCATTGGTTTCTTCCTCTTGTTTCAAGCGATTTTGGTGTCTTTATACTAAGAGTTTCTGATTTTGGGAACTAACTTTGTGGACTACCAAAAAGTGATAAAACTGAAGGATCTTTGGGAAATTTCTCTCTACTTTAGTAGATTTTGCATCTTAGAATTTGCATGCTCTTAGTGATTTGCACCAGGTGCACTTAAGCATTTAGTCTTTTTCATACTTTTTGTGAGTGTGAAGTTTGTTATTTGAAAAGAAAAGATTTTTAGTCTCGTAGAACCTTTGTAGAAATTTATTTTCATCGAAAGGCAATTACTGCATTTGCATGTATTTTGGTTTTTATTAATTTCTTTTTGGCGTAAAAAACACCACGAGTTTCATTTCCGTATCCCTTTGACCTAATATAACAGCCGATTAAAATAAGCGCTATAATTTAAAATCAACTAGCAAGTTTTATTAAGTGTCATACACCAACTAGCTAGGTTGTAGGGCCTTGGATTAGGTGAGTGGAGAGTTAACTCTCCAAGGACACTCAAACAAAACATAGAAGTTGATTAATTGAGCAAAATCCAACTCCGTTAGGTGGACTGGGAAAGCTCTCCTCCAGAGAGTCAAGCGCGAGGGGAAGTGAAGGCCTAGAAGAGAGATACCCCCTCTCTGATTTGCTGAATCTAACCTCAAGACCGTTCCGCCCGACTTCTGACACGGATTGGTGCCCATAGTTTCCACTCCTAGGTTCCACATAGGTGACTGCGGGGGGGAATACTCGTGGTACCTGAGGCAGACGTCGTATCACTTCCAGCAGTACTTCTAGGGAGTGCCCTTGCGAAGCTTGGGTACTTGTGCCGGCAAAGGCTGTTGTTAGGAGGTTGGCGTAACTATTTTTGTTACCTTCGCTAGTAGGCCTGGGCCGTAACTATCCCAGACTACTTTCGGGAGGTCCCATATTTCGCTTTCTTGTATTTTGGTGTCCAGTCCTAATCACCCGGAGCGGAAATACCTAAAGGTTGTTTGCTTGATTGTATCTCAGGGATTTTTCTTGTAGTGAGTGCTCTTTGCTCCTAGCTTGCCTAGCTTTATACTTTTTGAGTCTAATTAAAATTTGTTAAAGTGGCTGATCAAGCGCCTCGTCGATCGAGGAGAATCCGGGGGTTATCTCCCGAGAGTCCAGAGCCTTCTTCAAGAAGGCGTAGGAGTAATTTAGCAGGTGAGTATCACCCTGTGGCGTCTGACGCAGTGGAGAGAGATCCTCCACAAGGGATTGAAGGTTTCGTAGCTGGTTCTGGTGTTGGTTCCGAGAGGAGCGCTCCGCTCACCTCGAGAGTCTTATTTCTGCAGGAAGAAGAAGTACAAGTAGAGGAAGTATCTCAACCCTCTGAGTCACTTCCATCTCCTCTTCCTCCTGATTATCCGTTCGTTGTTGAATACATCGGACCTGAGTCAGAGAGACCGGAAGATCCTCCATATTATTCATACCTTTCGATGGCCACGACTGGGAACGCGACTTCTGCTGTGAGTGCTGCAGGCATTCAGACTCCTGCTTCTGTTGAAGGAGGAGGCACTATTGCTATATCTTTGATTGCTTCTAGTACTGCTGTGTTTGGCTCTGGTTTCACCCAAGTACATGCTTCTCAATCTGGTCCCTTTTGTTTTGGAATGCCCACTAGTGGGATTCCTTCTTTTTCCTTTTCCGCTGCTGCAGCTGCATCTACACCCATGTCTTCCATGGCTAGTGGATCAGCTTCTTTTCAAGGGTTCCCCTTTGGAACTAGGCATATTCCTAGTTCGAATCCTTCTTTAGGGTCCTTTCCGTTCACTTCTCAGACTCAGAGTTTCAACCCTTGGTCTGGAGGTCAGAATTCGACCACTTTTACAGGTTGGAACCCTGTATTCACTACAGCGGGGGCAGGGAATCAGTTTTATGCTGGTCACCAAGGGAATACTTCTTTCCCTTCATCAAGTGCTTATCAGACCTTTTCTCCTCTTTCTAATGCCTGGAACCCCTATCAGGGGATTTCCTCTTCATTTCATACTTCAGCGGGGGGAATTGGTCCGGTCTTTGGTAACTCTGCGTTGGGAGGAGGTTCTTCTTCTTTTTCTACGAGTTCTTTTTGGCAACCTGGTGCCTTATCAAATCCAGGGTATTCTTTTCAGAATGTTGGGAATTCATCCCATCAAGGATGGAATCCTCAGGCTCCGCCTCGTTTAACTTTTCTGGCAACGTTAAACTTGCCAGATTTGTCGAAATTGAAGAATGATCCGATCTGGTACAGTCCGGGGTGGCCTCCGGTTCTGACCAAACTTCCTTCAGACATTCCAAAGTTTGAAGGCAAGAATGGAGAAGATCCGGTTGATCACATCACCACTTTCCATTTATGGTGTTCTTCGAACTCCCTGATCGACGATTTGATTAGGTTGAGATTGTTTCAACACACCTTAACTGGAAATGCTTCCAAATGGTATATTGAGTTAACTGGGGGTAGTTTTGCTACATTTGGAGAGCTGGCTGTTATATTTCTAAATCATTTCCAGTTGCCCGTCCGTTGTGACGCCGGGACTGAACTCCTAGCTAATTTTAAACAGGACGACGCAACCCACATTTTTGACCATATTCAGGAATGGCGGAGAAGGAAGAGGCTTATTAAAGCTCATATTCCAGGAGAATTCCTTTTGGAATGGTTTCTGAAATCTCTGCAGTCAGAAATTTCTAAAGATGTATCCCTCTCTGGGGTATTTTCTGAGGAGCAGGCCATTTTTAGGGCCTAGCAGCTTAAATTGATATATTCTCAGTCTAGGGTCCTTCATAAATATTTGCCCAATGCTCCTCGCTCCAAATTAGATTTATCCAAAATTAAGCCTGGTCCTCATGGTGATGGACTTATTGGGTCGATCAATAGTGGTGTAGCTAGCCTGCTTACTCAATTGCAGCAGTTGTCTTTGCAATCTGCTTCTTCTGGTCAGGCTGTACCAGTTGAGTCATCACCTGCCCAATCTTTGTCGATAAATGTTGTCCAAACTTTCGACCCCAAAGGAAATCAACAATCCAAAGGGAAGAAGAAGGGACAGAATAATAAGAAAAAGGGCAAGAATGGGAAGGGTAATGCGAATAAAACCAACGAGCATGTTGGTGAGGGTCCAAAGGATAAAAAGAAAGTGAAGTTTCCATGCAAGTTGTGTGCTGGAGACCATCTTACACACCTTTGCCCTAAAATTCAGGATGTGCAGCGCTTGTTAGCTCAGCAGGGTTCTTCCAGTTCCCAGGCTGTGTTGACAAACCATTTTCCCCAAGGGCAACATCTAGTTGTTGGCGCGAATCAAAATTCTGGGGCTTCCTCTGGGGGCACCCAGGAAGGGGAAATTCCATCAAACATATACATGATGAGTGCTCACGTGGATGTCGCTACGAGATCCCGTGATTATGGCGAAGAAGAGTCTTCGAAAGCTAAGGATGCTCCTAATTCTACTGAGCCACTTCATATTACGAGGCATACTGTTGAGCCTATACCTCGGATGCCCAAAGCATCTACTAAGTGTACGACGATCAATAAAAATGCTAGGGCTGCCCAGAACTACTCTATTGTGGAAGATCTGGCGCAAAGTCCTTGTGCCATGTCGGCGTTAGAGGTGCTCCAGTCTCGTCTGGCTTAGCGCAGTGCTCTGCTCACTGCTCTTGGGGCTGTCGATCCAAATAACTCTCTTATGATTACTTTCGATATGACTAATTTTAAGAAGAGACTCCCCCATCATATGGCTTTCCATATCAAATCATCGTACTGGAAATGCAATATTTTTCGGATGGTCGTTGATGAGGGTGCTTCCACATGTGTGATGTCTCTCGCATGCTGGAAGGGAATTGGATCTCCCGCAGCTGCTCCTTCTACTACTCTTCTGACTGCGTTTGATGGTCATTCTCATAGACTGCACGATATTGTCCCAGCTTTGCCTATCTGTGTTGGGGGAAAAACTATAAATATAGAGGTTGAGATAGTGGATGCAAGCTTGGACTACAACCTTCTGTTAGGGAGAAACTGGATTTATGAGATGGATGCCATTGCATCTTCATTGTTTTGGCTTATTTGTTTCCCTCACGAAGGGAGGATTGTTACAGTGGACCAACTGGACTGTCCTTCTGTAGACCCGAATGCATCTACTGATTCAACTATTCCAAAGTTGGATAATACCAAGTCGCCTACTGAGAATTTAGGAGTTGGAATGTATTCTTCCTTGATGGGTAATTTTGATCTTCCACCTCCTACAGTTCATATAAATGCAATTTCATCCTCCAGCGCTCCTCTTCGAAGAGAGTTCTTCAGAACTCATTATTTTTTGGACCCTTCGACCTTACCTTCCCCTACCGCCACATTAGTGGAAGGTCAAGTGGGTGGAATGGAATTTCCAATGTCTACAGCAGAGATTGCTTATCAGTCTATTGTTGACTCTGCAGAATCCATCCCAGCTCCTCTTTCACCGGAAGATTTGGATGGAGATGTGGCTCTGGCTTGGACACTTAGTTCTTCTTCTACCCAGGATTGCCTTGATACCACTCTTCCATCTGAAGAGGCCATCCTGGAAGCTATGATTGGTATAGATAGACCGTGGGATGATTTTCATCATCAGTCTTACTTTTTACTTGATTTGAGCGAAGTTGAAACGAGTTTTCCAAGTCCTCCGTCTCCTGGTCATGTTCACCCAGTCCTGAACCCTTTAGCACCAACACATGTATATGCTGAAGGGAACATGGCTGTGATTTCTCCAACTATCCTGGTGAAAATTTCTAGGGATCCCAATGTCATTGAGAATGTCTTCATCGGAGCTGAATGTTCCCCTGAAGAGATTCAGATTTACACCGAACTCTTTAAAGAGTATAGGGATGCTTTCGCTTGGTCTTATGAGGAAATTCCTGGTATAGATCCATCTATTGTCTAGCATGAGATCAAGACTTACAAAAACGCTAAGCCTGTGAGGCAAAAACTTCGTCCGGTCAATCCTAGGAAGGCAGCAGCTATCAAAGCTGAGGTTGAGAAGCTGCTTAAGGCAGGATTCATTTTCCGTGTTCCTTTGACTGAATGGGTTTCAAACCCTGTTCCCGTAGATAAAAAACAAGGAAAAATTCGAGTTTGCATTGATTTCAGAGACCTTAATAAAGCATGTCCTAAAGATAATTACCCCACACCATTTATAGATCAGATCATTGACGAGTGTGCCGGTAATGAGATTTTCTCCTTCATGGACGGTTTCTCCGGATATAATCAGATTACTATCCGTCCTGAAGATCAGCATAAGACTGCTTTTATTTGTCCCTGGGGTACTTTTGCATACAAGAAGATGCCTTTTGGTCTTAAAAATGTTGGGGCTACGTTTCAGCGGGCCATGTCATATGCCTTCCACGACATTAAAAATATTATTGAGGCGTATTTGGATTATTTAGCTGCTCATTCTCGAAAGAGGATGGATCATGCTGCTCACCTCCGTCAAATATTTGAACGATGTCGTTTCTATAAGATTAGGTTGAATCCGAACAAGTGCGTTTTCGTGGTTACATCTGGTCGGTTATTGGGATTCATTGTGTCTAGGGAAGGGATTAGGGTAGATCCCTTCAAGGTTGAGGCAATACTTCGGTTGCCTCCCCCGTCCTCTATTCGTCAACTTCAAAGTCTACAAGAAAAGTCTAATTTTCTTCGGAGGTTTATTGTAAATTATGCTGAAGTTACCAAGGGATTTATGAGATTGTTGAAGAAGGGAGTTCCATTTCTTTGGGATGAATTCGCTCAACGCTCATTCGATGCTTTGAAAAAAGCATTGACCTCTGCTCCTTTATTGAGTCCACCTGATTATAGCAGGGATTTCCTTTTGTATCTTGCAGCAGCAGAATCTACTATTGGTATGGTTCCGGTTCAGGAAGATGATGCTCTTGCAGAGCATGTTATATAATATCTTAGTCGAGAATTGGTAGGACCTGAACTCTGGTATACTCCGATAGAAAAGTTAGCTTTAGCAGCTGTTCTTGCTGTGCAGCGACTCCGGCATTATATTATTCTACGAAAAACTTATGTTTTGATAGCTGCCAATCCATTTCAGTTTGTCCTCAGTAGGCGAGTGATTGGGGGCAAATACAATAGATGGATTGTGATTTTGCAGGAATTTGATCTTGAGTTTATGTCTGCCAAGTCCAAGAAATCATTAGTTTTCGCGGAATTGATCTCCGAGTTTCCCTGTAGAGAAGAAATGATCTATGATGAATCCTTCCTGGATGAACATTTGTTTCTTATTTCTCCACAGGATCCTTGGTATGGAGATATAATTGTGTATCTTCAGATCGTGAAGTTTCCCTCTACTTTTTCGAAAGATGAGCGCTGTAAGTTGCGTCACTTGGCTAAGAATTACTTAATCATTGGTGAAGCTTTATACCGTCGAGGGATTGATTCAATCCTGAGACGCTGCTTAACTCTCGAAGAAGCTGAGGCTGTGCTGAATGATTGCCACAGTGGAGCTTGTGGCGGTCACTTATCTGGGCTTGCTACAGCCCAAAATATCTTGCGTGCTGGGTACTTTTGGCCTTCGATTTTCAAGGATTGTATGGAGTCGGTCAAAAAGTGTCATCCGTGTCAAGTTTATACTCGAAAAATGCGCGCTCATCCAGCTCCACTTTTTCCAGTCATTACCGTCGGTCCCTTTACAAAGTGGGGTATTGATTATACTACTTGTAACCCGCCTTCGGCCAAAGGTCACAAGTACATTATTGTAGCAGTAGACTACTTTACGAAGTGGGTCGAGGTTATGCCTACTTTTGGGAATGATGGTGATACTGCAACTCTTTTTCTTTTCAACCAGGTTATTGCTCATTTTGGTATTCCTAGAGAGATTGTCACTGATCATGGCAGTAATTTTCAGAATAGCATGATGGCTGAGTTGGCTCTAAAATTAGGTTTCTGGCAGGAGCATTCATCTCCGTATTATCCTCAAGCCAATGGGCAAGTGGAAGCCGTGAATAAATCCTTGAAGAAAATTCTTCAAAGGACAATTGATAAAGCTAGATCCAACTGGCATATTATGCTATATCCTGCACTTTGGGCATACAGGATGTCAGTGAAAACTGCAACTGGCTTTACTCCGTTTCAGCTAGTTCATGGGTTGGAATCTGTATTTCCCATTGAATGTGAGATTCCTTCTCTTAAGTTAGCTGTTGAACTTCTTCCTGACACTTATAGTCTTGAAGAACGTCTCCTTCATCTGGAACATCTTGATGAGCAGCGTCGGGATGCCGCCACGATGAATGAAGCGCATAAAAACCGAGTTAAAGTTCAGTATGATAAGGCGGTCAAGCCTAGGGTTTTTTCAGAAGGTGACCTTGTTTTGGTCTATGCCGAAGAAAAAGATGCCCTAGGGGCAGGAAAGTTTAAGTCTATGTGGTATGGCCCCTTTATCGTTAAAAAAGTCCTTAAAAAAGTAGCATATACCTTGGTTGATTTTGAAGGAAACGAGTTGCCGGAGCCCAGAAATGGGCTCTATTTGAAGAAGTATTATGCCTAGGCTTCGGCCTGGCATGTTGCTTTTGTATATAGTAGTTTTTCTTTGTACATATCTGGTTGTTTTTCGATCTTTGATGGGTTGGTGATGTTTTTGATCTGCTTTGGCAGGTTGTGTCGGATGTCATGAGTCATTTTGGTTTCGCCGATGGTGCTAGTAGACACACCCGGAACTTAGCTTCCGCGGCTTGGGTGCTTCATTATCCATCCGGTCAGTTGTTAGTATCAAGAGGGGTCTGCATTGGTCCTGCTTCCAATAATATAGCAGAATACACTACAGTTGTTCATCTACTCTCGGAGGCAATATCTTTGGGTGTTGATTCGTTGGTAGTTTTCTTGGACTCTCAGCTGGTGGTGTCGCAGTTGAACAATACTTATCGGGTTCGAGATCCATTTTTACTCCGGTTTTTCTTGAGGGTACGTTTGTTACAAATATCATTTCAATTTTTAACTTTCATTCATATTCCTCGAGCTTACAATTGGTTGGCAGAATCATTAGCTAATCAAGCAATTGATTGGCATATTAATCATTCCATACAATAAAATTTAATCATCAAAAACATCATACATTTTCATACATTTGTTACATCACATCAAACATCGCTGTATATATATCATCAGAGTGTTCAAAACTATACAAAAATTTGGATCCATAAGTCATACAAAAATTTGGGCTTATGCCCGATCATGTTCAGTCTCAAAAAATATACAGTCATCTGATACATCATATCTATCTACTCCTGAGGTCCCTGCCCAGAAGTTGTGTTCCTATAGAACACGATCGCGGTGGCTACTCAGCGGAATAACCGTACCTAGTCACGGGGTACTCCTACCACTCGTCTCTGGATGGCTTCAGGCAGATCTTCCACTGCAACCATAGGTACCTGGCGGGTTAATCCCTCCAAGTTCCTTTGTACAGCCTGGAGGGTTTTGTCTGGATCTACTGTATCCGCTTCGCCTCTGCGACGCTTATGATGTGGATAAACCTTAGGTCGAACTGGTCCAATATCTGTTTCATGATCATTATAAAATTGTAAGTCATTTTGAATCCAATCAAAAACATGTTTGTTTTTCACATTTTTTCATACATATTGAAAAAATTCAAAAAAATTTATATAAGTCAAAAATTGCAAACTTACCGACTGTGCCCCATGCCGCGCCTGGTGGAAGGACAAGGTCTGGATCGCCTCTGAAATCCATCCCGGCATAGGGATAGTCTTCCACAGCGATGATTTGTTCTCCCCACCAAAGGAAGAACTCATCATCCCAAGTGGTTCGGGGAACTTCACTTCCCCCCAATCTCTTCATCAAGTCAGCCCATCGGGCAATTCTTGGATCTCTAGGGCTGCTGATAGAAGAGATCACTTTGGGTCTCAGCGCTGGAATCTTCTCGAAGAAGAATGTTATCAAGATTGTACCATATCCAAAATGTTTCGTCTTTACTTTTCGGATAGAAGTCAATTGTTGCTTCATGTTCATCAATAGAGCTGTGCACCAATCATATACATGAGTTAAGCATTCCACTGCTATACTCATTTGAGTCCTGGACGCCTGGTGTAGGGAAGCAGACCCTGCCACCCTGCCACCCTGCCAATGGTAAAAAGGAGGATTTTCATGTGCAAGTCTCTTAAATCTTTGATCGAAATTTGAGTTCCAACTTTTTTGGAACCCTCTACGCAGTACACATGGACATAATCTTCCATGGTTAGCCCTCCCAAAGGCTTACCATGCAAGTCTACTGGCTCCCCCCTCCGGGAGAGTCCAGTAATAAAATATATATCTTCCACTTCGATGCGTATGGGCATTTGATCTATAATGAAGCAGTCTTCTTCCGGTTCCCAATAGTTCACAAGCATTTCGAGCAACCGAACATTGTTCTTCATATTTGGCATTTTGAAAAACTTGAGCAATCCGCAATTTTGGAGAATATTTAGTGATGCTTGGTTCTGCATGACTTCATTGTCAATGGCACTGTGTTCACGCTCTCTCCATGATATGGTCATCCTACAAAATTTCAATCATTCGTTCATTAGCTACGCATTTTTCATTTTTGGGTTGCGCATACGCAACTTTCTTTGTGCACAGTCGCGTGTATACGCGACTTGGTTATTATAAACCCGCGTATGTGCAAACCCGTTATTTTTAGCAAATGATTCAACGGTGAAAATCCCTAATTTTTAACTTATGAACGGAAAAAATGAATAGCAAGGATGAATTAAGAGCTTACCTGAGAAATTCGGTGAAGTTTGATGGTCGATTGCTCCTGTTTTGATGAAAGAGGCTTTTTTTTTCCAGAGCACTTTTTCCCAAATCAGCAATGTAACAATGAACCAAATATGAGGTAATTTGTCTATTTATGCCCAAAAAGTTGAAAATTTTTGCAAAAATTTGTTATGTTTCATTTTTCAATCTATCTTAAGCTGCATAACCCGGATGCTTGGAAGTGCCCAGATTGGTATATTTTCAGGTACATTTTGACGAATTAGAGATTTTTTCTGGTTTTTGATCCATGACTACTGACCTGTCATGGCAGGTATATGATCTTCACTATCATATAGGTTAGGAAATCCACTTTCCGTTGCATTTTGCATACTAGCCTCCATTCTGATCACTTTCCATAGGGTCGATCCCATCAGGGCATGAGTATTACACCCATTTCACTCGCTGATTATTTAATCATGACTTGGTGGTAGAGCCTTCCTTTACATGGGCTTCCTAGTTAGTTCCTCGCTATCACTTGTTGCCCATGCTGCATTTTATGTAGGCTCAGGAGTTCCTCTTTAGTCCCGCCATGACTTATGTGTTGAAGCTTCATTCTTCTTCTTCCTCACTATCATTTTTCTGGCTATTACCCTAGAGGCTCCCTGGTGTTGTTGAGTTGTATTACTGCATTGCATATTGGCTACTTGTTTATCTTGGCCTTTAGCCGGCTTCATGTGGACTCAATGTTTAAGCCAAATTTTGACCTTGTCTATCTGTACAAGTTAACCATTGCATGCACTTGGCTATCGCGACTTGACACCCTTTTACCCATGGATGGAACATTCCTCTGAGTATCTCTTACCAGTTTCCGCCACCTTGCATTGAGCATAGTATCGTTCCAATCCCAGGAACTAGTGCATCTGTTTTTTTGATACTCGTTCTATCCATTGTACCATAGCATTCTTTTATTATTTTTCAGGCTTATTATATGAAAAATACAAAAAAATCAAATATAACAAAAAGAGTAGGAACGCGATGTAACTTCGTAATTTGATGGCAGTACAGTGTTAGTTTGTCGCCCTTGAACAAAGCACATATACTTATATATATTTCCTTCATTTGGGATGGTTTTAGTCTTGACCTAGGTTTAGCCTTTGCCTTGTTTCACTGGTTAGTCCTCCCCCGGTTGGTTATCTCTTCCAATCATATGGAGAGTTTGTTTTTGCCTCTTGCATAACAGACTTATACAGTGTCACTTTCTATTACCATGGTCATCACGCGTCGTGATTTTGTTCAAGGGAAGTTTAACCAGAGTCGGCCATTCTGTGGTGTCTCTTGACTCATTATTCAGTTGGCCTTCCCGATCTTGTCAGTATCTTGTTCTATCACATCAGATGTTTTGGTCTTCCACTCGTTCTGGTTTGAGAAGGTCTCCATTGACTTCTCGCTGGCGGGTTTGTCTCTTATCGACTACGACACATTGCTCTGAGAGCAAACCTAGAGCCGCACCCTGGCCCTATTTCCATCATTGATAGGTGACCTTGTGCTCAGCATTTGATCATCATTATGGGTCTTTGACTGAGTGGTTTCCTTTGTGTTCGACGTCAGCATACATTATCACACTTGGGATTCATGCAGTACCTTGATTTCCATTTGAACCTATTGGTGGATTTCTCACCTCTGTGTCAGATTTCATTATTGGTTGGTTCAGAGGGTTTCTTCCATGCACTAGCTTCATCTTGTGCATGTCGGAAATGTACTTCGGTTTGGTTCCGTCACTCTACTTCGTCTGATTACTTCCAAATCTTGGCCTGCGGGTTACACTCGCGCTGGATTGATGTGGGATGCCTTAATGCCTTCCTTCCAGCAGATCTTTTCCCATCAACTCCGACTCATTGCTTTGGGAATAAGGTCTAGAGTCTTTTTGTCAGTACCTTAGGGTTTTCAGTCATCAGTGGAAGACTCTTCGCTATCGACAGTGGGGATTCATCATTGCCTCCTGATTGGTAGATTCTTTCAAGTGTTCAACTTCAACTCATTCATTCACACTTGTTAGAGATTGTATTGGGGCACCTTGACACTCATTTTAATTATTGGTGGGTTGTCTCACGTTGGTTAAAGGTATACATTATT
This sequence comes from Pinus albicaulis, assembly GCA_034641835.2. Taxonomy (NCBI): domain Eukaryota; kingdom Viridiplantae; phylum Streptophyta; class Pinopsida; order Pinales; family Pinaceae; genus Pinus; species Pinus albicaulis. Next base: position 882,273,939 of record CM076577.1, read on the forward strand.
GACTGGTAATCCAACGATTTCTCACATGGTCGACTTCAGCTCATTTATTCCCATTGTGTAGAATTGTGCCGTCGAGATCGGTGAAGACCTCGGGTTGCATCAACATTTTTCGGTTCAGTTTTGACAGTCCATTCAGTTTCTATCAGTGATTCTGTTCACCTTTATATGTTGCAGTTCAGTACAACAGCATCTTATATGTTGGCTCCCGAGTTGCGTGATTGTACCATGAGATCTAGCCTTTATTATTTGGTACTTGGAGATTCAGTTATATGATCAAACATCCAGTTTCAGCATCATTGATCAGCTCTCTATATGTGATACTTCGACATTGATTCATAATTGTATTTCCGGGCCATGCTCAGATGATTCATTGTGTACTTTCAGTTCAACTATACTTGTATACATTTTGGATCCATTCTATACTTTCTATATGATGTATTTTTGACTGAGCATGGGTATGCTCGCCTCAGCATGAGTTGACTCTCTGTTTTCTTTCATTGGTTTTTGGTAGGCTGAAATCTGGTGAAGCCCTCTCTTGTCCTTGCGAAGTTCTTTCTATGTGCACAATACATTTCGGTCATCATGTACCCCTTCTGACCTCATATATTAGGGGGCATCTGTCATAGCATCATTTTTCACCCTCATGTGATTTATGATTGTCTCTATGGCCTTGGGCACCCATTCCCACAGACTTGAACAAACTTCATAAAAAACAGTGTTAAAAATCCCATACGCGGGTATGCCCAGACTTTTCCGCATGTATACGTGAGTCCACATGTACTTTTCCGCGTATGCCATTAAAATCATTAAAAAATATATAAAAATTCCCTATTTTCAGGCTGGGTTGATGGTTACTCCAGTAGTTCAACCACCCTGGCACGTGGCCAACTGCTTCTAACTGATTGAAACTACTTTGAGGGAGTATAAAAGCCCCTCATGTGCATAGCCTAAGGGAGAGAGAAATTTTATAGACATTATACTCTGTTGGAATCCCAATTCAAGTCTGAATTCCCGTGCCTCCTGCACTTTCCCAGATTTATACAGGAAACCCTTGTTTCCTGGAGATGTTAATCCATTTATATGCCATCTCGAGTGCACAAGTCCTGAAAGTATCTTAGCGAGGCAAGGGTGGGACGGATCCGGACGACAGTCTGTTCGAAGCTCTTGGAAGGATTTAGGTGATCTCTCCACTCTTTATTTCTGTACAAGCTGTTCGTAATAATGAAGAACCATCTTGTTCCTGAACTTACGTGTTAACATCTATTTACATATGTGAAAAGATTGATTATTAAGCATTCATTATGGTTTATATAATGTTTCACATGGATTACACTAACGTTTAGGAGAAATATATGTTGTACAACTAGGTTTCCATGCATGTTCTTTCTTGTTTTCCAGGTTAAGGAGGAAGAAGGGTTGCTGGGGGTTTGGACCCCGCGGGATCTACATCGAACGTAGGACTACGGGTGAGTTCTGCTATCATTGTTATCTAGTTTTTAGCATTTAAGTGTGGTTGTGTGTGTGTCCTTCTGAATAACATGCCCTGATCTGTGGAGGTTTTGACCCAACAAACCTCTAGGGTGTTTTTCCTCGAAACACTAAGTGACCCATGGTCTTCCAAGTGACTTTTGAACTTCAACATGACTTTTGGACTCCTTTGTGTCTTTTGAAATTCTAGACGTGACCTTTAGACTTCTACATGTGGGTATTTTTTCGATACATGACTCTTAGACTTCCACATATTTATATTTAAAATTATTACATCATTATTTCCACATGATGATGTGGCAAAAACAAGACACATCACTAACATTGAAAGCTTGGATCCTTGGTGATTGGGGCTAATAATGCTACCACATATTTTTGTATTTCTTGATGCGGATTCCTCATTGTTGTTGTTGTTTACCCTCCAAAGGGTCTTGGGATGTATGGAATCTACATGAACCACTTTGGTCATCGAAATATGGTGTTTTTACACTTTTCACAATCACATAAATTTCTTCATTGAATGCTTCTTGTTGAAGATTGAAACAAGAAACAGTGAAGGAGGCATCCTGAAACATCATCCTTGATCCTTGTTGGAAAATAATCACCTAAACTAGGTGGGGCCCACACAGGTGATTTTTGGCGCAAAGTCTATTTTTAGACATGTCGATCATATTTTATGAGTTGCAGAATGCTATTTGTGGATGGTTGGTCAAGTTGGAAAAATAGATGGACTTCTATTTTTAGACATATTGGGCGGAGTCTATTTTTAGACTGCCAGTCTAAAAATAGATATGTCGAATATTATTAACTCTTAATGATATTTGGACTCTAAATAGTATCTTATTCTCTTGGAGCACTTCAATTAAGTGCAAAGATGTGGCACAACAATTGACAGAAGGAATTACGCTATTCCTGAGGGTTTACTAGAGCTAATGCATGAGGACTTCAGTTAGAACTCATGTGACAGAGGTTGGTGGAGTTGGAGAAGTAGTTGGTAGAGTTGTATTTAGTTTAACTCAGTTAGACTTAGTTGAGCTAGTTGTATCTAGTCTAACTGATTGATACACTAGTGAGAGTGGTGTGAATTAATCAGTTAATTAATTCACTAAATAATAACTCATTAATCAACTGAAGAATACATCAGTTAACTACAGTGCATGGAAGTTTCAGTGGAGACTAGTGGAGAGATAGGTGAAAGGGCAAGATAGACTATTTGTTGTGACTATAGTGATGCATGAATTGCATCTACATATACATTGGAGTTGCCAATGATAATAATGTAGTCAATGAGAGTGGGATTACATTGAATTGGTCTTTGTAATCAGCTTGGATTGTGCAGTGGAGGCAGGCTAGCAGGAGGGCAAGATCAGTGCATGGATTTGCAAGATTGTTCTTGATTAGTGTATGATTATTGTACTGTACTAAGAGCTTGTGATAAGCTTTGTATGTTTGTATGAGATTTTCATATGATCTCCATGATACATAATATGATATTTGGGATTTTTAGCTTAAGGCTTTCCTGGTAAACAATTGTGTTATGTGTGTTTTTATTGCTTCATGTGTTTTGCAATTGTTGATTAAATTTCTGCAAGAATTATAGTGGAAGGATTATGTGTTTTGCATAAAGTTAAATAGTGTGAGATCAGGAGAGTCTGGATATATATAGGCTTATTGTATATAATTTCTACATGTTATCGGAGCTGTGTTATAGATTTTCTACATGGAATGAGAGCAGGAATTTTTGGGTGCACGAGTTTGCAGAGAATATCTAAAATTTTTGGTGAAATATTTTTAGAAAAAAATAGAATATTTGGATTACTTGCGAAAAAATACCCAAATTGAAAAAAAAATCGGTCGAATCGGAGCTTGGATGAGGGAGATATCGTCAATTTAAAATCAGCTCTTTTGTTAGAAAATTTTGCGACGACGGGACAATTGCAATGTGCGTGAGCCAAGAATCTACATGCACTGAGGTACAAGATGCATGCAAAGATTTGAGGAGCAAAGCAGAGGTTAGTGACTTGGTGGTTGAGAGGGAGCCTCTCAACAAGCAGCGTGAGAAGCAGTCTCATAAGGTTGTGGAGCAGCCACAACTGGAGATGCAGAAGAATCTTTATAGATTTGTTGTAGATGGAATTTCTACGGAGCTTCCTACTGTTGGGAAGTGCAAGAAAGCCATGCAATTGAAGCTTGAGAGGGAGCTAGATTTTCATGTAGGTAAGAGTGAACCTAGATATGTGGAGCAGCCACAAGATGAGGATCATGGAGTGGGAGAAACCACTCATGCAGAGAAATTTCATGCCAGATGGGCAAAGGGAGTGCATGCAGCTATACCACCAGGTGAGAGGTGGGGCGACATGCATGAGTAATCCCAAGAGAAGATTTCTAGGCAGGATTAATTGAGATGGTGTGGATCTCATTAATTGAAGCTATCTACGAGGTTCCCATAGAGCAGCAGTAGCATGATCAGTTGGATTGATGCAAGCAGATCAAAGTGACAGTGTCAGATACTGGAGCGTGGTTCATAGTTGACAACAAGTACAGAGTGCATGCATGAAGAGTTCAACAACGCAGTGGTTCCTGAAGACATGTGCAGTTGGTACCAGCAAAATTCAAAGACTTTGATGATAGATGCATTATACTAATTGAGTTTTTTGGAGCCTTTCAGTTTCGGAAGAGTTGCAGAGCAGATGCATGGAGTTGCAGGGCGCTTGCAAAGGTTGCAGGGCGAATGCATGGAGTTGCATGTTGCATGCAAAGACAGTCCTTTCTTGTTGAGAGGAAGTGTTGAATATTGCAACAAGAAATAGTGAAGGAGGCATCCTGAAACATCATCCTTGATCCTAGTTGGAAAATAATCACCTAAACTAGGTGGGGTACACACAGGTGATTTTTGGCACAAAGTCTATTTTTAGACTATGTCTATTTTTAGACATGTCGATCATATTCTATGAGTTGCAGAATGCTATTTGTGGATGCTTGGTCAAGTTGAAAAAATAGATGGACTTCTATTTTTAGACATATTGGGCGGAGTCTATTTTTAGACTGCTAGTCTAAAAATAGATATGTCGAATATTATTAGCTCTTAATAATATTTGGACTTTAAACAGTATCTTATTCTCTTGGAGCACTCCAGTTAAGTGCACAGATGTGGCACAGTAGCTGACAGAAGGAATTACACTATTCCTGAGGGTTTACTAGAGCTAATGCTTGAGGACTTTAGTTAGAACTCATGTGACAGAGTTTGGTGGAGTTGGAGAAGTAGTTGGTAGAGTTGTATTTAGTTTAACTCAGTTAAACTCAGTTGAGCTAGTTGTATCTAGTCTAACTGATTGATACACTAGAGAGAGTGGTTTGAATTAATTAGTTAATTAATTCAATAAATAATAACTCATTAATCAACTAAAGAATACATCAGTTAACTACAGTGCATGGCAGTTTCAGTGGAGACCAGTGGAGAGATAGGTGAAAGGGAAAGATAGACTATTTGTTGTGACTATAGTGATGCATGAATTACATCTACATATACATTGGAGTTTCCAATGATAATAATGCAGTCAATGAGAGTGGGATTACATTGAATTGGTCTTTGTAATCAACTTGGATTGCGCAGTGGAGGCAGGCTAGGAGGAGGGCAAGATCGATGCATGGATTTGCAAGATTGTTCCTGATTAGTGTATGATTATTGTACTATACTGAGAGCTTGTGATAAGCTTTGTATGTTTGTATGAGATTTTCATATGATCTCCATGATACATAATATGATAGTTGGGGTTTTTAGCTTGAGGCGTTCCCGGTAAACAACTGTGTTATGTGTGTTTTTATTGCTTCGTGTGTTTTGCAATTGTTGATTAAATTTCAACAAGAATTTTAGTAGAAGGATTCTGTATTTTGCATAAAATTAAATAGTGTGAGATTAGGAGAGTCCGGATATATACAGGCTTATTGTATATAATTTCTACATGGTATCAGAGCTGTGTTATAGATTTTCTACATGGAATGAGAGCAGGAATTTTTGGGTGCGCGAGTTTGCAGAGAATATCTGAAATTTTTGGTGAAATATTTTTAGAAAAAAATAGAATATTTGGATTACTTGCGAAAAAATACCCAAATTGAAAAAAAAAATTGGTCGAATCGGAGCTTGGATGAGGGAGATATCGTCGATTTAAAATCAGCTCTTTTGTTAGAAAATTTTGCGACGGCGGGACAATTGCAATGTGCGCGAGCTAAGAATCTACATGCAGTGAGGTACAAGATGCATGCAAAGATTTGAGGAGCAAAGCAGAGGTTAGTGACTTGGTGGTTGAGAGGGAGCCTCTCAACATGCAGCATGAGAAGCAGTCTCAGAAGGTTGTGGAGCAGCCACAACTGGAGATGCAGAAGAATCTTTATAGATTTGTTGTAGATGGAATTTCTACGGAGTTTCCTACTATTGGGAAGTGTAAGAAAGGCATGCAATTGAATCTTGAGAGGGATCTAGATTTGCATGCAGGTAAGAGTGAACCTAGAGATGTGGGGCAACCACAAGATGAGGATCATGGAGTGGGAGCAACCACTCATGCAGAGAAATTTCGTGCCAGATGGGCATAGGGAGTGCATGCAGCTATAACACCAGGTGAGAGGTGGGGTGATATGCATGAGTAATCCCAAGAGGAGATCTCTGGGAAATATTCATTGATATGGTGTAAATCTCATGAATTGAAGCTAGCTACGAGGTGCCCATAGAGCAGTAGTAGCATGATCAGTTGGATTGATGTGGGCAGATCAAAGTGACAGTGTTGGATACTGGAGCATGGTTCAAAGTTGACAGCAAGTGCAGAGTGCATGGGTGAAGAGTTCAACAGCGCAGTGGTTCCTGAAGACATGTGCAGTTGGTACCAGCAGAAGTCAAAGACTTTGATGATAGATGCATTATACTGATTGAATTGTTTGGAGCCTTTCATTTTCGGAAGAGTTGCAGAGCAAATGCATGGAGTTGCAGGGCGAATGCATGGAGTTGCATGTCACATGCAAAGACAGTACTTTCTTGTTGAGAGGGAGTGTTGAAGATTGCAACAAGAAACAGTGAAGGAGGCATCCTGAAACATCATCCTTGATCCTAGTTGGAAAATAATCACCTAAACTAGGTGCGGCCCACACAGGTGATTTTTGGCACAAAGTCTATTTTTAGACATCTCGATCATATTCTATGAGTTGCAGAATGCTATTTGTGGATGGTTGGTCAAGTCGAAAAAATAGATGGACTTCTATTTTTAGACATATTGGGCGGAGTCTATTTTTAGACTGCCAGTTCAAAAATAGATATGTCGAATATTATTAGCTCTTAATAATATTTGGACTTTAAACATTATCTTATTCTCTTGGAGCATTTCAGTTAAGTGCACAGATGTGGCATAGCAGCTGACAAAAGGAATTACGCTATTCCTGAGGGTTTACTAGAGCTAATGCATGAGGACTTCAGTTAGAACTCATGTGACAGAGTTTGGTGGAGTTGGAGAAGTAGTTGGTAGAGTTGTATTTAGTTTAACTCAATTAGACTCAGCTGAGCTAGTTGTATCTAGTCTAACTGATTGATACACTAGTGAGAGTGGTGTGAATTAATTAGTTAATTAATTCACTAAATAATAACTCGTTAATCAACTAAAGAATACATCAGTTAATTACAGTGCATGGCAGTTTCAGTGGAGACCAGTGGAGAGATAGGTGAAAGGGAAAGATAGACTATTTGTTGTGACTATAGTGATGCATGAATTGCATCTACATATACATTGGAGTTTCCAATGATAGTAACACAGTTAATGAGAGTGGGATTACATTGAATTGGTATTTGTAATCAACTTGGATTGTGCAGTGGAGGTAGGCTAGCAGGAGGGAAAGATCGGTGCATGGATTTGGAAGATTGTTCCTGATTAGTGTATGATTATTGTACTATACTGAGAGCTTGTGATAAGCTTTGTATGTTTGTATGAGATTGTCATATGATCTCCATGATACATAATATGATAGTTGGGGTTTTTAGGTTCAGGCTTTCCCGATAAACAACTGTGTTATGTGTGTTTTTATTGCTTCATGTGTTTTGAAATTGCTGATTAAATTTCCGTAAGAATTATAGTGGAAGGATTCTGTATTTTGCATAAAGTTAAATAGTGTGAGATCAAAAGAGTCCGGATATATACAGGCTTATTGTATATAATTTCTACACTTCTTTGTGTTTCTTCCTTTGATAGATCTTCTCATGCCTCCTTGCCATGCTCTTCTAGTAACACCTGAATGTAATATCACTCATGGAAAGAAAACATCAACTCGAAAAATATCTTATTATATCATGTTTCATACAAACTTTCCAATCGTGAGTTAACAATGTGCTCAAGATAGGAAGGGAAAGATTTTGGGCGTAGGACACATTGTCAAGGGAAAAGGGCTGTCACTATTGATAACTAAGAGTGCATTGTGCACTTAATTGGGAAGAGGAGGCTTCATGGAGGGCACAAGTCACAACCACAAGGGACTAGGAGGCTTTTTATTGCAACATGTGTTCAAATAAGGAAGCCTGAGGCACAAGGAAGGCACAGGGTGCAAAGTTAGGGCTCAAGGGAGTCTTAATGTTCATTGTTGGTGCACCATGTGCTTAGCTGGGGGCACAAGGCATAGTGTCAAGGCTTGTGGAAGACTTAATGACCACTGTTAGTGCCTTGTGTGCTCAATAGAGAGAGAGGCTTCCAGAAGGGCGCATTTCAGAAGAACAAGGAGAGCTTGTGTCTTGAGGTATCATTGTGCGTGGTGTTATCCTTTCCCCCTACACCTACCTACTAGTTAGTGAGAAAAGCCTTTAATCCCATAAGGTGTGGTTGGTGGAAAGGAACTCAGAGAAGAAGATGTCACACTAATCATGACTCTCTCTGTTTACGCTATCTCCTAGGTTAGCTATGGGGGCAGTCCCTAATGAAAATTTATATGATATGAGTCTCTAGGAGAAAGATTAAAGTGAAATGGATTACCTTTTAAGATTAAAAGAAAATATGATGTGAGCAATATTGAATGAAATAACCATTAACAATAAACACATGAGATAAGCATAAGCATATGAAAAATCGGTGCCTTTTAAATTATTTATCAAGAAATGAAAGAAATTTTCTTAAAATAGATGAAATGCTTTCAAATGGAAAGCATAAGTAATCTTGAAAATGAACCAAGAAAATATTAACACAATACAATATATAAGGATACTTTAAGGATATCTTGAAAAATGAAAAGCAATTAGTGTTCTACTTGCAAAATGTAGATAAAATAATGCTTGCCACAACAAAGTATTCAATTTCAACAATGGCAAATAGAATAAATAGTTTCAAGTAAAACCATGAGGTGTGTTAGTATGAGATGAAATTACACTATATTTGGATGCAATTAATCTTGGTTACTTTTAATCTAAAATGCCTAATCTAGGTGAGAAGCCCTCCTCTTGTGCTCTTACCAAGGGGTAAAAATTGGGATGACTGTAAGAAAGAGGGGCCAAGGAAACATGGGTGTCATTAACAATACCCGTCCCTCGAGGCTTACGAGCCAACATGCACCTTCGTTCCTACAAGGGGACAAGCCACCTTCATAACTACAGGGTCACACACTTTTACCTTACTTCGTACCAAATGGAAGAACTTTCCAAGAAATTTCCGTATAATTTCTATCAACCAAGCTTATGGTTGGAGGTTAATTTTAGATGTTGAAATAAGTTAATATGCCTACCATGACATGCAAGTAAATTTTCAAATGTTAAATAAATTATGGAGATGATTGTTAGTCCCCTAAATTGCATTCTTTTTGACCATTCTTCCCTTCCCAACCGTAATCACTTACCTTGTTTTACCTATTTGATGTGCCCTCATCTTGCACTAGTGCGAGAACGATGACATATTTTGCATAAACTTCATATTTTACATTTTTTAACTTATCTTAGCATTTATTAACTATATATTATGTGATTTCTTACTTAGAATTACTTTTGTAACTTATCGTTACCTCCTACGCTATTTAATAGATGATCACTTATCTTGATTGCTGATTTTTAGTGCAGAACAGATTCCGCACCAGCACCGTGAATCTTGGCAGCAAATTCGGATCACTTGGGTTGAATGCCTGTTTTGTGTACGATCAATGAGGATATATCCGAAGGCAGCCGAGTCCCAGCTATGACAACGGATAAATCTAGAGTAGTTGAGGTCAGACTTAAGAGATATAGATAGCTGGAGATAGTCGCGGCCTATTTTGTAAAAGCGATTTAATTTTGAAGGTCGAAAGCTTATTCTGCAATCGATTATGTAATTTGTTGTAACGATTTCTGTAATTGACTATGTAATCGTAAACGATCCTTTTGGCCTGCGGCCAAAAGGATCTATATAAGCAGAAATGTAAATAGGACAAACAGTTGAATGTTTTGAGAATCGAATAGAACCAGGAGACGGTAACAAGATTGTTTTGTGTTATCGCCCAAATTTTGGGCTGGATATGTAATCATGTATGCAATTGCTTTAAGAGTCTAATACGAAGAGTTTCGCCTCATGTTCTGTGTATTTTATCCTTTGGCTTAAATAGTTGATGAGTAAATTCTGAGTAGCGTTTTTTTTTTAAAGCGAAACGCGCTGGTTGGCTAAGGGTCCAGCCAAACCAACACGTTCTCTCTCCTTGTTGTTCTCGCAATTTATGTTTTAAATTGTCAAGTGTGATTTAATTTGCAGTATTTGAATTTCTGTTTGAGTGGAAGCAGATCTGCTGCGTGAAGTAGTTCAATTATTTTTGCATGGTTGATTTCTTTCCTTTGCCTGGTTCGAGCAGGAGGAGTTACGTGCCCCAGTGCACGTTGGTGTGCTATTCATTTTCTGTACGATCTAGTTTATTTCCTTTACCTGGTTCATTCCTACACTAGTGCACGTTGGTGTGCTATTTATTTTCTACACATTGGTTTGGTTTCTCCCTGGTGCAAGAAGGAGAACTGTTCTCGCACCAACACTAGATAACATAATTCAGCAAGCCTTTCTAGCTTACTTCTAACAACTTTCTTTCTTTCGGCAATATCTTAATTAAAAAGACTATTTTATTATTTTCTACAAATATTTATCTTTACTAATATATGAGTTGGTTTTATCACACTACAGTAATGAATCATTGATTTTAAGGATCAAACGTAAAGTGCAAGAAACTCGGATCGAGCACAAGAACCAGTTTCTTGGTATTAGATCTGAGTGCTGCGGACTTGAGAAAGTTCAAAGCCTTGCATGAAGAAAAGCCTTTTTTAGTATACATTACTTTACATTTTCTTCACAAATCGTTGATTCCTGTACTAGTGCAGGAAGACTGCACTAAGTGCAAGATTGATTTTTCGCAAGAAAGATACCTTTATATATTCAGGATTGAAGGGGCCCATTTTTTGGAAACTATTAAGGTGTCTTTACTGAAAGAAACACATTCTCAAAAGCTAATCAATATTTAGCTAGAGAGGTTTCTCCTCTTTATTTCTGAATCTCTTTTGCAAGTACATTTCTTCTTGTTCTAGCCTCAAATTATTTTGATGGTTTGAGTTTCATATTTCTTCTCTAAAGATTGATTCTGAAATTCTTCTTTTCAAAAGTAGGAGTTGAGATTAGAAATATTCATACCATCTTTGGCATTGCCTGTGCTTCGTCTCTAAGTTTACGAATCCCCCGGGTTGACAATTAAGTGTTGAGGATTTTTACTTAAGTGTAATTCCCGCACCCAACATTTTGGTGCCATTGCCGGGGAGGCGATTTGATTTGGTAAGAATTTTCTGATTGTATAATAGAGGTAAGTTTCCTTTATTTTTGCAAGTATTTTTGAAGGAGTTTTTACTGGTGTTGATTGATTTCTGACAGCATTTTTAATATAAATTGTTTCGATATTTTTCTTTCTTTTTTTGAGATGAATGCCTAGGAAATGTAAGGGTTTGAAGCCCACTAAGGGCCAAAATAATTTTTCTAACATTTGGTCTCCTTCTGCAAGTAGGAAGCCCAATTCAATCCAAACCCATCACGTAGGAACAATCCACCTAGATTCTGGTACTAACGAGCTCGGGTATGAATCAGCTTTGTGAAGCGACCTGACGAAAATAATGACGGGGCAGAAAGGAGATCATTTGGAAGGAGATGGTGACAACCGGAGGTAAGTGAAGGACAATCTACTTTTGTGTTTCCAATTGTGGATCTGGCTGCTTGTGTCACGGATGAAGAATATTCCACCAATCGGCTCTCCCTCATTTCCATGGTAAAGTTCATGAGAACCATGAGCTCTCTTATTTGAGTTCGATATTTTTTGTGTAGAAGTTAAAGTTATACGATTGAGGCTCGGAAGCTAAGATTATTTCTGTTACCCTCAGGACTTAGTTTTGCGGCCCGGTTTATGGGGTTAGGAGGAAACACTGCAAATTTTAAAGGACCGGATGAGGAGGGTATTTTTGTATACAAATATCGAGAATATTTTAAAACTAGGGACATGCGGGATGAAATTTTTACGATCATATCTGAAGATGATGATGAAATGCTTGAAGATTATTTGGAAAGATTTACGTATATTTTACAAAGGTCAAAACTTAGGCTTGATCCCAATAATATTAGAACCTTGTTCTTAAGAGGACTTCATGATATTTTTCAAAACAATTTGAATGCAGTAGGACAAGGTGATATTTCTGAAAGCAAAATTTTGATCAAATTTGTGAATTGTAGGAAATTTTCAGGGAATCGGTATAGATCTGTGGTAGAGGAACTCAAAACAAAAAAAATAGAAAAATTGAATCTACTAATGCTATGATTATTGGACTAGAAATAAAATGGAAAACATGAAAATTGATATAATGAACAACATTCTCTTAAACAATTAGATCTTTAAAATTTCAACAAAAACTTATGAAGGAACAAGGGTCATTATGTATTTTATGTCCTAAATGTAGAAATGACATCCCCAAGAATTCCCTCTTAACTTGAAAGAAACTAATAAGTGTGCTATTTGTGCGAGAGAAGACCATATCTGAAAAATGTCCCTCTATCTTGGACTTCGCGGTATTTACAGTGACACGAGAAGGCTGAAAAATTGTATGTTATGGGAGAAAGACATTGGCCTCGGGTAGGTTCGGGTATGGCTCCACGAGTTTCCTCGCACTATTTTGGTTGTAATCCACATGCATGATGTATCTGACTCTCATCGGTGTGGCGGTACTGGAAATCGGTATCAGCATGGGAAACCTTCCCAACCATGGCAACGGGGTTGGAAAGGCTAAATCATTCTACATATTCCTACCGGCCATACGACCATATCCATCTACACACATGTACCTTATCCAATGCCTCAACTTCAAAGTCGAGACTACCCCATTACCTTTACCTCCACCCTTCGAGCCTCCTCGATTGCACCAACAAACCTACGCCCCGATCCTAATAATAATAATAATAAGCGGTGCAAATGATCCATGTAACAAATTCGCCATTACCATTCGAATACTAGTTTATTCAGGTTGAGTTCATGATATTCAATTTTTATCGGGAAGGAGTAGCAATACTGAGAAAATCGACAACCTATGGTGATTGTTGAGAGAAAGGGGAAAAGGAAACTCTTAACCATTCTGCGAAAATTATCATTAAGTAGCCCTTACCCTCTGAATCCTTGCCATCTTCTTCGGTTAGGCTCCCTTTCCGAGAGGCTAATGTAAAAAGAAAGAGGGGCACATTTTACGAGACTCATTTGGCATTGGAACTACGAAATATTTTCATTAAGATACCTTTGCTCCAAGCCATTAAAGAGATCCCCATTTGTACCAATATTAGGAACTGTTGTCTCGAAACCCTAGGAGAAGATATTGGAACCCCAACTATTCGTTGGTAGGAAAGCAGAGCTAATGACGGGATGTGTGTCTGTGGAAAAATATCTTTGATCTGCAAACCACAGTGTTGTCACAATTCGGATTGGTAATGTCCTTGTCTCTAATTTTATTATAGACCTGGGGGCAGCCATTAATGTAATGACTAAGAAAACCATGGATCAACTTCAGTTATCTCTCATCTTCACCCTACTCCTTGTGCTTGAATTAGCAGATAGATCTAAAATTAAGCTGAGGTATTGGACGATGTGATCATCTCATTGGATTCTTGGGAATATCCTGCTGATTTCATTGTGCTTCAGCCAAAGAAATCGATAGGAGGAAACCTCTTGATCTTGGGTCGACCATGGTTTGCTACAGCCGATGCATATATTGGATTTCGTTCCAGAGATATGTATATTTCACATGGAGATTCTACGAAGAAAGTTACCTTATACCCCCTTGCCAGATCCATTCAAGACCTTCGAGACACTTTATGGTTGGAACAAAGAAGTGATGAGGAGACTCAGTCTGTTTCTCTTATTCATCATTATCTTGGGTCTTCCATGAAAGATGAGATTCAATATTTCTGAACAATCTGGGCTTACCATGCCTAACCCAGAATAGCAGGCTAGATTTTTAGCCTAGATTTCCAAGAAAACCATGATTCTCATTCTTCTATACCATTTTGTTTGACCACTCCTTTGAGTACTTTGAAGCCTCATATTACTCTTGTTGATATTAGTCCTGGTAAGTCTTTGCATATCAGTTCAAATTTAGACCCATCTCAGCAAGAGCAACTTGTGAATTTGTTGCAAAACCATCTTAGTGCATTTTCTTGGGGCTATGAAGACATGGAAAGGGTATCCCTCGAAAAATTGTACACATCATATTTATATTTAGGAAGAAACCCAGCTTGTCCGACAACCCCAAAGACGAATTAATCCAGCTCTAAGAGATGTCGTGAAAGAAGAAATACATAAACTTTTATATGCTGGTTTTATCTATCCTATTTCTGATAGCCGGTGGATCTATCCATTAGTGCTAGTGCACAGAAAGATGGAAGGTGGCATATTTGTATTGATTATTTTGAATTAAAAAAATTCACTCTCAAATATTACTTCCCTCTCCCTTTCATTGACCAGGTGCTTGATACCCTTGTAGGAAATAAATATTTTTCCTTTTTGGATGGTTTTCGGTGGCTATAACCAGGGTCTGATTGCTCCCAGAAGATTAGGATAAAAATGCATTTACATGCCCATGGGGTACCTTTGCTTATAAATTGCTTCTCTTTGGATTATGTAATGCTGCGGCTACCTTTGAAAGGGCATTCTTGGCTATTTTTTCTAATCTTGATTTTTGTGAAATTTGTATGGATGACTTTTCTGTGTTTGGTAATTCTTTTTGGAAGCTCTCGAAAATTTGGAGAAAGTACTTCTTCATTTAAAGAAGCCCACCTTGTTTTGAGTGACCAAAAATGTAGATTGAATTGAAAATCGAAAGGGAGTGGTACTTGGCCATTTGATTTACGACAAAGGTATCCGGGTTGATCGAAATAGTCGAAATCATTTTGCATCTTCCTGGATTTGAGATATAATGAGCAACGTGAACTACCTCAAAGAAAGATAGTGGATCAGAATGATGCGATTTGGGGCTTTCTTTTCCTATGAAATGAAAGTCACTCTTTCCAACCAAATAACCATTCACGACCCCCACGAACAAATAGAGTTCCTTCGGTGCATCCTCGGATACGTAGGGGTTTCCAAACACTACACCACACATCGGTAATGACACGGTAATCTGCACTTCATCGATCTAATTTGCACTAATGGCATATCTTATCTTACACTACCATGACATAAATCCTTATTTACCCATAGCGGATAGCCAATAGTTGATTTAAGGGTCGATGCTAGGTAGGTGTCATCCAAGTGTTCTTGCACTTTTATGCTTTTCTTGAACTTCTATCACGTCCCAATACGAGGTATATTGTTTCATCCACAAGGCCACGGTCATCGGAGTCCACCCGATGCGCTGGGAACCCGCGAGTCACGTACGAGTAACCCCGAAGATGCCAACCATAAGTCTTACGCAACGGGAGTATTCAACCGAGCGGGAGATGAGGATGCAAAGGAGTAGTATGGCCAAACCTACTGGATCTATTTGATTGATTGGATCCAACTCGAGGAGGAATTGGAGGAGGAGTAAATGCATAACCGAGTCTTACGCTAAAAAGTGCATATGGCTAGTTAGTAGTACCTTATGGCTTGAATTATAAGTCCGTATGGGCTTGACCTACTTAATTTTATGTTGATAAACTAACCTTCATTAAGTGAGCGGGCATAAAATGGTGAGCGAGAGACCGCCTCGATCAAAGCATATTAGATAAGTTCCGTCGGTATATGATTCTACCAATTTTTCACTTCACGGACAAAAGGATAGCTTGTATATATTTATTGAAGAGAAGAGCATTGACTCTTACATATCTCTTTTTAGATTTATTGAAAAGAAAGAGCATACTGAAATGAGTAAAGGTCGAATAGAAGTAGCGATATAACGTCTTAGAGAACTGATAGGTAAAGACAATAGATAAAGAATTCGCCCGATAGCTAGTAATCCCATTGACGGAGGCATTAATTGGCAGGAAATTTGGTTGCCATAGGTTCAAATGATATCCGATTCTAAAAAGAACCTTACTACCTATCTATCGCGAGAGCGGGTTCCATATTGTAGGCGGAAGGCATAAATTCAAAGGTAGATCCTAGACAACAGTGGCTAGGCTATTCTTGCTAACAATTAGTTACGGTAAGTTGTATCCTTCTTATCAATCAAGCATTGCAGTAAATGTATAGTAATTAACTTGATAGAAGAGAGAACACTAGCTTGCACTCCTCGTGGTGTAGAGCCCTAGAAGACCCTCTATCCATAGCGAGGGCTAGTATCCTTTAGTCATTTTGTGCATTCTAAGAACAATGTTATGTAACAAGAATTAGTGGCACGATTGATTCCCTAATGAGATAAGAAATGGCTCGAAAATAATATCATTAACCGTGCCCTACGAGCTACATTTATTTCTTCTCAAGGTAAGTGGTATTCCGAGTTTTTCCCCACATGGATTTGTTGTATCACTTACTGGAACATGTAGGAAGGTGAGCTCTACTCCCCGGCCAGTGTGTTTGACTGCTTGATGGATATAGCTATTATCTCATGTGAGCATGCATTTTTAGTAGCTCTAGGTGTTGGGCTAACCTAGGGAGAGTTATCAATATTATGTATTTCTAGTTTCATGTGTAGGAAATAGAATGTAGCTTAGGAAAGAGAAATGATTAGGAGTTGTAGTCGGTATGCTTAGTAGTGAGAGTTAGAACTTCACTTATAGGTGTCTTATATATTGAAGAGTAATAAGTAAGAGTAGGAAGCTTTATTAGTAGGGTTTATGTATTGAATAGTAAGTGTAGGAACTTGACTTCTATTACTAGTTGTAGTAGGTAAAAGTAATAACTAGTAAGTTGCTTTTGTAGTAAAGTGTCTTTAGGAGCTACAAAAGTAGCTTAGAGAAGATAACTTCTCCTCTTTTACGACTTCTAGCTAAGGATAGTTAGTTTTCTTGGTCCACGACTTTCCAACAATCTTTTGAAACATTGAAGGAAACGTTGGTGCGAGTGCCGATTTTGAGAGGTCCAAAGCTGGTCCCTGCCCTTTCATATTTCTTTTGATGTGAGACACAAGTACAGCCCGCGCATATTTGGGACAAGAGGAAGACAAGCAATCCTATCACTACTACATTTGAAGCAAATTCCGACACATTTCGACGACACCGACCCGAATGTCGGAAATTTTCCCAAATTTTTTTCCGTACGCCGGCAGTCACTATGCGAACGTACATGAAAGGTTAATGGCAATACGAGCACTTAAACTAGTGTCGCAATTACGGCGTTTAAAGGAAGACGTCGCAATTGCGACACCATGACGAAGCGTCGCTATTGAGATGACTCTAAACGTCGCAAGCTGCACGACACGATGTCAGAGTGTCGCCATTGTGACGTTTGGGCTTAGATTCTAATAGTGACGCCTTTTCAGCCGTCGGTATAGCGACGAGTTATTTTCGCGCTACATAAAAATACCAAACTTATATGGGCCCTACACCAAAAATTTAAAACTTATATGCGCGCTACATAAAAAATGTTTCGTATTTGTTGCGATAGCTACGTTTGATATCACACGCGCATTCGCTCTGTTCTTGCGGGGCGGCGTTGCCCTCGGCATTCGCGCTCGGCTCTTATAACGAACAACATTTGCCCTCGGCATTCGCCCTCGGCGTTTGCCCTCGGCTCTTGCGAGCCGACGTCGCCTCGGCTCTTGCATATTGTTCTGCTGAGGCCCTTCCTCACATAGTAGGGTTGACTCTATTTGGGTTTTTTTGGTCCAATTCCATTGGATTGTGTTCGTGCAGCAAGGGTTTCTCTGTAGATGGCAAAGTCAAGATTCAATACCTCTCTATTATCTTCATCACCCAATACGAGATTTAAATTTTTCCCAAAGAAACGCTTATTAATTTGGCGACCATTATTTCTCCCTACTTTAAAAAACCCTACATTTAAATGAAAACAAGCATTGCATTTCAACTACAAAAATCTGTTAGTGTTCAAATGTACATGTGTGCTACGTGCCCGTACGATATCACGCGCGCATTCGCCCTGCGCTCTTACGGAGAACACCATTCGCCCTCGACGTGCGCCCTCGGCTCTTGCGAACGACGACCGCCTTCAACATTAGCACGAGCTCTTGCGGAAACGGCGTTTGCCCTCGGCATTCGCCCCGAGCTCTTGCGAGAACAACATTCGCCCTAGATTCGCCCTCGGCTCTTTCGGAGACGACGTCGCCACACGTGCGCCCTCGGCTCTTGCGGAGACGACCTTTTCCCTCGGCCTTCGCCCTCGGCGGTCGCCCTTAGCTCTCTTGCGGAGCAACATTCGCCCTCGAGGCGTTCGCCCTCAGCTCTTGCAAAACAACATTCGCCTCGGCTCTTGCAAAACAACATTCGCCCTCAGCTCTTGCAAAATGGTAAGTTCTTCTTTGCCAGGCCTTCCTCCTATAGTAGGGTTGACTGTTTGGGTTTGGTCGGTATTGGATTGTGTTGGCGTTTGTATGGTTTTCTCTAGATGTCGAATCGAATTCAATACCCTCTTATTATCTTCATCACCCAATACGAAGATTTAGAGAATTTTCCCCGAATAAACGCTTATTCAATTTGGTATGCATTATTTATCCACTGCTTTAAAACCCTACATTTAAATGGCAAGCATTTGCATTTCAACTACAAAAATCTATTAGTGTTCAAGTGTACACATGTGTGCATCACTTGTGTAGGGTATTCACTTTCCACTTTCACATTATCCAAAGAATGTGTGCGGTATAGTTCATATTTTTTGTGATTTAGATTGCCTTGAAAAAGGAAAGGTAAATTATTTCCATGGAAAAAGAAGGTTTTCCATTTTTATAGGTTGTTTGGACTTACGTGGAAAAATTTATGGTATGCCTTTCATATTATGTAGTTTAAATTTGAATTAATAGATTATTCTACATGAAAATATAATTACCTATGTGATGTCCTTCATCGCTACAATTAAAATTATAGGCTTTCAATTTCCTAGACTCTAACTCATCTAATGCTAAATTCTAGGTTCTCATTGGTGGATCACTCTTCCATTGATTTCCTTTCCCTACCTGGATCTTGTCATACTTTAAAAGTCATCGATGATACATATATTATTTCAGGTATCCCCAAAGGCTTTATAGTAGAACATATTGTGAAGTTTTTTGACACTTGAGGATTCTTTTTAGAACTGCAACGTGGTCTATGCTATCGAGTTATATATCAAGCAACTTGTCCTTAATAACCACACTATGAGGTAGGTTCAACCGGTTTTGAACTTGTTGGGACATAGCATATGAAGTTGTGTGATCCATATCACGGAGTCTATTATGGTGAAAAAAGTGAAGACATGTAATGATAGTTATTATGTTAACATTCTTAGAAACATTTTCGAAATTATCCATGCTATAAAAGATGTCAAAATTCAGTGGTGTACGTACTCGTAGCTAATAGATAATAATAATAATATAAAAAAATCACAACTTTATTCTTGAAATATGATTGTTACACATTGGTAACCCTGGTTCATGGGTCTTATCACCCAAAGATTGCAAAACAAACTTAAAATATAAATTAAACCAACATGAGAATCCAAGCTAGGGTTTCTACGACAAAATCATGCCATAACACCGGCATTTTTTGAAACCCAAATTTGAATCCATCATAAGTAATACAATGCAAACTCGGATAGTTTTTATTTTACATGTTTGCATGCTACACTATTCTCTGTCTAGATATCATTTTTTTAAATGGAACCATTAGTACGAGCCCACGGTCCTTTTTATGTGAAAAATTTCAGCTCTATTTGAGCTCTTTTTTGCTCCACCACCTCCATAAACCGAGTGTTACACGGGGTCTCGCCCCCCCACCTAGAGGTCTAGATTCCCTCGCCCCCTCGCGCTCACGGGGTCTTGGGGACTTACAGGGGATGTTTCCTTCACGCCCCCTCACGTCCCCTCACCGCCCCTTTTAGTTTTATGGTTTCGTGTTAAATTTGATGTGCCCGCAGCATATTTGAGAATCCAAGTGATTCGATTTAGATGGTGACATGGTTAATCTTGATATATTCGTGCGAGAAGTTGGATGCGAGAGACTAGTGGGGCATTAACTTGAGCATTTATGCTCATTTATCGGTATGATGATATCATTTGATATTCATATGTTATGTTTTATGTTTTATGTTTCGAACATAACTTATTTGCGTTTAAGTTTATGTTTCGGACTTGAGTTGTAAACTTCGGTTTAAACTCTATTTTGAATCTTGATATAATATGTCATATGATATCTTAAACTTTATTTTCATTGTACATTGTTAGTAGTTACATTAATGATTATATAGTTACAAACTTACAAACTACAAACTTACATGCATGATTGTATGATGTATGTTTTAACTTTTAAATTTGTTTCAATTATATGATTCATCGTTCATCGATTTGTAATTTTATCATTTATGATTTATACTTTCATGATGCGAGTGTATGATAGTAGTATATACATTCCCCTTGCAAAAATATAGTTACATTTTAAATATTAAATTTTATAATTTTTATGACCCCGAAACGTCCCCCGTTTCACGAAAATTGGTAGGGAGCTTTTCCATAGACGCTCCCGGCGTCCCTGCGTCCCCTCGCTCCCACCTCCGGGGGACTTGGTGGAACATTGCCATAAACATATGCAAACATATATCATGATCTTGAGTCCATTACATATGTATGTGCCAATGTTCCATAATCTGCCCCATCATCAATTTAAGAAATTTCCATTGACTATCAAATTATGGAGAACTTTTTTTCTTTTAACATTTGGCTCAAAATCGGGGACCATCTTCGTATGAGGTGAATGAGAACTATAGATATTTGAAGAAGTAGATTAGTGCCTTTTCCTGCGGCCATGGAGTCATATACGGTCATCCATCACAAAAATTTGTCTTGTTCATTCTCACCTTGAAAGTTGCAAAAATCATGCCCTAATTGAAACGACACTAAATTTGAAAGATATAATAAAAATGCACAAGCTAGAAGTGCCTAATGTACAAAAGGAAAACCTTCCTACCTACCCTAAGCTGAGACAAATTTTGATTGAATAGGAAACATGATATTTCCTATGGAGTTGATCCAACAACTTGTTAAATGTATGGGACTAAATCATGCATTTGATTTCCGAGGAAACATGCGCATGAAAGAAAAAGTACGAAAATTAATGGAAAATCCATACATGCCACTTATAAAAACTACTGCAGAAAGGTCAAAAAATACTTAAGGCCTTAGCAATTTGAATCCAAAAATGACAAAACGAGATTAGTGAAAACACGAGAGTGGTGTGGGTGAACAACATAAATAAAAAGTGAAGATACCTTTCCCCAAGATGCCTTTGTCACGGGTGTATGAAAACATGTTTCCTTTCCCTTTATACATGCGAGTAGATCATTATAGGTATGGTGTTTTCCCGAGAATAGGAGAAGCCTACTTAAATATATCATTTGTGGATTGAATGTTTGAGTGCCTTAATGTGCGATGACATGTTTCCGGAATTTGAATTCAATGCGAGGCATATTTGAAACTCTAACTCTTTGTCTTCGGTGTCTTATTAGAAATTATTTTAGTTTCATTTTGTGTTTTCAAAGTTAGATATTGTTTTCAAGTTTTTACATTTATAATTTTTTATTGCGATGTGGCGGGCCCGAAGTCGGAGCGAGTGCGGGGAACAACCCGAGACGGGATGATCGCGGGAAAGGGCCGGCGGAAGAACATGTAAAGTGCGGCATTGCTCTATCTTTAGGTATTTTAGTTATTTACATAATTGAAATAATATTAATTTTTGTTCAAATATCTGCGGACACCTAGCCATCTGAGTACGCTTTGATGATTCCCTCTTTGAGGAAGAGCTTTTTTCATCTATCTCAGAGTGTTGTTGCAAAAAAAGGCACGAATGCAACGTTGGAATTTAATGCTTTGATAGATGCGCCTCAAACACATGAAACGAAGAGAGGATACAACATGTATGAGGCGGCTAAATAGATATCGAGTAATAAAAAGTCAAAAGGATATTTTTTATTCTGCATGAGATGAATTGTGATAGTTTGATTTTTAATTTTTACATTGACCCAAACTAACAAAAAGTTCTTTTGTATGTAGCGTCTTCTAGCATTTGCTGAACCGGTGTTGGTGGTAGTGGGACACAAGGGTGGTGCCCAACGAAACCCTCTCGTACACCTTATACTCCTTTAGGTGCTAGCCAAAAACACCACCTTTGGTGACACCCGACCAAGCTAACGACGTGTTGGCAATGATGAGGCCGATATGGCCGGCTACATTGTGCGTTTCCTGGAGCTACCGTGTCGGCTCCACGGGGACCATTAATGGCACGTTGTTGGTGAACGATGAGGGTGTCCCTATAAAGCATGTCTGACTCCCGGAGTAAATTTTAATATTTTAACTATTTCATGTACTTTATCTAAAACATATTTATCATGATTTTTATTTTTAAATTAATGATAATATCTTCTTTTCTTTTGGTTTTATTACGTAGCGGAAACAGTAGGTTCTACGAGTTGCGAGAACATGCGTTGGTAATTTGTGCTCATACGTACGAGTGCAAATTCCCGGAATTCCAACTTTGAAAAAAGAACTTTTAGATTATCTAGAAGCCCTTTTTGGGGTCGGCACATTTGACGAAACGGTAGCTCGGTGGCCGTGATGTTGTCTTCGAGGGACACATGGACGCAATTGCAATTTAACCCTAGATATGAGCGTCCTCTAGGCGGATTTGAGAGAGTGAGTGGAGAGCATTCATCCATGATGGAAAAGAAAAGGGAAAAGAAGAAGGAAACATGCCAAGCGGACATAATTAATTACAACTTTAATTCAATAACTTTAATTTTCTTTATGTCTAAAATAAAAGTGTGCTACGTCATATACGACTTAAATCTTTTGATGCTAGGTTTCACGACACCTCAAAGGCAACCCAAAGCTAGGATAGAGAAAAGGGCCATCACAAGCTCGGCCGGGGTGGCTACTTGAAATTAGGCACGAAAATTGTAATTAAGTAAGTAAACATCTTATAATTAATTGTATCGCCTTCAGCGTTTTTGTAATCCTATCGGATATGATTAAAAATACACAATCATATATAATGTAGGGTGATGACTTTGGAACAATAACTACGAGAGGAAGATAAAAATATTGCTTTCCGTTTTGGCTATCAAGTTGTAGTTGAACGTACGCAGAAGCTTGGGGCGAGGGTCCCGAATCTACGATACTTTGATAGGTAAAACATTAACCTTGATATTTTTGTTTTAGATCACATAAATTTAATGTCCCAACAACTTTGTTTAAATCGGGGGAGCAACACTACGGCGAGGTAAATAACCCGAGTTTTAGAGCCGAGATGTAGATGATCCTCTCGTGCAACTTTGATCATTGTTGTAGTGGGGGCAGAGTAAGAGCAATCTTTAACCTTTATCGGTGGTAGTGACGGTAATTAATTTCCACTTATAATTTTTTCTAATTATACCTTGATGGTTGTCCTTATAACGTTTTTTGTTTAAATGACAAAGAATGTTTCCCTTGAGATCTTACCACCGAGAGGAAGAACGAGCCTTGATCCCATGGCGACAAGCCCAATTGCACGAGGTAAATAATCTCATTACGATTTTTTTTATTAATATTGCGAACTAGTTCGGTGATATTTAAAAACTAATAATTAAAATTTAATATTATGTCTGTTTTGGAGGCGATGCCCGTCGGCTGGATGAGACAGAGACATCGTGACAATGCAACTAGATAGGCGGCGACAATTGGTGCACCGGGTAAATAATCTCATTGCAATTTTTTTTGTGTATTAGAACTAGTTAGTGATATTTAAGCCCCGACAATTAAAAATTGTATGTGTCTGTTTTTGTAGGCGATGCCCGTCATTTGGATGAGCCCGGACATTGTGAATACACAACTAAGGTCGGCGGAGTGCGGGTTGAAAACGAAACGGAGCGAGCAAATGATATTGATGATGTAATTAGGAGCTTTAAAAAATAGGAAGAAGAAAAAAGAAAATTTGACAATTTAAAATATTGTATTATTATAAGACAAACGTTACCATACTTGGAACATTTTTTTGCGTTATATAAAGAACTCATTTATCATACTATTTTATGTCAAGCATTAATTGCAATGTTTCCTTGCGTACTTTTTGTTGAATTGTTTTTTTACTAGTTATTGAATATTTTTTTTTATGCTCATGAAAGTAAAAAATGAAATATAGATTGGGTATTGGGAATTGAGAGTGATGTGAGTGGGGGGGAGGGGCCATGAAACTTCCACCTTCACGTGGTTATTTTGTTTAGTAGAGAATAATTTATTGGAGCGATTTAATCTTGGAGCAAACCTCCCTTGATCAGTATTAACAACAAAAAGTCAACTGTTGACTTAGTTGCTACTCTTTCGGATCGTGGGAGGCTTGTTCCAAGTTCATGCGACTCGATAAATTGTTCTTGAAACGAAAAGAAGGGAGCTTATTCGGGTATGTTTTGACATTTTCAACATATGTTCTAACATTATCATAAGAATGCATCTTAGAGTAAAAATACTACATCAATTACTTGTATTTATTGTATAGATAATGATGGATTTTGATTGACTTGGCCGGTGCGGTACAAATCCTCTTGCGTCGTAAGCGATACAACTTGTCGACGGTCATGTCCGGGATATTTTTGCTTGTGCGCTTGACCGAGTTCGTAATGTCACATTTTGTAAGTTCCTTTACGGTTCATAATTCAATATTAAACATTCACGATTATTATCTAGGTTTTTTGTATGTGTTTTTTCATCTATTTGATTATGTGACTATGCATGTTTCTGTTGTTCACTATGATTTCTCCCATTACCCCTCCCCGGGATGGGCTCAGGCTTTATTGTTACACAGGTTACTTTATTGTTACTATGATTTCTCCATTTACGATTTCATAGGTTACATCATGTAAAGTTGTCGATCTCGGAGTTGGTGATGAGCTTTAGTTCTCAGTTTGGGGCTTTTCGATATTTTCTCCCTCATGTCCATTCTTTTGCATCACCTCGTTGTTTGAGCATGCACGATTGTCTACCACTTGTACCAATTGGCACATGTCAATCTGCGAGTGGTGCCACATTTCACCTATTTTCGGTGAGTTTAAGGTTTCTCTAACATAGCTTGATCCGATTGAGTGCAACTTGAATATTGTCACATAATACTTATGGTTTGGATTGATGAGCATGTTAAGATAGTTTGGTTGATTCATAAGAACCACCCTTAAATCTCCCTTCACTCTAACACACGGAAAATAAAAATTTCTTTGACGAACGGAAGTTTCCAATACTTTGAAAACAAACTTCTATTCCTTAAATAACTCAAAAAAAAAACTATTACACTACTTCCTCACTTAAAGGAGGATTACAAAATTATGGCTACAAAACGCAGTGCATAAAAACAACTCCTTTAATACTGAACAAAACAGAGCATGCACCTCTTGTCTCTAAGACACTCTGCTTGTGTTTTCCCTTTCGCAACTGTTGTCCATACACACACTTAAAAATTTTTCAGTTTTTCACTTTTTACACCTTCTTATGTGATAAAAAATTTAAATATTTAATACATAAAAAAAAAACTACCGAGCTTTTTCGACCTTTTTTTTTTATTTTTATATACGGACATATAAAACATATTATAATAAACCCTCTTTTAAAAAAAATAAAATTAAAACTAAATTCTATGGCCCACCTTTCATTTCGCATATGATATATATATAACATATGTATATATTAAACTATAAAAAAACATTAAAGAACCTTTAAGTCGGACTTCAAAAGTCTAAATAGATTGAATTTCAAAACCAAATTCGCGTTCCAAAATGGAGATCTTTGGCAATCACTAATTTTAACTCGGGTCTCAATCCAATGTTAACCTTTTTATAAAAAATTCGAATTAGGTTTGAGTTTTGATTCCCTTCAATTTCATGCGATCCAATATTAATGCTCCATGTGTCCTCCTTTTGAATTTACAAAGGCGGCGGGTAAATTTCTGTTTGTTTAATTTACGGTTGGTGAATTGCGTTAATGTTGGTACATTGTGTTTAAATACAATCTGTACGGAGATAGGACAATGGTAAGTCTACAAAAAAACTTGCGGTGCCTAATCTTTGAATTAAATTTAAATTAATACGAAGCAACCTCCCAAAAAAAATATGTTAACCTTTGCCTTAAATCAACTACTGTTGTGACGAGTTGAAGTTAAAATTCAACGGCACGGGGTTTAATAAGTGAGGGTGTAAAGGTAACTTTTTGTCGATGGTCTTGGATTAAGATCATCTATTCATTTTTGTAGGGTCTTATGGTGTTTGGTTTTTTGGTTTTGGGTTGGTTTATTGAGTCTAAGATAGTTTTGAGTGAAAAAATTGCTATCGAGTGATAAAAATTTTGGTTCTTTTGTCAAAATTTATGAGCTTGTTAGGAAATACAAAGCGGCAATGGATTTCATGTCTTAAATTTGTGGAAAATAATTTGAAATGAAACCTTTTTGTTTAGGTTGTTACTGACGGTGAAAACCCCATTCAAATTACTAGGGGCATTGACAGAGACAATAAAGGCCCTTGTTTCGGAACTCAAAATTTTGTCGAAAAGGGAGGTACTTGACTTGCCTTTTTGAGTAATTTGGTTTTCCTTTTGCTGATGGTTTAAGTGTATCTAATTGAATTAGTTGCCTAAGGTATTTTTGGTTGCAAAATCCCTTTTCATTTTTCATACGGTATTGGCCTTGTGGAATACATTTGATTGTGTGGTCTTGTTAGATCTACAACATTTGTAGTTGCCTTTGTTTAGTCTTATGGCCGAGGTGCACTTTATTATGGAAATAGTTGATGCAATATTGTCATTTAATCTGCTATGAGGTAGCATGTTGAGAAGTTTTTGTGGAAACATTTGGTATTCAAAATGACACTTGATCCTATACGGCATCATGCACTTGACTTCAAAATTTATATTCGAAGTGTGCCCGGACAATTCTTACGAAAATTTCAAATATTTAGGTTGTTTTAAACCATTATCTTTTTCATGTATTGGATCTTTGAAAATGTGAAAAAGACTTTGGTATGAGGCTCCAAGCTGGTGAATAATTTCCGGCCACAACAACCACTTCGAAGACATGATTTAGAAGTAGAACAAATGTGCTTATGAAGCATAGAAAGATATCTTTGATACATTATCGATGTTTGGCTAGGGTTATTTTTGGAGAAAATAACTCCTTATTCTAGAATAGTGATCTTCAATACAAGTAAATGCCGAGGAGAGAGAGATCATCGTGTGACGCAACAAAACTGAAATTGGACCCCAAGAGGTACAGTGTGTCTACAATCGACGTGTCGACATTTTCCCTTGAGTGTACCCCCGTTCATTTCCTCCCGGCTGAGTCTTAATTGACTTCTTCTTTCTTCGGGTTTATTTATCAAATTCGTAGAATTTGATAAATAAATACTATCCACAATAGTTGGAATTTAATTTATATTCCCGACTTTATATTCATCTCAATCCCTTATAACCAATGTTTAACTTTCAACACTTTGTATTTATACTCCACGTTTCTTTTTAAATAAATAACTTGTAATGAAATTTCAGCTCTATATTTCACCACCCAGCCTTACAACAATCACGCTCCAGACTTATGCTAATTATCCGCCAATCGTTTAATTAAACAATTTCATTATACTCCGGCCCCACCTATATATCAATAACCAATCAAACACTCGTATCGTACCTGGCTATCCTCCGCACACCTTAGTTAACCTCCGGGCAAGTTCAACGTGCGACCACCGTCCGATGGCCCTTCTCCAAATCAACGACTCTTGGCAATTTCGCTCGGCTTCCAATGTCGGGCTTTAACGTGCGATGGCGCGGGTTAAACGGTGGTTTTCCGGGGGTCACTTTGCCACGTGTCGCATTCCCTATGGAATCACTCGCGAATAGGAAATACCGCCTACTCCGCAAAAGCGGTGCGATATGGGCAACCCGCTTTTGTGATTCCGCTCGTGGTTTTGGTAGAGGGCTTGACCACGGGTGCATGTCTGGTTCCGCTATCCTTTTGTTTGTTAACTCATGTCCAATCCTCGGGTCATGTTCCGAAAGCACAACAATTTTGTCTCTTTATTAAGCGGGATTTTAATATGTGTATTATCAAAGAAAACCAACACAAATTTTATAAGAAAATTGTTCAAAAGTCGAGCCCGCCGGACTTCAAACGGCGATAAACCATAATTCAAACCAAATTCGTGTTCCAAAATAGCCTGCTGACGTCGGCCAATTTTGTGACGCGAATTTCTTATCAAATTTGCCCTAATATTTTACGGGTCCGGATTTCCACTGCGCGAGCGGCCCAAACAAAGATCCGCTCCAATCAATTTCTGCCACGTGTCCTCAATAAAAACTTGCCCTGCTCCCGGCTGCGGGTGCATTCAATGGCGTTTAAGGTGATGGGACATGGATATGGCGATTTCATATCATTCGCATTAACATTTAACGCTGTTCAATTAAGTTTTCACATCAAATCTACATTAATTAATTTTTAATACTGTTCAAGATCGGACCTCCACTCCTCTGAGCGATTCCGCACGCTCCAATTTGATCCGGCCTTCGGCTCTCATTATTAATGATCAGAGATTCATTATGACGGCCGCCCTTTGATTGCATTGCAGACGGGTCGACATAAAAAATGGCGTTTAGCCATGGTTTTTCAGACAAGCCGGTTGCTGGATTACACTGTCTGGTAACTGTGACGATAAGGAGAAGTGGCCAGCGGAACTTCTCGCTTGTGACTTTGTCGCATATTTCATTCTCTCGGTTCGTTTCTCGTCTCTGCCTTCCTTGTTAATTGGAATTCTCGTGTCTTCGTCTCTTGTGCCCACTGCGCCTGAGATTGCACCTATGCCTCGCGTGCGTCATAGGATGCGTTGCCGCAGGGGGAGCACTAGAGGTCAATCCCGGCGCGCTCCCTCCAGCACCTCAACAGAGATGACTTCCGGCCAGTCCAGTGATTATTACTTAGGTCGATATCCAAATACTAGGAGTGGGCGGGGTCGGTTTGTAGCATCTGGCCACCGTATGGATTCCCCTGCTCCTGGCTTCCCCACCGCTAGTTCACCTTCTCCCACGACGCGCACTGCGCAATTTTCCTTTGATTGCACTCTCAACCGCCCACGAATCACAGCTGTAGTCACTGTGGTCTTCCGGCGAGGGAGGCCCAAACGGAGGAAGAATGCACCCGTCCGGCGGGTCTGAGCTCGGAAAAATCTGGCCAGCATTCGGGCCTTCAGGAGGGGAGCCGTGGCATGCATGTGGAGGTAGCACCTAGCGATCCCGGACCTTCCGAAGGATGGTGCCGAATCGTGGAGGAACCACCGGAGGAGTAGTTTGGTTAATTTGTTTTTCTTACTTAGCAGGCCCACTTAATTGGGTTGCTTTTAGATTATTTTACTGTGCTGGACCTTTGTAATATTTTTGAATTCTGTAAATTAAACGTTCAAGACTGGTTTCCCCGTATGAGGGCAGTCTTCTTAATTTTTTTATTTTTTGATGACAAATTTGCCATGAGTCTGGCCAGGCAATGTTTTTGACTTCGGTGTAATTTTATTCACAATGTTAATAGATTAACTTTACTTAGAATTCTCACATTATTAGCATTTTTCTTGATCTGTTCAAGGAATTTGGGTACTTTAATTTGTATTTGTAACAATGGACGTCGGTACTCTATCTGTTGCTTTACTATTCTACATACTGCTATTTCACTTTCTTATAGATGCCTCGGGCATATTTGGATGCTTTCTCAGATTGTCGATAATCTCCATGTGGACCGTTACTGGGTTTTATATCATGTCCCTCTATATGACATGGGGTATTTTTCTATCATTGTCTGGGGTGGGACTTCCACTTTTCTGGATGGATATTTGGGTTCCAATCTTCAGATGTGAAAATGTAATGACTTCATGGACTTTTTTACTTCATATAATATATTCAAAATAGCATTTTTTCTCTTTTGAAAAAAAAATGATTAATGTTTATCATTCTGCCTTCAAAACTAGCGATGCTGGTCTATGTTGCTGGTTTATTGATATGGTCTGATGGTCTTTTTATATTTTGGACATATCACACTCCTCACATGATTAGCGTTTTCTCTGTTCAAGGATTTTGGGTACTTTAATTTGTATTTGGAACAATGGACGTCGGTACGTACTCTATCTGTTGCTTTACTATTCTACATACTGCTATTTCACTTTCTTATAGATGCCTGGGCATATTTGGATGCTTTCTCAGATTGTCGATAATCTCCATGTGGACTGTTACTGGGTTTTATATCAAGTCGCTGTATGTGACATGGGGTATTTTTCTATCATTGTCTGGGGTGGGACTTCCACTTTTCTGGATGGATATTTGGGTTCCAATCTTAAGATGTGAAAATGTAATGACTTCATGGACTGTTTTACTTCATACAATATATTGAAAACATCGTTTTTTCTCTTGTGAAAAAAAAAATGATTAATGTTTATCACTCTGCCTTCAAAACTAGCGATGCTGGTCTATGTTGCTGGTTTATTGATATGGTCTGATGGTCTTTTTATATTTTGGACATATCACACTCCTCACATGATTATCGTTTTTCTCTGTTGCAGGGTTTTGGGTACTTTAATTTGTATTTGGAACAATGGACGTCGGTACTCTATCTGTTGCTTTACTATTCTACATACTGCTATTTCACTTTCTTATAGATGCCTCGGGCATATTTGGATGTTTTCTCAGATTGTCGATAATCTCCATGTGGACTGTTACTGGGTTTTATATCAAGTCCCTGTATGTGACATGGGGTATTTTTCTATCATTGTCTGGGGTGGGACTTCCACTTTTCTGGATGGATATTTGGGTTCCAATCTTCAGATGTGAAAATGTAATGACTTCATGGACTGTTTTACTTCATATAATATACATATAATATATTCAAAATAGCGTTTTTTCTCTTCTGAAAAAAAAATGATTAATTTTTATCATTCTGCCTTCAAAACTAGCGATGCTGGTCTATGTTGCTGGTTTATTGATATGGTCTGATGGTCTTTTTATATTTTGGACATATCACACTCCTCACATGATTAGCGTTTTTCTCTGTTCAAGGATTTTGGGTACTTTAATTTGTATTTGGAACAATAGGCGATCGGTCGGTACTCTATACGTTGCTTTACTATTCTACATACTGCTATTTCACTTTGTTATAGATGCCTCGGGCATATTTGGATGCTTTCTCAGATTGTCGAAAATCTCCATGTGGACTGTTACTGGGTTTTATATCATGTCCTTGTATGTGACATGGGGTATTTTTCTATCATTATTTGGGGTGGGACTTCCACTCTTTTGGATGGATATTTGGGTTCCAATCTTCAAATGTGAAAATGTAATGACTTCATGGACTGTTTTACTTCATATAATATATTCAAAACATCGTTTTTTCTCTTGTGAAAAAAAATATGATTAATGTTTATCACTACGCAGCCTTCAAAACTAGCGATCTTTGGTCTATGTTGCTGGTTTATTGATATGGTCTGATAGTCTTTTATATTTTGGACATATCACACTCCTCACATGATTAGCGTTTTCTATACGTTGAGGATTTTGGGTACTTTAATTTGTATTTGGAACAATGGACGTCGGTACTCTATCTGTTGCTTTACTATTCTACATACTGCTATTTCCTTTCTTATAGATGCCTCGGGCATATTTGGATGCTTTCTGCCAGTTGTCGATAATCTCCATGTGGACCGTTATGCTTGGGTTTTATATCAAGTCCCTGTATGTGACATGGGGTATTTTTCTATCACTGTCTGGGGTGGGACTTCCACTTTTATGAATGGATATTTGGGTTCCAATCTTCAGATGTGAAAATGTAATGATTTCATGGATTGTTTTACTTCATATAATATATTCAAAACAACATTTTTTCTCTTGTGAAAAAAAAAATGATTAATATTTATCACTCTGCCTTCAAAAATAGCGATGCTGGTCTATGTTGCTGGTTTATTGATATGGTTTGATGGTCTTTTTATATTTTGGAAATATCACACTCCTCACATGATTAGCGTTTTTCTCTGTTCAAGGATTTTGGGTACTTTAATTTGTATTTGGAACAATGAACGTCAGTACTCTATCTGTTGCTTTACTATTCTACATACTACTATTTCACTTTCTTATAGATGCCTCGGGCATATTTGGATGCTTTCTCAGTTGTCGATAATCTCCATGTGGACCGTTGCGCGGGTTTTATATCAAGTCCCTTTGTATGTGACATGGGGTATTTTCCACTTTTACATGGATGGATATTTGGGTTCCAATCTTGGATGTGAAAATGTAATGACTTCATGGATTGTTTTTACTTCATATAATATATTCAAAACGGCGTTTTTTCTCTTGTGAAAAAAAAAATGATTAATGTTTATCACTCTGCCTTCAAAACTAAACGTCTTTAGTCTATGTTGTGGTTTATTGATATGGTCGATAGTATTTACATATTTTGGACATATCACACTCTCACATGATTACCGTTAGCGTTTTTCTCTGTTGCAGGGTTTTGGGTACTTTAATTTGTATTTGGAACAATGGACGTCGATACTCTATCTGTTGCTTTACTATTCTACATACTGCTATTTCACTTTCATGGACTATTTCACTTCATATAATATATTCAAAACAACGTTTCTCGTCTTTTAAAATTTCAAATTTTTTTTTTAAAATTGAACCCTTCGTCGGTCTACCGACGCCTTGTAGACGTCGGAACTGCGACAACCCAGAAACGTCGGAAGAGAGACAGTATGAAAACGTCGGAAGAGCGACGTTCCAAATGTCGGACCACATATCGTCAGCATTGCGACATCTTACAGACGTCGGAAGAGCGACGTCCAAAATGTCGGACCACGTTTAGTCGGAATTGCGACGGTTTCCAAGCGTCGGAAGAGCGACGTCAAAAACGTCGGACCACGTTTAGTCGAAATTGCGACGGTTTACAAGCGTCGGAAGAGCGACATCCAAAACGTCGAACCACGTTGAGTCGGAATTGCGACGGTTTACAAGCGTCGGAAGAGCGACGTTCCAAACGTCGAACCACATTTCATTGGAAGTGCGACAGTTTACAAACGTCGGAGGCGCGACGGTTTGTGAGACGTCGGAAGAGTGACGCTTGTTCGGAACAACGGAAGAAGTGTCGATAGTGCGACACTTTTTACGTGCGTCGGAACAGCGACGGCATGAAAAACCACGGTTTGTCCGCCCCCGAACTGTCGCTCTTGCGACGACTATGTGTCGGAATAGCGACGAATTGGCCGTCGGAATTTCCGCCAAATTCTCTAGTGGAAGACAAGCAATCCTATGCTATTTATTATATTAGTAAGAATTTTTCTTCCATTTATTTAAACTATACAGTTACAAAGAAAGAGTTTTTAGCTGTAATCTTTGCAATGAATAAGTTCAGACACTATATCATAGGATATGAAGTATTTGTTCATACTTATCATTCCGCGATTAAATACTTGATGAACAAACCATTGACTAGAGGTAGAGTGACTAGGTGGTTGCTATTGTTGTAGGAGTTCAATATTACTATTGTTGATAGACCAGGAAAATTGAATGTTGTAGCAGATTTTCTTTCTAAACTGGATAATCCTGGTGACATAACTCCTGTTAATGATGATTTTCCAGATGAACATATTTTTGTTGTGTCTACAGATTCTCTGTGGTTTGCTGACATCGCCAATTATTTGGTTACTGGAAAAACACCACCTCACTTGCCCATCCGTGAAAAGCAGAACATTATTCAGAAAAGTGCTGCATACTCCTGGATTCAAGGAGACCTCTTTTACATTGGTCCAGATTTGATTATCCGCAAATCTGTAAGAGAGGAGGAAGTGTTTGACACATTGAAATTTTCTCATGATGAACCTTGTGGAGGCCACTTCACTGACAAGCAAACTGCATCTAAAATATTACGTTCTGGCTACTTTTGGCCTTCCTTGTTTAAGGATGCCAAGCAGTATGTCAGGCGATGTGATAGGTGTCAATGAATGGGCCAAGCTAACCAAACCAATGAAATGCCTTTAATACCCTCAAATTATGATTGAGCCATTTGAAAAATGGGCTATTGATTTT